>WBNH01006529.1:0-21550 GCA_013401255.1 Urocolius indicus | reverse complement strand
GCATCACTATTTCTTACATGGAGTCAACTCTGGAGATTTTCAAAACCCACATGGACACATTCCTGTGTGACCTGATTGAGATGAACCTGCTTTAGCAGGGAACTGGACTAGAAGATTTCTAGAGGTCCCTTCCAACCTCTACTCTTCTAGAGAAGGGGAATAATCCTGCTGCTTATGTGTTGCTTCAGTTGCAGTAGAGGGTATACACTTTGGTGCCTGAGTGGAGTGCTAGAAGAAGTCCAAGATCTTGACTGGCTTGAAGGTTGGACAAAGAGGTACCTCGTAAGGTTCAACAAGGGCAATTGCAGAGTCCTGCACCTGGGAGGAAAAAGTCCCATGCCACCAGTACAGGCTGGGAGTGACCTGCTGGAGAGTGGCTCTGTGGAGTTCTAGTTGATAAGAAACTAAACTCTNAAAGGGTACATGTCAAGAGGATGGGGTGACACTTTTTGCTGTTGTCTCAAGTGACAGGACAAGGACTAATGAACATAAGATGGGACTCCAAGTTCCACTTAAATGTAACGAAAAATGTCTTTCCTGTGAGGGAACTCTGGCACAGGCTGCCTAGGGAAGTGGTGGATTCTCCTTCTCTGGAGGTTTTCAAAATCCACCTGGACACGTTCCTATGTGACCTGATTGAGGTGAACCTGCTTTAGTAGGGGAGTTGGACTAGATGATTTTTCAAGGTCCCTTCCAACCCCCACCATTCTGTGATTCTGTGAAGCTTCCCAAGGCAGGTGGTGTGGGCACTCTATTGACAGGCCTGCTTGCTTACTCAACATTCCAAACCACAGCAAGGGAGTGCACTAAATAATCTCCTATTCCAGTCCTATTATTTTTTTTTTTCTCTTTTTGAGCATCCAGAGCTCCTTATGAACTCTAGTCCTATCTTTCTAATTAGCTGTCCAGGCTTCTGAGGAGCTTATTATGTAGCTGTCACTCTAGGTGCTTGAGTATCATTCCATGTCTTTAGGCTTTAAACACTTTCTCTCCTCTTTGGGATGAAATTGAAAGCATCCTTTATGTGAATTTCAAAACTTAGTCACTGACAGAATAATACTGTCTTGTTTACCCACTATTCTGCTCCAAATTTCTTAGCATATGACAATGTCAAATGTAATGTGACACCTCTCCATCAATATTAAGAGAAGATACATCCTTTTCTCATTCAAGCCCTTCTTAACAGTCACCTTTTCAGTCTGGGACCAAATACTCAAGATATGTTTAGCATTGTTAGATTGTTTTGTCTTGGGAAGCGTATCTGGGATGTACCATATGTGTCTTAGAGCAGGATTCTGTGGTGCTGGAAGACTTTTTGATTTGTCTGCAAACTGGCCCCAGACTGCAAACTTATCTGCTAACTGTCTTGCCTCTTGTACCCTGTAAATGAAAGGAAGCATTTTGCTATTAATGCATTTTCAGCTATACTTAGTTGAATAATAGCGATCTCATTAAGGGCTGACAAACCTGTCCTTTTTAGAAACTTTATTTTAACATGGGATTATTTGAATTTCTGTAGATAAATTAAGTGCTAGCAACAATTTGTAGATAATTAAAATCAGGATTAGTGAGAGAAGAGGTGAAGAATTAGGGTTAGATGCAAACCAGCATGGGTCAGACACCATTGGTTTTACTCTTGCATTTCTGTGCTGTTCAGAGCAAAGTTTTTCATTCTGCTGGTTAGAACAAGGTTTCTGATATTGTGGTGTACTGAGTCACTCTTTTTTTTTTTTTTTTTTTTAAAGCACGGCCTTATCTCAGTGACAGTGATATTCTTTTACTTAACTAAAAAGTTTTAATATATACTTAGTGTCCTGCTAACTTTATGGGAACATTGTACAGACACCGAAGAACAGGTTCAGTTTAGTTTAGATTTTTTTTTCCTTTGTGGTTTGTTGTAAGAATACATATGTATCTTCAAAATTTATTTAGAATTTCCTCAGAGATAATGATTTAAGTATTATTTTTATGTTTGTTTCTTTTCTACTATTCATTGTGTATCTTATCTTCTGGCAGCCATTTTTATGGATGATAAAAAGAGGATTCAACTTAACATGGTTTGAAGTGGAACTGTTATTCTTGGACTAATGTAAAATGCTTCAGGAAACATGCAAAATTCATGCAGCTTCATTGTTCAAGGAATGAGATAATTTATGATAAGTCCAGGACTTAGAAGTTGTTTTAACCTCTGGCTGATTGCAGTGGTCCCCAACTTAAGACCTTGGTGTGACATAGTCAAGTGTAAATGCTAGAAAATGTGAACTTGCACTCTTCTGATTTGAGCAAGAGTTTCATTTCTCATTCCAAGTGTGGAACACTATTCGTGCAAGTTTATCCCTTGTTAATGCACTGTTATAGTGCTACAGCCAACCTAATGGTTTTAAAGTTCTGAACAGATCTAATCCTTTTATGGGTTTTTTTTCTGGTTAAGTTAAAAACTATGCAACTTATGTTTCACTAGGAGTTTAGTACTATGCATAAGTGGTAGTACTTGTACACTGAGGTCTAGTGTAGGGACTCTCTTGAGGTTTAAGCAAGGAGGTTTGAAGCTAGACATGAGAATTTAGAGGAAACTGTATCTTGTGCTTTTGCTAAAATAGCTTCTAAGCATTGTCAAAATTGTGCCTAAAGTGTTACTTTTAGCTGCTGGATCAACACCAACACAACCTGGCAAGCAATCTTATGATAGACACAGTAATTAAAAAGCGTAAGGTCATATATAAAGGTTTCCTGGGGAGTGAAATAAAGGGTCCAATGACCAGCAATTTAGTTACGTTTTCCAGGTAGAAATGAGGAACAGTAATAATCAATAACAATAATAATCAATAATTCTTGTGGACTAATATAGACTTCAGCCTTTATGGTCAGTGTATGTATACAGCTTGACTCTTGAACAACTTTGGATACTCTTCTAGTCCCTGTAATTATGGCATCTATATGCTGTCAGTGACTTCTCTGGTCTTCATCTCTTCAACTTTGCTGTTTACATTAGCTGTCCCAGATACACAGAGAGGTGTATCTTGTAAAAGCATGGTCTCATGCCATTGAAGAGCTCAGGAATGCTGCTGGATTCTGACTATTCTGTGAGGTTTCTTTGGTAACTTTAGAAATAAGACATTAATTTCCTGAGGTTATTGAGAATTCACCCTGTACCTTGAAGAGAGGAAGGGACACATTAGGCTCCAGCAGAGTACTCGAACCCCTAGGGGAGTGAAAAAATGAGACTACTATATTTAGTGTTGGTATCTACAGTTCCTCTGAAAAACTCATTTTAGTTCTGTTTGAAGAAGCTAAACACTTGCTCTAATTGACAGTAAAAAACAAACAAAACCAACCTTACAACCACCAAAACATGGAAATGCATATTGTTGCTTGTGGTGTTATGTGTGGTAATTTGCAGTAGGTTGAAGATAGTTGGGGTGGAGAGGAGGAAAAAAAAAAAACAAAACACAACAACAATCCAACCTACATAGCTTCTTCCAACTACTTGTGATTCCTTGATTTTTGTAGTTGTCATGGGTTTGTATGGAGCCATTTCTGGTAATGGGGAAGGGGCTGTAAAGATGGCTCTTGTAAGGAGTTGCTCAAAACCTTTTCTGGCTCTGAGTCAGACCCACATCTGGGCCTGAGCCAATTGGGCACCTCCACAACCACTTTTTAAGAAGAAGCTAGAAAAACAGGGTTCTTCCTTCTCTTCTGGGTGGTGGTGGAAGGGATTGGACGAGAGAGAAGCAACTATGCAGACCTCAAAGTCAGCGAGGGAAGGGAGGAGGAGATGTATTTGAGCAGAGACTCCCCTGCATCCTGTAGGGAGATGGCAGCTGTTCTTCAGCCTGTGGAGAGGAGTGGTGAAGCAGAGATTTGTTGGCAGTTTGTGGAGGACTCCATACCGATGGTGGTGACTGTGCCCAGAGGAAGCTGAATTTGTGGGAGCTGCTGCAGAGGAGTCCCACGCTGGAGGAGTTTGTGAGTAGAAGCTGTAGCCCTCGGGAAGGATTCCTGCTGGAGAGGTTGGTTAAGGGCTGTCTAGTGGGAGGGACCCCACGTTGGAGCATGGGAAGAATGTGAATTGTCCTTCTCTGAGAAGAAAGAAACAGCAGAGACCACCTGTGAAGGACTGATCACATCTCCCATTCCCTGTCCTGTCTGCACCACTGAGTGAGGAGGAGGTAGAGATATCAGGAGCAGGGAGCTGAGCCCAGGAAGAACGGAGGAGTGGGGGAAGGAGATCTTGAAGTTCTTGTTTTATTTTTCTCATCATCCTATTCTGCTTTTAGTAGGTAGTAGAAGAAACTGTTCCTAGTTTCTAAGGTGGGAGTGGATGGGGGAGGTGAGCAAGAGGCTGCATGATGCTTCATTGCTGGCTGGGCCTGAACCATGACAGTAGTAAGAAGAGAAGACAAGGTATATAGGAGGTAAGCAACAGTCAGTGCTCCACTGTCAATTGCACCAATGTGTCAGTGGACCAGTTCCCATCGTCAAGGCCTCATCTTCTCTGAATGTCCTTCAGTTTCCAGTTTATCAGGGTGATATCTAATGTAGCTGTCAAATCTCTACATTGATCCATCATTGCTCTTTGGCAATGCAGGAAGGGAGGATTCTTGAGAACTACTGGGTGGCAGTTGTGAAGATATAAGCTGAATTTCCCCTGTGCTTCAAAAATCAGGAAGAGAAGCTGTCAAGTAGTGGGCATATACTGAGGGACCTGAAGCTTGTGAGGAACCTTGGTGAGAGGTGTCTTGTCAGGGTAGAACAAGATAAGCCACTTGAAAGTGGGCCATTGCCACTATCATAGTGCTGTGTTTGAAAGTGTAACCAATTTGCAAGCCTTATCCTCTTGACAATGAGAAGACTACAGGGATGGCAGATAAGACTGGAAAAATTGCTCTTATGGGCTTCAGAAAGCTTCAGAAAGGATAGGCTTTTTAGAAGGTACACCAATTCCCTCTTGTTTGGCATGTTTGTAAGACTGCCTCCCGCTGCTGCCTTGTAGAAGTGTTCTGCAGCAGCTGTATGCCTTCTGGATTATCTGTGCATTTGTGCCCTTGTGATGACTTCCACGTTTACATCTGTGGCGGAAAATAATTATGCTTAGCTGCTTTATGTATTTGGAGTTATTGGACATTATACGTGGATATTGGCCGATGAAGATGTAGCTGAAGTGAAGCTAGGATATAAAACCAATAAAGTTGAATGCCTACTTTTCATAGCTTGTCTGGAGTTACCATGTTTACAGCAATGTGTGCTTATGAGAAAATGAGAGTTAGAAACTAAAGAGATTTCTATGTGGTGATATACTTTGTGATAATTTCAGCACAGCCTAAGTTCCCTGTAAATAAAGAAGAGGTTGGATCCTGTGAGTTTAATTCTTTTATTTCAAAATTGCAACTGCAATTGTTCTAAGTACTTGGAAAGCAAGATTAGAACATTATTAGAAACTTGTCTCTTGGGACATGTCTTTTATGATATTACTGCTGGGAAAGAGAGGATTGGGAAGGGAAGCATTTATACAGAAACATCAAGGTCAGAAAAGACTTTTTTTAAGTAATATACCACTGAATGTATGACCTGGTGCCCCTTTACAGTCACAGCAAAGGATTTAAACGTCCTCTCACCTCCCTTTTTTTGGGCACTGTTAGTATTTCTTTTTTTTTTTCCCTCTCTAATAATTCTTAAGGCATTAGGCAAAACAATCTCCAGCTGAATCCATTCAAATATCAAATATTTATGGATATTCTGGTGAATTGGAATGTTCCTTTTTGTCTCCTCAGCATTCTTTCCCCTGGCAGTTTATTGTTGCATGGCACCTACAGAGAACTTTCTTTATCTCGCTGACAGTCCGGTTTAAATATGTTTCCATATATTCTCAACAATTTTATTTCATGCAGGTGGGAAACTTTTAAAGCAATGAATCTGCATCCCTAGTCTAGATGCTGTACAGGAAGAGATATGCTTTCATCAGATTCTTTCAAGTCTTCAGTCTTGAAGACTTCAGGAAAAACTTTGGAAAGTGTTTTTGCGTGCACTTTTCTTTAAGGTGACCTTCCTGATACTGAGATAGTAGAGCAGGCCAGCAACTCAGAAATCTCAAAATAGATGCAGACTGACTGGGATAGCTCTGGGTTTTTTCTTCCCTCTCGTTAGTGGAAATGTTTGCCAGACTTAGTTATGAGCCATGGATGTGCATCTTGAGATTTGCAGCATCTGGAGCATGGTGCAATGATTTCTGTGCTGTGTGAGGAATGCAAATAAGTAACAGCCTAAACTTGCTCCCTGTTCCTAATGGAATCTGTGTCTCTTCTGCATGTCTCAACATGACAGATGCATTTTCAGACTCCCTTAGCTTTTAAGGCAAAGGGATGGATTCTCTTAGGGGCAAAACTTATATGGCTTCCATGGTTGGCTTCTTGAATTAAAAGACTGTGGTCTAACTGGATAAACACAAGTGAGTCAAGCAGTTATATACAGTTGAAGAGAGAAGATTGGAGCTGAAATGTTTTGTTTATTGCTAATATTCATAGATGGTGTTCTTCATAGTACCAAGTTTTTACTCCCACTTCTCTGTCCTGTCCATCACTTCATATATTGCTGAGGATAGTTCTCTAAATGGAACAGCTGTGCCATCTGCCTCCAATATTATTTCAGTTCTCACTGTTTTGGGATAAATTTCATAAAGTGTATCGTACATACAAACATTTAATTGAACAAATGGGAAGCCTCTTCAGTTAAGAAAGCTTTGCAAATGACAAGTAGTGTCCAATTTCCATTCTAATGGTTACTCCAGGGCTTTAAAATACGTGTGAATTCATCTAACAGGGGCTGACCATAAATTGTAGGCAGATGGCTTGGTTCTGCAAAGAAGAAATGTAAGTGGCTTTTACTATAAATCTTAATTTTTTTGGCAATGGGTTGACACAATAAAGATGTGAATATTACTGAGAGTGCTCTTTAGTAATTATACCACCTTATGTTTTCCCTCAAGAATATGGTTAACTGACTAGAAAAATCTATTCTGAATTTTTATGCTTAACTATAACAAACAGTTTTGAAACCCCTTTCTTCCTCTAGTAAAAAGACTGAAGAGTGGGCAGGTTATTAAGCAGAAAAGCAAACACTAGTCTTAAGAGGAACATTGCAACCTCTAAAAGAGTGTTTGACTTGATGAGAGAAACAGCTCAACGACGTCCTTGCCTATCAGAGAACCTTAATACTAAGTCTTTCCTATAGATGCTCACATTTTTAAGGCAATTGGAGTGGGCAACTGGAAGATATTTGAAAGGTTTCTCTTAAAACTAAGCTGGTGACTTTTACTCAAAGCTTCAATGCCTTACAGATCTGAATGCTCATGAAAACTTAGCTGTGAAGCAGAGTATTTCTAAGGCATTTGACTGAGAGCCATTAACACAAATAATGGGCAAAGCGGCAATTGTTACTGAATGCACTGGAGATAGATATGCCTATGGCATGAGTAAGATGAAAAGATCTTAAGAATTTTGATGGTGCTTATCTGAATTAGCATTCAGTCAATACAGGGATGTAGGATGTCTAATGTAGGTTTAGCTGTTGTCTGTGGCTTTGAGACACTTTATCTTACTAGTGGAGTAAAACATGAACAAGTATAAATGTCCTGGTGAGTTTTAACTGCACAAAGAGGACAGATCTATCTAGCAGCAGCAGTAGGAATGAACTGTCTGAATCTCTATGAATGAGAATGTCTGCTTGTTTGCTAAAGCTGCATGCTTACCACATGTCTCTTCTCCAGGTTTACTGAGCTATATTCCTTCCCTAATGCTTTCCCTCAACAATATAGTCTTACAATTTTGTTTCTTCCTACCTCAGGATTTCAATGTATGGATAGATTTTGTGGATTCTAGTGTTCTTAGGATGGTAAGGATGTAGCATTGCTAGTCACCTGGGCTCACTGATTGGAAATTTGTGAACAACTGAGCTGCAGTGCTTGTTTTTTAGTCTATCATAAAAATAAAGCTTAAGAGGAACACAGGACTAAGTGTACTGCCTGCTTCAGGGACCAGCTCTTGACATTAAATACAAGGAGACTTGAATTAAGTACTAAAAGTTGCAGTAACTATATAAAAAAAAAAAAACAAACCAAACCCAACCCATAACAATTCAGCTCCCCCAAAAAAAAAAAAAAAAAAATCTGATATAAAGTCTGGCCTTATGTGCTTGATTTTATAAACTTTATAAATGCTTGCCTGTGTCTTAAATTTTAAACTACACTTGTCAGAACTCCTTTTATAAGAACACAGTGTATTATTTAGTTTTGTTGTTACTTGGCACAAGTAGTCCCAAGTTTTCCTAGAAAAGGGAGAAAAAGTAGAAAAGTCTAAATTTTACTAGAGAAGACAGATGTGATGGAAACCTTGACAGACTCCTATGGTAGCGACAGACAACTATGACAGACAGTTATGTTAGTATTGGTACCATAGTGTTTCTAGGCACCAATCTAGGGTTCATAATCCTTCTCAGTAATTTTTATTCTAACTGTAATAAGCAGTTATTGATTTGTGTTGTCTTCAGCATCAAGATTCATTGACCTGAGAGGTAAATATTGGTGAGAGCAAAGCCTAGGTCAATATAACCCTTAAGGGACTGGTAATATTCTCTAGATTGAAAATGATGTCAATATTGGTATTATTACATAATACCAGTGTAAAAATTTATTGTATGCACACACAAAGGTAAAGAGAAAAAAGCTGGTAAAAATATGATGTAGCTATTTTGCTGGGCCCTGTGTGTAGCATTTAAGTCGTAACAATTGATTACTTTCATAGAATTATTCTGAAATATTCCAAAACCAAAGGAAGGCTGTGGGATCCAATAAGAGGGAAAAGACACTGTTAGAGATATTGGGGTTTTTCCACCTGATGGGCAAAACCCTGCCAAGTGCTAAACGTTGTCATTTTAGTGAAGCAGAACATTGGAGTTGCCATGTTATTCACATCAGAATAGCTAAGCACTTGCTGCTTCCCAGACTCAAAGGCCACAGTGCTCACAGCAAGGCAGGATCCCATCTTAAATGTATCTGGTACACTGATCTGTGCAGTTGTCTCGCAGTCAGTTTTCCTGAACAGTTACCTGAACTTTAATTGAATCCTAGTTTTAAATGATGCATGTTCTTTGCTCCACCTTGCTCCCTGCTTGTCCTCCAGAGGCCTCTAAACAGTTCTGCTCTGATCACTCACTATATCAGCTCGGGCAGAAATCTTAGAAACTAGCTTACTTTATGAATATCGCATAGTTCTGAATGCAATGCCTTTTGATGAGCTTTCAGAGAACACGATGCACTTATTTCAAGTAGGTTTCCCCAATTCATGGTTGGTACAGGACAGCAGTAATATCACAGAAAAGAATCGTGGGGTCATACTGATGCCAAATAACTTCTTAATGAATGTATGCCAAACGTGTAGTTTTGCCATTGCCATGGAGAGGTTGGTGGTCTGGAAGGTGCTTCTGGGCTTCAGAATTGAAAGCAAAGCCATTTTGAGAGCCTCATGTAGCATTTTCCCTGCTGCATGTCTCTGAAATAGGGTTTGCCTTTTGATGAAGTGTGCTGCTAGCCTTGCTGCTTTAGATAGTGAGTTTGCTCACACTCCTTGATGTGTTCTCTGAGAGAATTTTTTGAGCTCCTAAACAGATAGGCAAAGATCGCTTTTCACTAGCAAACAAAACTGACTGTTTCTCATTCATGATTTATTATTCCTCTTGTATGGATAAAGCAGCTTAAAATTTCACTCCTTCACTTAGGGAGTAGAAATAACGTGTGACTTGGGAACCTGCTCAAGCATACTGAATAAAAGGTAGGGAACAATAATAGTGAAGAATCTTGCAGATAAACCCTTAGGGTGAAATTCCTTTTGTAGAAATTATTCAATGAGTAATTTTAAAACAGCAAATACATTGGGAAAGAGTATTTTTGGTTTGTGAATGACTCACAAATAAAAAAATTAATTTAAATTGCCAGACCGTTTACTCCCAAAAAGTAATTGGACTGACTCTTGTTCTCCCTTAGGATAATCTGTAACTTTAAAAGTTCATGTGTTTTTAGTATATATAAATCTCCAGTTTTTATGGTTGATAACATCTACTTATCTACCCATCTACCCTTATCTCCTCATCTACATCTGCTCTATGATTTCTATTTGCCTAAGAATTTTTAATTTAGCTGTTCAAGCAGGAATGTAAGAAATGATGTGGATATTGATATTTTAAAGGTGCTGGTATCCAGAAGTACGTGTGCATGTAACACAAAAATATAGATATCTTTATATCTCATTTTAGAAAGTACCTGATGATAATAATGGCATGCACTATGAATCATCTTTGAAGTTCATCTTAGAGTAGACTTTGTGCAGATATAACTTTCTAGAAAGAAGTGCTTAAACAAGTCAAATTAGCTTCAAGTTTGGATCTTATTTGGTATTATTTCAGGGTTATCATAATACAAGAATGGAATTAGATAAATATAAAACTAGTTTAATATGGTGGTACTGTGGTTCTAGCTATTGTAACCTTTGGCAGCTCCTCTTTTTCCTTTTATTGCTCTGTTTCTGTAGCTATCTGATTTTTCAAGAGAACTTCTACCTAGAAAAACGTGTTTTACTGGCTCTTTAAATGTTAAACAGATATTTTTTGTGCAATACTTTGCCAAACCCTCTGTGTTATATTCCAAAATATGTGAGTCAGACTACCAAAGGGTAGTTTTCTATGACTGTTTACAAATTCCCTGATCTGAATGCTCAGCTCCAGACTTCAAGACAGTTTTCCTGTATCGGAGATTATTTTAAAGCCAGACTTTCTATCAGGAGTTGGATATAGCTCAGGAAGACAAACAGGCAATTTTGTCTCCTTAATGCTGTCCAAACCCTGAGAGCTTTCTAGGATGAAATGTTACATTAATCATTGTGGACTGCAAAGAGGATTATACTATTTATCTAAATGTATGTTAGAAGTGACTATAGGTCACTGGAAAGCAAGAAACACTTGTATGTTTTCTGGTGGGAATTATTAGAGCTGAAAATTAGAAACTACATAGTTGTGACTAACTTTATTAAGCCTGAAGTTCCATCAAGTCAGTGTTTAGTGGAAGTATCAGAGATGGAATGATACTTCTTTAAAATATACGCAAGGTGAATTCTTTTGTTTTTGAGAGGAGAGGGGATTGCGTATTTTTGTCTATCTCTTCAAAAGGTTGGACTTGATCTTAAAAGTCTTTTCAAACCCTAGAAGTAGTTTTCTGACACTCTGTAGTCTTGGGATTATGTCCCAAAATGCCAAAAATATAAGTATGCATTGCTTCTACTATTGTGGCAAGGTTTCTAGTATCTGACATCCCTATTTAAAAGTAATAACGATAAATTCTGTTACAGTTTCTGCAGGATTGGGGTAATTTGTCTTTTATGAGTTCAAATTACCTGTGTTTTAGACAAGGAAAACTTGAGCATAATGGTGATCTTCTGAAACATCCACTTTCAGGTCAAACCTACATTAAGGTGGTAGACACATTAGTGTCTAGAAAATATTTAAAAAGGTTTTTGTACAAAAGCTTCCTAGGCAGAGAATTCTACCCCAAGTGTTTATTGCTATGTGTGCATTTGTCTGTGTCTTTCAGTGCTATACATTGTGAAATATATGCCCTGTTCATCTGTCATGAGAATATAACTTTGTCAAAAATTGTTCAGCAGCCCATTAAGGATTCATGCATTTACCTTTCACTACACAATGGTAGCACAGTTCTGTTAGAAAGATTGTTGCACAATCCAGGTTTCTTTCTTAAATACAAATGAGACTGAGATATGAATAACTTGGTGAAAGGGAAAAAGTGCTTTTCCTAAAAGCCCAATCTTTCAGTGCAAAGTGTTCATTTGTCCCAGGAGCTTCTTCCTGGAAATGTTGTTGCTGTTAGCATTAAATGGATGTTCAATTTCCAGGCTCACAGCAATGGAGGTAAAGAATGTTATACCAGTATGACAGTGAGTCAGACATGTGGCACTGGACTAGCAAATTCATGTGCCGAGTTCAATATAAATCAGCTTCTACTCTGTGGATTCCTCAAGTTTGCTTTTAAAGTATGTACTATCTGTTATGTGTGAAGAGTAGATGTACATTTCCAACATATGGTGTAATCAGAAATGTCCAGAAGATAGTAGACATTGCCCATATTTTATTACAGTTTGCAACATATTAATAGCATATACAGCAAATCTATCTTTCTGTCTCTTACTTTCAAATGCCTCATCTCTTTTCTTGCACATTACAGTGAGCAATCCATAGCAGTTTCATTTTCTTTCCATTCGTCATACTGTTCCTTTCTCTTCACTTTCTTGTGTTTGTAACACTAATTCTGAAGCCGTAGATATCTCCATATCTATTTCTCGTCCCCTGTTTTAGCTTTTGGAACAATGTAAGGCCTTTTTATTTTCTTGCATGAAAGTCAGAAATATTTTATTCTATTAAGGTCAGTTGGGAGGATGAACTTTTCTCACTGTTGAGTTGGCTTTAGGGACTGAGAGCAGGCTGAGGATATTGCCAGTCTCGTAAGAACCTTGTTGTGTGAATCCAGTTTATTTGTAATTTGATGACAGCAGTCAGTACGAAAGTTTGTAAGACACATTGCCTACGTGGTAGGCTGTGTTTATAGTGTATGTTAAATCTAGGTCTGGGTCCTTTGGCTGTATAAAGCCTCCTGATATGCCTAGAGAAGCTTCAGCTTCAGGTTAAAATGTTATCTAATTTTTTTTTTTCATTTGTCCACATCGGAGGCTGATTGGACTCTTTATCCTTGGTACACAGTCTTAGTGGCTTAGTGTTGTGTACTGTCTACCCTGGACATGGAGAGAAGCAGCATAAGTTTGTGTATGTCCTGAGACAACATTCACCTGGATACCTCTTACTTCTCCTGGTCCAAAAACTTGGAATAAAGCTAAAGAGGTTCTCATTAGAACCTTGGAGTTGGAAAAAAAAGGTTTTCATTGCAGAACTCCCCCATTGTTCAATAAAATTGAGCAGCCAGAAGTTAAGTAAAGCTTAGTTAAGGTGGAAAAGTAATCCTTATTTCTGTAGACTTCAATTATACTTTGTATCCGTTCACAAATGCTGAGCATTCCAAATACTGTGCGCAAATGATGTAACTTCTAACATTGACCAGAAAGCTTCTGAATAATGAGCCAGTGACACAGGGAAATGCTTAGTGAAAAGATTATTTCTACAACCTCACATATGGACATTGCCAAATGATGGATTAAATGGAAATCATGGACAGCTGCATACAGAGCTATTTCTTCATCATAAAGCTTTGGACAGAGTTCCCAGTGGAGAATAGAGTTTGGCAGGGTTTGACATCACCTTGCTAACTTCCAATTGGAAAGTGGATCTGGTTGGTCTTGGCTGCTCCTCATCTACTTTGTTCTCATTTGTCTCAGTGTGTTAAGCTGAGGGAACCAGAGAATTGATGTAGTGTGACGTATAGCGGTCTTGGAGTAACTGTAGGAGGTAAAGGAGATAAGACCTCCTGCAAAACTGATTCTGCAAGGTCTGTGCAACACTGTCTGCTTCTTCACTCAACTCTCACAAGCAGCTAACTAGTGACAGACAGATGAGCATCTAGAAGAGTAACCCATGGGATAATGCTGGGTTACCTGCCCCTGGGGCTTCTGCTCATAAACGATTGGAAAGGGAGGAGTAAGGGCAGAGACTTGTGTCTTCTGCCCCCATGCTTGTGCATTGTCTCTGAAACACTGAAAAGGAAATCCTGGGGACTTTTGTGAAACACGTTTTCTTTCCTGTCCTTTACGTGGGTACCACTGTTACATGTGTATCATTTTTCATCTCTTTCTTTCTGTTTTGTAAATATCCTTTTGTCATGGGACATTTCTGCCTTTCTCAGCTTATAGATATGTGGTGGGAACTGACTGGCCCTTTGTTATTTGCAAATAGAAGGAATATGACACCAATGTACTTCTCTGGTTTGTTACCAGAATTAACATATTTCCTTCTCCGAACCTCTCCCACAGTGTTAGTGGAGTGATGGGAGTGATTTGCTGTGGTTCTTTAAATCTGTGTCAGGAGGCATCAGGGAGAAGTGTAACTAAATGTTCTGCAGTGGCTGGGAGAAAAGCTTCAAGGGTAATGTTCTGTCCTTAATCTAATAATGTTCCTTGTTCAGTATTAGCAGAAAATGACTCTTTCTGCATTCCTTCATATTACTATATAATAAACAACAGAAAATGTGAAGTAATTTAGTAAGTTCAAGCTTTCTTACAGATAATGGATAATTATGCACAGGAGTACAGTAAATCTTGAATGACAGTTTTATTTGATTACTGAGCATGAATGCAACATTCCACAGCACTGCTTTACGGTAACGCTGTGTCATGCTCTAGGAAGTTTGATTACCTTGTGATCTAATTAAGCAGTCCTATTTCTGCGGCCTCCTGTCTTAACAACTCTTATAGGCTGTGCTTGGTCAGTGCCTGGGTGGAAGACCTCCAGACAAGATTTATGTTTGGTAGGAAGAAGTCCTGGTGACTCAAACCCATAATTTTCTACCTAGTCCAAACTGAACTGAAGTCTCTAAGGTAGTTATGTTCTCTAAGTATGTTCAGTTTTGATGGAGTTTCCACTTTCAAATGCGATGCACTGCTGAGACTCAGGCAAAATACTGAGTCTTTAAAATAGATTCTGTGGTTTCACTTCATTTTGGTGTTTTGCTAAAGTAAGGTTTTCATCAGGTATTATCATGTTGTCAAGTGGCTGCATTTTAATAATCAGTGAAATGTTTTCTAACAGCATATAAAGATGGCAAGGAGCTTTTATATATTAAACATATTATATCTTTGATAGAAAATCACAACGATTAAAGGAAATAGGAAAGCAAGTTTTATCAGACACTGCCAGGCAGATGGAATAGGTTTCTGCCTTTCCCTGGGCCCATTTTTCCATTCAGCCTCATACCCCTGTGGTACTTTGGCAGGGTGACTTTGAGCAAAGCAAGAAAAGACATTTGCCAGTTTTCTAATGAATCACTGACATTGTCCTTTAATACTGCCCTGAGAGAAGCTGTGGTATTTTGCTCTTTCTTGATAGCAGACAGCCAAATGTTGTGACATTTTGTGATGTACAGGATCTGAGAATGAAGTTTTGACCTTGGGCACTGAATTAGTTAACTGTTAGATTTGTTTCGTAGCCAATAAAGTTCACTCCTTGTTTACTGAACACCCAAGCCTCATGCTTCTAGCTTGTTTTATTCCTCCAAAGCACACCTTATGAGTGTGGAAGAGATTGCACTTTAGGCAGTTTTAGCTTTGCTGGAATGTGTTAAACTAAGGATTGTAGAGAAATCTGGCTATGTATTGCTCCTGTGCTGCAACACCACAAGGGCAAAGAGCTTGCTCTTCACTAGAAATAGATTTGAGGCTGCAGAGCTCACTTGGCTATGCTTCTAATATGACTGTTAAGTCATAAGACTGCAGTAAGTGGCATTGCATCAGCATCAGGACTTTCAAAGCATGCTGTAAGTGGTCAAAATAGAAGCTTCTCTATATTCCAATCAGTGGCAATAATTTATTTTGACTTTCAAAAGGATTTTGTTATACACATTCATAAAAGACCAAAGAGGATTCTTGGGTAAAGAGTGAGAGGAGGAGCCCTTTGAGAGAGGGAACAAAGGCTGAGAATACATAGCTAATTCTTAGTGTGGAGGGAGGTTAATAGTGGGGCAGGCCAGCAAAGCACTTGAAAAGAGTGCCTGTAGAGTGACTGAGATCAGAAACAGTTTGAGTCCATCACCTACTCTTCAACATCTTGTTCACTATTGAAGCTAATTTAAACAGCTATTTTACTGTGAGGGTGAGGGAGCCCTGGAACAGGCTGCCCAGGGAGGATGTGGAGTCTCCTTCCTTGGAGGTCTTCAAGACCTGCCTAGACACATTCCTGTGTGACCTGATCTAGGTGGACCTGCTTCTGCAGGGTGGTTGGAATAGATGATCACTAAAGGTCCCTTCCAACCCTACCATTCTCTGATTCTATGAACTCTTTGTCTCTCTAATTGAGACTGAAAGTGAAAAGCAGCTAGAACTTCTGCAGCTAAACTGAGTTCAAGTAGATGAGTACTGAGAAGTCAAGGTCTCATGAAGGCCCATGTAGATATATGATATGATGACAAGGGCACTTATAAGACAGAGCTCTCACCTTATATTAACTCTTGCAAAAAGAATGCAAGTTTGCAGGATTTGAATCCACATCTTATAATTCACTTAAATAAAGCAAAATCAGCTAAACTTTATTTCTCTTAATAGTAGCTATTTCTGTGTTTTTAGGCCTAAAAACATCTTTTACTGAGACCAGCACAACTTCTGACAGCCACTGTTCCTTGACCTTTCATGAGATTTTTCTATCTGATTGTCAGTGCTTGCAGCAGCCAGTAAGGGAACCAGGAATATGCAGCTTATAGATACAGAAATCAGAAGTGAACTCTAAGGAGCTGTAAGCCAAATTGGAAAAAAAACCCCTGATATGTCACCTTTTTTATTCACTTCTGTGAATTTCTCTAATGTGGCTCCTTTTTTACATGATGAGGTTCATTTAGGCAGGGTGCCATAGTATTTGGATTATGCATGTTGTATGTATGGGGAAAGGAGATAAAGACTGGAAGAAAGTATGGAATAGAACCTGATCCTGTGACATTTCAATGATACTTCCTTATTAAGTTAAATATTTGGCCCCAGTTCACTTGACAGGATGAGCCCTTTGTACCAAGGCTCTGTGCTGTATATACCTCAATGTCCTTAATTCGCAACCAGTTGTTATAGTACTAGAGCAAAGTAAATGCACATTCAATGACTTATCCTACAAATAGTATCTTATTTTTAACTTGTGGAAAAAAATCCATGAGGAACTCTTGATTTCCTTTAATGGTTACTCAATAGATATTTTTTATTAATTGACTGAACATAAACCCAGTTCTGTTGGCATTTATATGCTGTTTGAATTAGAGATGAGTTGTGTTTGGAATTATTTTTGTTACTTGGATGGACATGCATGAAGCTTAAATAACTGTACAATCATCTTGGCACCAAGAACTGTGTTTAAGTGTAACATTTGTTTCTAGCAAATAAGCACCTTAAATCCTTGTTTCAAGCATTTCTAGTGTAACTGGGTGGCATAAATATTGGAAAGTAAATGCAAAAGAGGTCTGTGTGTTCAAAGCACGTCTTCTTCAAATTTTCAGTCTTGAGATATATATATATATATATACACATATCTGTGAAAAAAAAGTGTTCAGTCAGATCTTAACTCAGCTTTTGTTTACTCGAGAGTTGCAGAATTTCTAGCACATCTGCAAGGTGCTTAGCAACATGCTGCCTCAATTAAAGCATAAGTTTAGAATGGCACATTTTTATCTAATTCACATATTTTGGGTCAGAAGCTGTATTCAGAATACAGCCAATTAGAGACTGCCCTGATGATATAATGGTTTTCCTTTAAAGTGATGTTTGTCGCCTGTGGAGAAAGTGGGTGGGGATGACAGCACTGCTGATACTGGTCTCTGTTGAATGCATTTCATCATGTCTTTTAAGCAAATCTCTCTCCCTCTCCTCAGAACATGAAATGAGTTTTGGAAGGAGGCGTTACACCAGCAAGGCAGACTCATACTTGATTCTTTAGAAAGTGGCAGTGAGCACAGACATCATAAGCTCCTGAAGTGCAAGTAGAATTTCTCTAACACAGCCATATTTGTCTATAAATAGTGAATAATGTGAGAGGGGGTAGGTCATGGCTAAATCTTGCTAATTTTGCTTCAAGTGATTGAAGCCCACTGAAACAAACTGCGCAGCTTTCACAAAGGAAGCAAAATACAGCCCTGAGTGATGGAGCAGCTGTGATATTGCACATGAGAACATTAGCCAGAGAGAGAGAGAGAGATACTAGATGTGTTGATTTTACAGCTAGATCTAGGGAGTTAAATCCTGTGTCTGGCAGCTGTGTAGCAGACTCCTTTTAATCTTTTATACATTGTATAAGGTCTAATATGAACAAACATTAGACAGCACTGCTCAGAGGTAAGGATGTCAGGCTTTTATTCATTTAAGTATATCCTTATACAAGTGGGTGACATTCCATGGTGAGATAACTAGAGGTGAGATTACTAGATATTAATCTAATACTGTATTTGCAATTATGCAACAGGCTGAGTTTTAGCTTAATTTTTAAATTTCCTTATGACTGTAGCCTCAAGTTACTTCTCTTCTGTTATTTCCTCTTATTTTTCTGATTCAGTTGTATATAGATACAGTATCTTACACTAGAATGGCTGATATGGGACAGTTAAGACCATCTGATCTGTATTACTAAGAGCTGGCATGCAATGGAATACTAAGTTGCATCTTCCCTGCTGCCAGAAATCTACACAACCAAACAGCCTGCAACTGCATTAAATTACTATGATTTTTGACAGATGAGACCTTGTTTGCATAAATTGTTTGAATACCGATGGGAGTGTGATTACAGCTTTAACAAAGAGAGGCTGAATACAAATTTGGGAGGGCCAGAAAGCGTTAAGTATCTCTTATTGTTTTCAGCAGAATTCTAAATCTTATTCATGCAGATGTCTCTGATCTTCATATCAATGCACAAAGAAAAGAACAGAGCAGCAAAAAGACTCTTCTCTTTGAATGAAACAATGATTTTGTTATCGTGTTACCGATGAGGGTCCATTTGGGATATTACTCAAGCATGGAGATCAGGGCTGTCCTTTTGTAACAGCCCTTCAATGTTTGGAATACACTTGCCCTTGAGGGAGATAATCTACTGCAAAAAGAAGTTAGATTCAGATGAGGAGATAGAGAAAGTGAGATTGTGTTTAGCACGTTGATGCTTGCTGGCAGAGCAGTTTGCCTTAAGATTAATACTACCTGCATTCTTTTCTAACCTTCTACACTTAATAGCTGGATTCTGTTTTCTGTGTCAGGTTGTGTTCATGAAACAAACTGGCAATTAGCCACTGGCTGAGGGAACAAAGGGTATTTGTTTGGAATAAATACAATGATCACGATGTATTTCACCGTTTGGTTTCTCTTCAGATCAAACATACCACTTTTTTTTTTTTTTTTAATCAAATATGTTGAAGAGACTGCTTGGAATAGACATTCAGTATTTTCTATTATGGTGACTCAGTTTTGTCTTTTGCTGCTTCAAGGGTGTTACTGTTGCACTAGGTTGGCTTATCTATGGACTCTCAGAACAGAGAGAAATGATGAGCTTTTTTTTCTGTCTTGTGCTGTGTGTAACTTGGCAAGCCTTCCACTTGGAAGCAAGATTGATCTTCCTTGCTGGTATCCTGGGCACTTCTTTTCTGAAAAGAGGCATGTTGTTTGAGGCCTGGACTGAAAAATGCACCAACATTTCTGAGGCTGAGGGAGTCTAAACAATGTATGCAAATATCTGAAGGGATGGTCCTTTCTGAACGTAGGAAAATCTTTTTTTAACTGTGGTGGTAATAGAGACTGGGAATGAGTCAAAGCTGGAATTGAGTAGGGCTATCCTGACTGCATTCAGGACCTTGCATTGCAGGCCTGTAATGATACAACCACAGCTTTCTCACTACTTTGAATGGATTCGGTTATTATAATTTTGAATATCATACTAGTTCAAGAATGTGTCAGTTTTAATCTAATGCCTAAATGGGTTTCCTGGCAGACTTGAGCATAACAGAGAGGGGCCAAGTACTGAACTTCCCAGTGGGTGAGATCCATGTGAAAACTGAGGTTTGGTCTAGGTTAAACTTACATATTGCAAGTGAATCTATGTATTTGTTGTGCCTGAGGATTTGAAATCTAGGCCAAGATGTTCTAACAGAGTCCTGGCTCACTGCAATATTCTGCTTCTGCTGCCCAGTGCCTGGCAGGCTATAATCTAGCACCCTGTCTGAGTGTTTAGCCTTCAATGAGTGTCAACTCCTGTTGAAATTTGGAAAGACTGGGAACATTTTAGGCTTTTTAGAAAATTGTAACCTGAAGTCCTGTCTTCCTATGGAATTGTAATGGCAGAACTGCATTCATGTAGTGTGTTTCAATGGCTGTATTAATACAGTTTTTCCAACATGGATGCAGGATTTAGACACCTCTTTCTACTGATCATGGCTTAAAGTTGTTTTAAGAAGTGCTGTTATTCCTAGAAGTGGTCTGGATCCAAAATTGTTCTCCATTATAGGCAATATAGTGGTATACTTATTCATATACTGAACTGACATAGTTTCTTGCCATGGACTTCCATAAATGGTCCAGATCTATTTCTGTCTACCTGTTTCCCTGCCTATCTCCCTTCCCCACCTTTCCAAGCCAGAGGAACTTGGAAAGAATGGACATTTCTCCTTCCATGAATAAGATTAGAATAATTCAAACTGCCTTTTTAAGTATTAACATAGGTCATTAAATAGCATTGTAGAGAAAATTCACCCTAAATTGTATGAGTTTGTGCTTTTATCAATATGTAATACTTCAGAAGTGAGCACTTTAGGTCATCAGTTCTGACATTCCCAGAGAAACTATTGTTAAACAAATGTTCCTCATTGATAATACAGAGTTTCCAGAAATACCTATTTATTTCAGTTAGGTTGTTTGTGCCAAGTGAACAAACCACTGTAGGTAGCAGCAAAAGCAAGTAATATACTGCAAAAGACATGAAGTATTATCTATTGTGTTTAGTTCCTCTGGTCAAAACACTGCTCTATACCTCCATATTTTCTCTGCCGTTGTTATTCCCATCAGTGGTACCAGGGGACCACAAGTATGGGAGTAAGAATACCTGTGAAGCTGATTGTCAGTCTAACAGCAGGATGCAGTTATGTGTTATGTAGTCCAGTGTTATTTTTGACACAACATTGACAAAGACGGATCCTTTAGCAGGGCTCCTGTACATTGAAGCTAATGCAAATGTGCCTACAGGAATACAGGCAATGTAAAGGATGAGGTGTAGTGGCATGTGATATGTGTGTGTGGTGGTGACTGAAGGACATGTGTGTGTGTGTGTGAAGCTGAGAAGAAAAGCCCTGCATCTGTCTGTTCACATTTCCTTAATACCAAAATCCTATGATCTTCACGTGTGCTTCTAGCTGTGTGAGGAGCTGGACTGCAGCACTTTGCTGTGAACCACTCTTTGTAGTTCTATAGGAACCTAACAGTTATCAGTTCAACAGCAGCAACTGCTCTCACTGCTTACTGAGAGATGATAGATGGCTGTCTAAATATTTCACTGTAGTGAAATAGTCCAAAGGCAGTGCAAAAGTTCTTGAATGATCTGTAAAACTTTTCATATTCTTCCCTTTTGTGTTTGTGACATTTAAGCTGAACACCAGCTCTTCGCAAGTTTCTAGTTGTGAATTGTAGTGTATATGATGACATGAATAAAATTGAAATGTCTGGGTTTCATTCTGATTCCTGGTAGAGCACTTATGTCCTGACGTGCCATTACCTATTTTATCTCTCAGATCTTGTCTGAGGCTCTCTTAAGAAACTGTTGCCGTTGCAGGCAA
>WBNH01006527.1:115686-166614 GCA_013401255.1 Urocolius indicus | reverse complement strand
CCCCCCCCCCCCGAAATTGAGCATATTTGAAAGCCAAATGGAAAATAGCTAAGTGTTTTGATTGGTGTTTGTACCTATTTTGTTCAGGAAACTACCTCCTCCTCTTTCCAGCTCTGAAATCCATTTTGGCTTTCTTTCCATTACTTCACCTAGCACAAGGAACAAAAACATTTTTAGGTTTAAGATGTCTGTTAGTCCATAAGAATAAACTGCCACACACAAAAACATCTGATGCCTAATCTGTCCAAATACACTCATTGCATGTACTAATTTTAGTGTACAATCTTCTGCTGTTATTCTAGCAACTTTAGTCAGAGCAATAAGAAGTTAGATATGACACACAAAGCAAAAAATTATGTGGACCCAATTCTGCAGTCTCACACAAGCAAAACTCTCTCTGAAATGAAGGCATGACTGGATCCAGCAAAAGACTTTTCACTGAGATTTTCTTTTGACACTTTTAAGCCTCTCGTGCAAAGCTATGTCATAAAGCCCTTTACCCTTTCAAAGTGTGATCGTACAAAACTGGTGAAGATCCTCTGCATTCCAAGTAAAAATAGAATGCGGTTAAGGCATTTGGAATAGTTTTTCTTGGAAGGTCAATAACCTTATTAGCTCCAATTGTGTGTTCAGAGAAGCTGTGGATAAAAATACCTTTATAAATAATGTTCTCCTTACACATGGACACTCCTCTGGAGACAAAACTATGGTATGTGGCAGGTCATGAAAACGTCACTCCTTTAAGTCTTATTGTCTTTGGTCTTGACATGGAAACAAAGATTATTCACACAATGTGGTAGCTTTTAGATGAGGAATAAGTGTTAGGTGTCTACTTTGCAGAAGTAATCATGAGTGTGGTTCTCTTCTGCAACACTGCATAGAGGACGAGAGGGGTTTTTTTTTGTTTGTTTTATTACAACCTGAAATCAATGTTATAAAAACTGCAGGTGGACAGGTTGGTAAATGATTAGGAGTAATTGACACCACTGAAAGAAGAAGAAAATCTCTTCTTCATGACACCTCAAAAATGTCAGCAACACACAAGATCACTGTAATCACAGTGAACATGTCCATTGCAATAAGAAAAATTGTCTTTTCAAAGTGCTCTGGCACCATGCGTTTGGTAATGTTAAACATTTTTTCAGTGCACCCACATCACACATGTAAATTGTATTTACTTTCAAATCAGAGCTAAATCTGAAGCAAAAAATCCCCACAGCTTCAAGGATAACCCTTAAGAAAACAGAGAAGACATAAAAACAGTATAGTGTAGAACAACTTTTGGAGATTATCTTCCTTAATGATGCTTTTACACACAGCATAAAGGTGAAAAAAAGCTCCAGGTACTGGTATGATCACCAGCTGTCATGCCCAGAATTCCCAAAATGTTGTAGAAAAACAGTTGTCAGATCATTTACATCTGCATTGGAGCAGCTAAAATGTGTACGTATTGAAGCATTTTTCAAGCCTGTTTTTAATATACATCAAACATCTAAACACTTAGATTACAATTCAGTTAAAAATTACTGTTGTGTTTGAATTTTAAAAGTTCAGTTGGTTTCTGAAAAGTGAGGGTTGTTGCTATGAAGGATGAAGAGCACAACACTATATTTAGTCATAGATGAATGTTTATTAAGGACACAATTAATGAAAAAGTTAAGTAATAATTATCCCATCAGTAACTTCTTGTGTGGAACAGTAATGTTTAACTTTTGAGTTTATTTTATTAACATTGGATTTCCACAATTAAAACAACAACAACAACAAACTCTGAGGAGTTAATGGGCCTGAACTGGTTGTAACAGAAAAGACTAACTTTTCTCTAGGTGACAGATGAAATGCAAGGCCTCGTTTCTAGAAACAGCAAAGCCCAAAATGCCAGGGAAAATCATGTGAACAGAGAAAAAGAGTGTGGAATTGGCCAATTATCACAGAATCATAGAATGGTAGGGGTTGGAAGGGATCTTTAGAGATCAATTACCCCCTTACTATCAATTACCTTTGGTGGCCTGAGCTGCAAATCACAGGATTATTCAACATGAAAACAAAAATGATGAGCATTATTATTGGAGGCTTACTTGCTCTTTTTCATTTCAAAATGAAACATTTAAATTCAAACTATTTATTTTGTTATGAAAAGAGGGTTTGTCCATGAAGGCTGCAGTAGTTTTCTAATAAAATAATACCTTAGAACACTTTATTGCTGCTACCAATTTTATATAAACATTCATTTGTCCAGCACTTTGAAGTATATTTGTTACACTGCCTTTATCTGTGTTCTGCTGTTGCAGAGAGCACCAGATGGGGCAAAACGCTTCAACCGACAGTCCATTGGTTTTGCTGTTGTATCGATTTTCGTCATGTCAGGTGATGCCAAAATAAGGACCGCCGTCCTATCAACAAACCTAACGACAATTATCCTTGCAAATTAAATTTCAGCTTCCCCAGAGGGGCATTTCTAGCATGCAGGCAGACCTCTCCTGGTGGGTATCGCGTCCTCCCCGGGCACATATCCAAGACCATCGCTGACTACTCGGGGGATGGGGGACGCGGCGCAGCTCTCCCGCGGTTCGGAGACGGACCCCTCGCTCCCGGCTCCGGCCTCGGTTCTTCCCTCGCGTACTGACAACATCCCCCCGAGAAGCCCTGCGTGTAGCTGGGGAACGTATGTGCAGGCAGGGAGCGAGCGCAAGGACCGCCAGGCCCTAAGCCCCGGCCAGCACCCTCAGCAGCCGCTCTGCTGGCGCATGCCCCCCTGCTCCTGCGCGGTTGCCTTACATCGGCTTTTCAGCCCCGCAGCACCCACCATCACCCCATCCCGGCCCCGATATCGGGCCGTCCCTGCTCCGCCTCTCTCCCGCCCCGACCCCGGTTGCGTTCGCGTTCCTGCTCTCAGCTCTAACAGCAACCGGTTAGAGCTCGGGGCTGCCGCCGGCTGGAGGAGTCGGGATCCTGCGAGCCGCGGCGCAGCGGCAGCCTCCTGGGGCTGCTGACAGGATCAATTTACGCCGTCCGGAGTTTAATTGCTTGGTTTTAAGCAAATTATAACAAAACAAAGACAAAAAACCCCACCCCCAGAACAGTAAGGATGCAACCGAATTTGGAACGTGTAGGTCCAAGGTTCTGATTTCAAAGAAATAACAGCAATTGAATTAAACCAAATAATATTAACCACTCCAATATTGCTACAAATAACTTAATGACGATAATTGCTGTTAGCAGTTTGGCAGGGTGCTCCATGCGGACAGTTGAAAGAACTCCAGAAGAGCTGTGCGTGCGAGCTCATGCATGCGCCAGACACTCCTGCTGGTAAATAGCCTCGGGGACATTATCTCGCCACGTTCGTGTCAATCTTGTGGGAGTTTTATGAGAAGGTTGAGAGAGAAAAGATGGAGATGGGAAACTAGAGGAGGGAAAGAGGTACTTCACCCGCGCAGTAGCTTATTCTGGATTCAAAGAATGCACAGGAAAGTGAAATCCACCCATCAAATCCAACGGGGGGCGGCATTTATTCTTTTGCCTCTAAACTCATAGGAGAGTCTCCCTTGGAACTGATTGCAGCATGACTTCAAGCTAACGTAACACAAAGTGTTATCCCTCTCTGTGCTGCATGCTTATTGGCATAGAAACATAGGCAGGAGGAGGGAAGAGATGGGAATCGAGATTCATTTTGTGTGCGGATATGTCTGCTGTGGTTCTTGATGGCACGGTTAGAATAACTGTTGTAAAACATTGGAATACCCATTGTGAACCTGCCCTGTATACGCTGAAGTAGCTAGAAAATAAAGAAGGTGAAAAGTGCTTCAATAAACCTGTTATTTACTACAGCTTCTTTTTTTTTTTTTTTTTAGGCACTTAATTAAAAGTCTATTTATCTCCTGAAGGACTGTAAAAGGTGCTGTATTAGCAGCACTGAGACTGGGTTTCTAAACTTTTATTAAAGTAATCTGCTGCTCCACTGCATAGAGAGAATGCTGAGGCTTGCATAAAGCTAATGAACTAAAAGCAACAATATCTCACAGTGGTATATGACCTGCAATAAAATACTGTGGTTCTCTGGATGTGTGACCAGCCTTCCTAAAAATGCAATAATTTTGATTACAGTGAGCTGCTTTTCTTCTGTTCATAACACATACAAAGCTTAATTATAATCCAAAAGAAATTTTTAATGTTTCCACAATACTATAAAATTACTAAATTACCTCAGCAGGCTTGACAGATGTTTAATGGAAGTAATATTTTTATACTTTAATTATTTTTAAAAAGTGAATTATTATTGAAAAACTACTGTTAAATGTACTGGTGTTTCTTAATATCTGTTTAAACAGAAATGTTTAAAAAAGCAGTCATGAGAAAACTTTAAGGTTCCCGGTTTCTAACCTGAGGTAGCTCTTTCAATGCTTTTTATTGTTCTTGGCATAGTAGCCATTATTTTCACATTAATTACTAAACATGAACCCACAATAATCACAAAGTTTGGTCAGGAAGCATTTGATTTTGCTATACTGGGTGGTCTAACCTAAGGTGATCAAATATTTCTCTGTATGACCTCAGCAATAATATGGAAACTTGAACTTATGTACTGTGATAAAGATAGTAACAGAAGAGTTAGCTGACACTGCTCTGTGTTAGTTTTTAGAATACATAAATAATATAGCTGCATTGAAAAAAAAAAGAAAAAAGAATTGCAGCGAAGTTGTAAAATAACCCCACTGAACGCAATGAATGCTCCCACAGTAAAGCTGTCAGTTTCTTTGAAGTTGCTCAATATGAGTCACATGACCTGAAGCATGGGGAGCCCATTATCTTTGGACTAGGAGGAATTGATAGCAATGTTTTTCTTTTGTTGTGTGTTCAATAATGTGCTTCATAACACCACATCAGGAGGATAACTTGAAATGGGAGCTGGCATTGTGCAGTCGTTTTTGAATACAGCCTGTTAAGGCAGCTCAAGACCTTCCTTAGGACTTTTTGACAGAAAATCATTATTTGTTTTGAATCTGCAGGAATCACTTTCTGTTGGTTGTCTAGCATGCAGAAATGGGATGAAAGATACTGATATCACACTTATTTCAAAGTGAGTACCAAGCTTGGCTTTCAACTCAAGGCTGAAACTCTGTAATGTGGTCTTGCAGTGGTTTTGCATTTTGTTGGCGGGGAGTGGGGGAAGGGAGGACGGGGTGTGTCGGTTACAGGGGTGGTTTCTTTTGACAAAGATCTGTCAGAAGCTTCCCCTGTATCTGATAGGGCTAATGCCAAACAATTCTAAAATGGCCAGATGACCCAGGCCCAGTCAATTAGTGACTGAGTGACTCTTGAGAAGGTGAAGAAGCTGCTATGCAATTAACTGCAGCAGCAACAGGGAGTGAGAATGTGAAAACATCTCCACAGACAACAAGGTGAGTGGAGAAGGAGGGGGAGGAGGGTGCTTACACCCTGAAAGAAAGATTCCCCTGTGACCTGTGGTGGAGACCATGGTGAGACAGCTGTGCCCCTGCAGTCCATGGTGGCCACCGGGGAGCAGAGATCCACTTGCAGTCTGGAGTGGAGGAGATGCCTGAACAAGGCTGTGACTTTGTGGGAGGTCTACGTTGGAGGAAGTTCCTGGCAGGACCTGAGACCCCATGGGAAGAGAGAACCACACGCCAGAGAGCAGGTTTGCTGTCAGGACTTGTGATCCTGTGAGTGACTCAGGCTGGGGCAGGTGATACCTGAAGGAATGTTCTCCCGGTGGATGACCCATGCTGGGGCAATGTGTGAGGAGCTGCCCCCGTGGGAGGCTCCATGCCGGATCAGTTCATGAAGAACTGTAGCCCATTGGAAGGACCCGTGCTGGAGAGTTTCTTGAGGGACTGTATCCCTTGGGAGGCACCCCACACTGTAGCAAGGGAAGTGTGAGGAGGCCTCCCCCTGAGAAGAAGCAGCAGCAAGGTCCATCTGTAATGAACTGACTGCATTCCCTGGCCCCCATCTGCTGTGCCTGGGAGTCCCAGGAAGAAGGAGGGGTTGGGAGAGGTGTTATAAGATTTGGTTTCATTTCTCATCTCACTGTTCTGATTTTTCATTAATAAATTAAACATTTTCTCCCCAAGCTGAGTCTGTTTTTTGACTCACAAATCTCTTGTTATATGTTTTCTCTCCCCTGTCTAGTTTAGAAGGGACAACGATATTATGACTTGGTGGGCATCTGGCACCCAGCCAGGGCTACACCACCACAGGTCTTTAACCTTTTGCATTGGTTTTGGCTAGTTTTCTTCACAGTAGCTAGTATGAGCTATGTTTTGATTTTGTGCTGAAAACAGTGTTGATAACATACAGATATTTCAGTTACTGCTGAGCCGTGCTTGCACAGTGTCAAGGCCCTTTCTGTTCCTCTCATTACCTCACCAGTGAATGGACTAGGGGTGCACAAGAAGCTGGGAGAAGACACAGGCAGGACAGCTGACCATAGATGACCAAAGGGATATTCCAGTCCACATAATGTCATGCTCAGATTAAAAAGTTGGTGGAAGAAGAAAGAGAGGACCTTTGAAGTGATGGCATTTGTCTTCCCAAATTATGCCAACATATGATGAAACCCTGCTTTCCTGAGGATGACTGAACATCTGCTTTTTGGTGGGAAACCGTGAATGAATTCCTTGTTTTGCTTTGCTTGTGTGCAAAGCTTTTACTTTACCTGTTAAATTGTCTTTATCTCAAGCCATGAGTTTTCTCACTTTTACCCTTCTGATTCTCTCTCCCATCCCACCAGTGAATGGCTGTGTGGTGCTTAGTTTCTGGCTGGGGCTAAACCACAATACCTTTTAATGAGTTGAAGTCCTGCTGAATAACCACAGTTAAATGGAAAATAAATGCATGCATAAAGCCACAGTTGTGCTTAGAGGAGTGAACAGCGTGTTTAACGTTAAACATCTAGTTCATTGCTTTATTAGTGTGGTTAAATTGAATGGTATCTATTATCCTTCTGCCATGAAACAGTGGCACCATTAAAATGGCACAAAATGAAATGTCACAAAAAATGAACTTGTGTCAGTAATGTAAGGTTTTACCTGACAAAAGAGAGCTTGCATGCCTAAATCTTGGAGAGCAGCCTCTTCCACCAACTTGCTAGCTTTGCAGAATGCTGGAAATTTCCATTTTGGTTTGCAGAGTTCCCCATGTTGAAGCTTAGGCCCTGTGGAGGCCTTTAGTAGCTGAAGACTTGGTGCCTCCACTGCAATTTGGATCTGAGATAGAGGATCCCTCCCCTTCAGCTAGGGCAGTAGGCTTAGGAGGCAGGTGGCTTCCTCAGATCCTCCTGACTGTATGCTGGTTTATGCTTAGCTCAAGAGTAGCAGTTAGGATGCAAAGTCTGAGAGTTGAGAAGGATGGACTAAAAAGTATTTTTGTTTATCACACAGGGGTCTAGGATCAGCTATAGTGCTCAGTCTGGGGAGATGTGTGTCATATATAAAATTATTAATCACTTTATTAAAAAATAATACCAAATCTGTTTAATCTAAAAAGCATATTTTGAGAAATTAAGAAATAGATATGATGAATCACTGTAGCCTTCGTTCTAAAGTCACTATGTCCAGCCATGTAGACTTAATAAAGAGGAATTTCCATATTGGTGTTTATTGCGGCTTTTCCAGGCCTGGGAGGCCACAAACTCCTGCTTGCAACCAGTGCTTCAAGGACATAGTGTTGCTATTGGACATAGTTTGACTCTGAATGTCTAGAGAAGAGGAGACTATGGGGGGATCTCATTAATATTTACAAATATCTAGTTGGACCTGTTTCGACAGGGATGTTGAACTAGATGGTCTCTAAAGGTCCCTTCCAACTCCTACCATTCTATGAATGCAAAGTATGGCTAGTTCTGGAGTCATGGAGAGGAAACAGCTGCATTGCACACATCTGAGTTCTTTTCTATCAGTTAGCTTATCCCTGAGCAGCTGTAGTTGAATTCAGCATTTCTCTCTTTAACATATGTAGTTTGCTAGCTCACGTAATTTGTGACATTCTCTACATGAATTCAAAACAATTATTTTTAGAATAATTCTTCTATCCATTTCTCACAGGAAATGCATTAACCTTGCCTATGAGATGATTAACTTCCAGCACTATTTTACTGGTAAAAGAGTTGTAGACACTTGATGTTGAGCTGTCTAACTTTGGAGTTTGAAGTCTAGCCTTTGAAATGTGGCCTTAAGAAGCTGAATGTTTGTAATCTACAACATGAAGAGTTTTATGCCCAGGTAGAGAGCTCTTGTCTCCATCCTCTCCTTTCTCCAACTTTACCTACTTTCAGACCCTCTTCCAGCTACTCACTGAGGAGCAGAAGTAAACCCAGCCATCTTTTTTTTTTTTTTTTAATCCCTTTGTCATTTAAATAGAGACCTTGACTCAAGAAGCTGAAAGGTAATGGAAGTCTCTGCCAAAAAAAAACTCTGTCCACCAAATTAAGAAAGCCTGTATTCAATAACAAGAGAAAAAAATGACTTAAGATCTGAGACAAGTCATTCTCTGCTACACTTGTGCATTTTTTTCCAGCTGTATCTGCTAGTCTAATGTGTGATACTACAAAAATTTATGTAAGGTTTGGTTCCTAATGTTTAATATTTAAAACCAAATAGTATTTGTTCCTTGTTTGTTTCCTTGTTTCTTTTTAATGCATGACTGATGATCATGTCTTCAAACGTGACCGCTTCCAGGTTTGCATTTGAACGTAGTTCTCGTTTAGTTTTGCAAACATGCATACTTAATAAAGACTACTTACTACAGTTAGTTTTTGTCGCAGATATGCTTGGCACTTCATGGGACTACACAAAGTTTGTTGTGATGTGCAAATCTAGAATTAGTCCTGGAATTAACAAGTACCTTAAGCTGGACAAACGTGTGAAAGGAGCTTTCCTCTCCCTTAGAAACCCTTCTCTGTAGAGGGCGTTTGTGAGATGCATGGAGTTCCTCATTCCCACATGGACTGATTTTGCATCCCTACATTTGGGAGTTATTTATGAGGCACATTTGCCTTCTATGTTTCCATATTGTTACAGTTCCTTCCCTGTGGTGTTGCATTACCAGATATGATCTATCTGTGCTGGCTGATGTCAACCTATGCACAATCTCTTTTCCACTAAAGAGACGTAGCAGTGTCACTCTTTTGCTCTTGTGCTAAGTACTGTGTCACAGCTGCACAAAAAGACTGTCTCTAGACTGTAATGTGAAATAACATTCAAAGAGATGGATGAGATTTGTTTGAAAAGAGAGTGATGAACACTTTGTACATGGGCATCTGAACTCTGTCTATTGTGTTTCAGGATCTGTGGATCTTTTGCCCCTCCTCTTCAGGGAATTACGTTCATGCTGTTTGAGTCTGCTCTTGTCTTTACACAGACATCCACTGAATGATGTTAGAAGTGTAAGAAGTGTAATCTAACTTTCAGTTTCCTTCAAGATGGAGGCACTCACAGTCTCCAAAGCTTATTTTCTTGCTCTTCGGAGTTCTGAATATATTGAGTAGACAGGATCAGGTGCAGGTAAAAATCAGGAACATAAATTCCCACTAATTATGTTCCAAACTCGTCAACCTTCAGAATTCCCTCCTGTGGACTAAAGAATAAGTAAAGCTTATTAAAATAGAAGAAATTCTCCTGGAGGGCAGCAGTAGGTTTGCAACAAAAAACAAGGAGTCTTACCTGTCCGCATGCAGACTGTGAGAAATTTACACCAATAGAAACTTTTGAAGTGTTCTTCTGTTGATACTCATGGAAAAATGCTCAGCTTCTCCTTGTCTTAAATAAATCATTGTAAGACATGTTGACTTTAAACTACTCTTCCAATGGGAATTGTATTGTTCACATATAAATCCATGTTCAAATAAATTAGTGAAAGGACCATATTCTGGGGTCACAATGTTTAAGACACATATTGGATCCAACAAATGAGAACAAAAAAGACTGACTGAACTATTTGCAGAAATCTGAATATCAATGGTCTTAGAAAAATTCAGGTACATTCATCAAAGCAGAAGGTTACAAAAACTGTGATAAGTATCCAAGCCAACAGTAAGGCTGCCTCAGAGGGAGTGTAGTTGAATTTAACACTGTGTAGTGGAAACTTGATCAGTAGTAACAATGACTTCCAGAGAAACTCTGTCTCAATTTTGATGAGCTGTCTAGCAGTCTAGGTGAAGTCTCCAGCCTGACACTATCTAAGGACTAGTATTGGCTGGATTTTTGAATACACTAATTAGCATTATATGAATCAATAATTTACATAGCTGTAAAACACAAATCTAGGGAAGTGAGAAGAGTTGCAAAAGTCACAGAATCTTAATGGTTGGAAGTGACCTCAAAAGTCAATCAATAGAAGCAGAGAGGTGTAACTTTTATAAAGCATTAATACTTTTTGTTTGATAATCTTATTAAAAAGTTTAGGAATTAAATTTAAAAGACAACAGTAGTTTACTTAAGTGGACAGGCTTTGTATTGCACATGACTTGCTTCACTTATGGTATTTCAGTGGTCAGACTCTTTCTCCTGCTTCAGCAAGCCCTCTGTGCATTCAATTACTGTCTCTATATTCCTGTCATAAACTCACAGAGCTTCAAGAGAACTGTTTTAATAATAAGAACAAGCAAATTCACTGCAAGCTTATATATCCTTTCTTCTGAGAAGAGCTTGGGAAATAATTGGTCTGCAGAGCAGGTTACCTGGAAGTGCTGTTATTCCTCTGCTATAGATCTTTATCTTGAAAACTTCAGTTCTGTAGATGTGTCTCTCTCTCAGCATATTTGCTCTGCTACCTGAATTCATGACTTATGCTGGAAACAGATGGAGACGTTTGGAAAGCCTATGTATGTGCAGACACGGGGATAGTACAAGATATTACTTCATTGAAAAGCAAGAAACACTAGGGAAAAATTCTACACTTCTAAGAGCAAACAACATTTATTCTCCACTGTGTTATGGCATTTGCATAGGAAGTCATGGATAGAACACATCATCTATCCTCATTTCAGTAGTCGAGATAATGTGAAATGTAACTTTGTGAATCAAACCTTTAAAGGCAGCTGGATGACACGAGTAAACCCTCTTCATCTCCAAGTCCCTTGCTCCCTGTCACTCCCTGCATTTCAAAGCACCGCGGTGGTTTCACGCTGATAAGATGCTGGAAGACGGGTTTCCCGTAGACGATCCCACCTTCAACCCGACGTGGCGGGCAGCTGTGCAGTTTGCCGGGCAGCTCCTCTCGGGGGCTGTTTGCAACAGGGCAGAGAAGGGAGGTAGGACTCCTAGCCCCCTCCCGTCTCTCCTTCCAGCCGTCTCCACTGAGCTCGGGGTCTGAGATCCCGCAGGACGGCAGCGTCTGCGAGATCCGCGTCTCTCCTCCGCGCAGTATCCACCTCGGGGCCGGGGCGAGGGCAAGAGGAGCTGGCAGGAGGAGAGGCGGGGCGGCTCCTCCCAGCACCAGGTACATATAAATCAGGGCTGCGGACTAAGAAACGAGTTGGGGCTGCGCCTCGCCCCCGGCTCCGGCTTCGGCTCCGGCTCCGGTGCCCGAGGCCGCGGGGCGAGCAGCACTGGCACCGCTGGACAGCACCGGTGGCCCTGTCCCGGCGGCTCCGGTACCGCTGGGAGCGGCCGGACAGCGACAGCACGGCGGCGGCGCCCCGGGCGCGCTCCCGGGGGAGAGACCAGGCTGATGGCGGGGGCTGCCCTTGAGGCTCAAGATCTCGTCCCCGTGCCCACCCGGGAGGGTGCTTGCCCAAAGACCTGAAAGAGAATCGCATGGTATTTTTTATCCCACGTCCCCCGCCCCCGGGCACTGCGCCGACGGATAGAGCTTTCCTCCGCATTTCTAAGGGGGGAAAACTCGGCAGAGAAAAAGGAGGAGGAAGAAGGTCAGAAGGGAAGTGAGAGAAAGTTTGTTGACTTGCAGAGAGGTGAAGCTTTCCAGCTTTCCCACTACACTTTGCAGACCTTCAGTCTGCCCGAAGGAGAAGGATGGAGGCAGACCTGCCGCCCGAGCTGACAACAATGCCCCTCGGTAGGAATGAGAGCATCCAGCTGGTGCCAGACACAGCCCTGCTGCCCTCGGGGCGGGCCACGGCCATGTTCACCGTCCGCTGTGTGATCCCTTCACTTTACCTGCTCATCATCACTGTGGGCTTGCTGGGCAACATCACCCTCATGAAGATCTTCATCTCCAACAGCACCATGAGGAGTGTGCCCAACATTTTCATCTCCAGTCTTGCTGCTGGTGATCTGCTCCTGCTAGTGACCTGTGTGCCTGTGGATGCCTCCCGGTATTTCTCTGAGGAGTGGCTCTTTGGAGAGGTGGGCTGCAAGCTCATTCCTGCCATCCAACTCACCTCTGTTGGTGTCTCTGTCTTCACCCTCACTGCCCTCAGTGCTGACAGGTAGGAAAACTGGAATGACTTCAGCTCTCTGCAGCTTGAGCTAACACTAGCCAGAGCTGGCATGAAAGAAAGGTAAAGCATCTTTCATAAAGTATCCCTAGTCTGTGATTCCCTCATTCCAACTACTGAGGTACCCATGCTTCTCCTTTTCCTCACTGACTGATGGCAATTCTGGTTCTAATGCAACTTAATGGGTCTCTGGAAATGGGTCTCCAGCTTCCAGGGTGCCATCTGCAAGAACTGGGTTTAGTCCTGTTGTCCCTGCCTCTGGGATTGTCCTGTAACAGCCCATGTATTGAAACCTTATTCATTAGAGGAAGGTTTTAGATGCTAAGTATGAGCCATACCAAGCCCCAGTGGTATGTCAATAGACAGTGAGTGAACATCTTAAACTGAATCAAGTACAGAGGTATTTTTAATTTGTTTCTTTCTGCTGAGAAAATGTGTGTGTGTTTGTATGTGCAGACTAGTAGAAGAGCAGGTTGCCAGACATGACTGCCAGAAGTAGTATAGCCTCTGGAAATTTGGAGGCACCAAACTGTTCTGTTGCAATTATCGGTCTTAAATTTGTGTTCAAATTCTTCATTTTATCATCTTCTGAACTTACAGAAAAGGAAAAAAAAAAAAAAGAAAATCCTCCCAGTCAGACTAGAAAGTAACACTTCCATCTCTGGTACTTGTCAAATTAGGAAGAAACAAAAAGCTGGACCTCATTTTTCCTCTCAATTACTATGAATGGGTACGTAAGGGATTTATAGCAACTAGGTGGCTATTGGACTGTGGTTCAGGCTCAGAAAGACAAAATCTTGCAATGTAATTGGCAACCTTAAATTAAATTAAAGTCTATTTCTTCCCTTGTCTAAGAAATATTTTTTCAGAAATGAAAATATTTAATTCCTTCTCCATAGGAATGATACCATTGTCTTTTGTTGGATTTTAAGAATTACATTGCTGCATGATGTCCAGGCTGGAGTTAAGTAATGTATCTTCATGCTTAGAGCAATGTTTGTTTGGAACTTTTATTTTTTATTTTTTTTTAAATAAAGTTATACTCTATCTAATTTATTTTCTTCTTTTAACAAATTTAGTGAATTGTTTGTTTTCACCTGAAGGTAGTCTCCAGCAGCCATCAATTTCAGTGGTGTTTGATTCAGAACCTAAAATATTTGTGTATAAAGACTTTGTTACTTGAGAAAAAAAAAAGAGCTTGCAAAACATACCTTGAAGTAAATAACTGTAACTCTCTGATTACCACAGTTAAACAATATATCAAAACTTGTCCTTGGAGAGCTAAGCAAACACTGTAGTTTTCTTTCTGCTCTATTTCCACTATCTAAAAGTATGATTGTGGCATTGTATTTGAAAAAAGAAGTTGTTTTCAGAAGAGATCATCTCCCTAGTGAAATATAATGTGAGGAAATGCTGATGGCTTAATATTTAAGGATTCCTTCATTTACTTTTTATATAGCTTTGGAGCATGCAATGTTTGCTTTTTTTTTTTTTTTCCCCAAACAATTTTATATCCTTCTTTTAATATTGGTAAATATTCAAGAAGTAATAATACTGACTCGATTTACACTGAATGCATTTAGGATCACACACAGAATAACAAATACATCTTAGAAAAAAGCTACAAATGGTATGCTGTGGCCATATAAGCTCATAATAAATACATTCCTACATCATTTTGGAGTACAAAGTATATACAAATATCAGAAATGGTTATACAAACAGCTCTGTTTGTTTAACCTCTGCTGCTACATTTTCAGTTACTGAGACCAAAAAAAACATTTATTTTTCAGTCAGAAGAGCAGTCACTGACTTCAAAGACCAGTGTCTTGTCTCCTAGGGGCCCGAGTCGTCTTTAAATGAAGCTACCTGGACTCTCAATGGAGTTTGGGTTGGACTCAGGTCTGCTTTTTTGTGCAACATTTGTGTTGAACAAAAGGAGAGGCACTAGTGTGGAGGGAGTTTTGTCATAACTTGTAGCAGTATTCTAATGTGTGTTGTCTAGACCAGATTGATTATAGATACTTATGTCAGCAGATAGAAGTAGTGACAGCATCCTGAACTTAACAGGTGCTGAGACAGTGAGGGATGATGTTTTCTCCACTGGCTGGGGACAGCATTTTCTCCAAATAAATCTGAACAAATCTAGCATAGGATGTTAGCAGTTTGGAATCAGTGACATTGATGAAAAGTCTCCATTATATTCCAGTACATATTTGGTCTGGTATAGAATGTCTTCTCAGTTACCCCTGCTTTCACAGGTAATGCTCAAAGTACATTTTAATAATTAAAGCCTTTCCTGCTTTTTACTCGCTATTGCCACAGGACTGTATAGAACACTTGTTTATGCTAAGGATCATATTAGAAATATTTAGACTTCTTTCTAGAGTGCTTGCATGAATATGGAGGTTGTCTCAGTTTCCTCAGTGTAATTAACACTTTTTGTTCATATGGAAACTCTGCATGGCAAATTACATGTATGTGATACATTTAACAGCAATGCCTACAGGCTCAATAAAATTTGAATGATCATTACCTACAAACTGAAGCTGTAAGGAAGAAAAAGTAGTATTCTTTGCATATAAACCCTTTCAAAAGTTGATTTATTTCATATGGCTTTTTGTCACAGAAGTCCCTCTCATCATCACTAGTTCTTTCAGTGTGACAAATCTGCACCTTTGATCTGGAGTCTAGTACTGAGGTTATTTGGGTTTGGGATTTTTTTTTTTTTTTTTATATAAAAATGTAGTACATAATTTCACAGAATCCCAGAATGGTAGGGGTTGGAAAGAACCTCTAAAGATCATCTAGTCCAACCCCCCTGCTAAAGCAGGTTCACCTTAATCAGATCACTCAGGAACATGTCCAGGTGAGTTTTGAAAACCTCTAGAGAAGGACACTCCACATCTTCTCTGGGCAGCCTGTGCCAGGGCTCCCTCACCCTCACAGGAAAGAAGTTTTCCCTTAAGTTTAAGTGTCCATTCATCCAAACCCACAGTGGCTGAATTTTTTGATAAGGGTGTCAAAATTGGAGATGATGTCAAACTCCTTGCTGACATTCAGTCAGATGACATCCACTGCTCTCCTGTCATCTAGCCAGTCAGTTACACTCCTATAGAAAGCTATATGACATGACACAGTGGTGGCACTGGTGGTGTAGTATGTTCACATCAGAGAAGGATGTGATCTCTTCCTCCTCTGTGGTGCATAGGCAGCACAGGAGCATAGCTGCTGAGCCAGATATCACCTTTTACTGCTACGCAGGAGATGTGCAGGGACAGCACTCTTGCCCCCATGCCTACTGAGGCCACTGCTCTTACCAGCTTTCCTCTATTATGGAGAAATCAGAGCACCTCTAGAAAACTGGAGGTTTTTCTGGTTTTAAAAAGATGAGAAAAAAAAGCAGAGAGTGGATTATGGTAAGAGAAAACCTGGATGATAAACGGAAAAAGGAAGGAATCTGAGGGACAAAAATGTACAACTCCCCCCAAAAAAACCAAACAAAAAAATCACAGAGCCGGTCTTTGATGGCCAGGAATGGACTTCCCAGAGTTATGGTGGGACAGGAATTAAAAATGGATGTGTCGAGCTGGCTTCTCCAGGGTCCATGGACGACATTTTTTTTTTTTTTGCTATGGCTAGTGGATGTTGATGAGAAAGTTCCAAAACTTGATGTGGTCTTGGAAAAGAAGAGTAAATGCCAGAGGGACTGAAAAGTGTTACACATGAAGAAAAAGTGTACCAGTGTCTCCTCACTGCAAAAAGAACAGAAGCCAAGGATGAACCTGACTTGAACTATGCCTGACTTGTACTATGCCATGAACTTATTCGCTCCTCCAGGGAGTGTTTTTCCAACTTCTATCCATCGCAGGCCATGCAGTTAGCTCAGAATGGAAGCTGAGCCCATGAGGATTCTCATCTATTTCTCACGGTGAGAGGTCTTGCAATTTTTTGCCTGGCATGCAATCTAGGGTAAGGAAGTGAAGTGCAAGTATGGAAAGGTGTTTCCAAGGTTCTTTTTAAAGCTAGAGTTCTCAGTGATACATCAACCTTAGTGTTGTGGGGTGACTGGAAAAGTTCAAGGGAAAGCAGAATAAGAATGGGTGCAACAGCATGCACTTCTATCCATCACTGCGTTATTGTGTATGGTGATGGAAAGCAATTGTGCTCCCAAAATACCAAGAGACCTGAGGTGAATAGACCTGAAGAAATTAATGGCAGCCCCTTAAAACAGCTTTTGATTTGTTGCATATAATCTTACCTTTTCTTTTTGTCTATCATTTATGCATCATTTTTATACATTAAATTCTGCTACTTTTTTTCTATATTGATTTCTTTTTCTAATGAAGGGTTTTAATATGTTAGCTCCAATAAAGTCCTGTTGCATGCTAATGGAGATGACAAAGATGAACAGTGGAGCAACTCACTGCAGTTGAAATAGCATCTTCTTTGTATTCATCCTAAATACTGTGACAGAAGGACATCTTTGATGAGAAAAATAGTTGATTAACCATGTAGTAGTTATTTTTCATTAGTGCCATGATTCCTTTCCTGTATGATAATAACAAAGGAGTTTGAAAATTTAAATTCATACTTAAATAATGGAATTTGATGCCTGACGGAGATGCTTAAAATGGATGCTATAGGTCTGCATAGCTAAACTACTTGATCCTTTTTTTTTTGTTTGTTTTATTTCTTTGCTCTACATTTAGCAGATTGCAATCTGCATTTTTAAAAGTATAAAAATATTAAAATATGTTTTGTGCAAGTTTAATATCTATGTGCTGACTTCTGACTACAACTGATAAAAAAAGCCATTCTGGCTCAGTTTGCATGGCCACTCTCTCATAGTTTTGCAGGTACTTGAGACATTCAGAAGCGTGAAAAGGTGCCCCAGTAACCACTTCAGGATTTTTCATCAGTAAAATCACCCTTGGTTAAAGTTTCTTTTTCCTCTCCTCAGAAATTATTGGAAGTTTCTTTTGTTATGTCAGGTGTTGATTCAGGATAAAATCTAGTGATTAGAGACCTCTAAAATTCTTATTTCTTATTACATGTAGCAGACCAAGGAAAATAGGAAAGTAGGCATGATTTCCTTTTGACCTCTAATAGCTGATATTTAGGGACTAAGAGACTCTACAAAGAAGGAAGTATTAAATGACATCTTTAAAATTGCTTATAGTTGACCAAAGAATAAGGATAAAAATAATCAAAGATGATTCTATGAATCTATGATTATTTGTATAAGAGAAGAAAAATGCCTTGACTGTATTTAGTAAATGGGAAAACAAAATTATATGGATCCAATAGAACTATAAAGTCTGTAAGTAAATATTTTAGAAACCCTACAACTTGAGATACAGGTATTGAATGACTTACTGAGACACATTAAAATAGATGTTTCTCTCACTGTAGGCTGTAGTGGTATGATTATGCAATAACAGGCAAAGCAAAATAAATGTAAGCGGTTGGATAAGCTTTATCTCTCACAATTTTTGCTTACTCTTTAGTTTATATATGGAAACTTGTCTCACAAAATAAAGCTTACCAGAAGAACTTTGATGAAACTCTGCCATATATTGTCAAATAGTGAAGCCTGTCCTCACCTGTCCTCACCAATAAATGTTCTAGTTTTTATACATTCCATACAACTAAAAGAAATATGATGGAAAATATTTCAGAAAGATAAAAGGGATGGCAAACCAACCGTCCCCATACTCTACTTGCAACAATGCATAAGAAATTTTTTATCTAGAGGAGATTAAAAAGTTACTTATTCTAGGGTAAATTTGTCATGGTTTGTCCAATCCAGGCAATTCAAATCAGCTGTTGGAGAAGTTGCTGTTGTGAGCATCTTCACACAGCTGAAAATACCTTCTTAGCAAATAACATTTTCCTCCCAAGTTAGGCAAACTTTTCTCAAACTTCATGCAGACACATGCATCTTTTGAACTGCCTTTGTGTGTGTATCCTCTGGTGTGCTCTTCAACTCATATGAAAACAGCTTAATTCTGAGGATGGAAAGTGAAAAATGTCTGTAATGTTTATTCCTGTCAGTGATCAATGCAATGACTATGTTGCACTGGCGGTAGCCAATTTTGCTTTGATTAATGCAAATGTCAGTGTTTGATAAGCTTTCATAGACTGCAGCCTAAAACCTGAGAAACCATTACAAAACTGTTGCTCCCCTTTCTTATTTCTTTGATCACTTCAGTTAAAGCCTGTGCCTGTGACAGACAAGATAGCTGCTAAACAACAGATCCAGCTGAATTCTTATCAAGCAGGCCTGAATGTAAAATCTCCATACATTTATTTGTTTTCCGCTCCACATAACATGTTAAAAAAATTTCTTATACATTAGAATCGTGATGCATTTGTCCAAAGTGGTCTGTTGAAATTCTCAAGTCTGCATTTAGCCACTTCTCAGAAATTATGTCAAAGATCAAATATGCTCTACCAATGCTTTCTCTAGAAGAAAGGTTTTGCAAGTTTTCCATGATGATATATTTGTTAGAGAATAAGTGATAAATATATTTATGTACTTGTGGAGTGAAGAAAAATATCCTTCCCTAAAGGACATAAAGGAAGGATAAAGGGAAGTATATTTGTCAGTGTAGCCTCCTAAACGATAATACTGGAGCAAATAAATGAAGTTGCAGCTTTTTGAATTTAGAAATTAGATATTTGGAGTCTAGATTCTCAAATGGTAAAATCTAAGACTCTTCCAGATACGTTAAAAGAGATCTGCTTATGTCATTCTTCCCATCTTTTTCTGAAAATCGTCTGTGTAATGTTCTCCTCAATAGTTACGTTATCTGCCATGGCATGGACTCAATTCACCAAGGAAATAGGAGGAATTGTTTTTATAAAGATAGATTGGTGTTGAGAATATTTTACACTCAGGATTCCTGAGTCCAGACACTTAAGTTTCTGTAACTGATTTTTTTATTGACCTTTTGCACTGGCAGTGATGATTTATTCAGATGTTCTTCATACAAGTATGTATGGATACCATTGCTGGAAGACATGCAGTGAGCATATGATGGATATTCCCGTCTCATCAGTCTAAAGGCAGGTTGTCCTGGTTTTGACTGTGACAGTTGATTTTCTTCCTCATGGCTGATACAGGGCTATGTTTTGGATTTGTGCTGAAAACAGTGTTGACAACACAGGAATGTTTGGATTATTGCTGAGAAGTGAGCAGTGCTTGCACAATGTTGAGGTTTTTTTTCTGCTTATCAGTCAACCACACAAGTGAGTAGGCTGGTAATGCACAAGAACCTGGCAGGATGCATGGCCAGGACAGCTGACCCTAACTAGCCAAAGGGCTATTGCATACTATAGAACATCATACCCAGTATATAAACTGGGGAGAGCTGTCAGGGAGGGGCAGATGACTGCTCAGGCATCAGTCAGTGGGTGCTTAGCAACTGCATTGGGCATTATGTGGGTTTTTTTCCTTTGGGTTTTATCTCTGAAAAAAACATTCCTTTTCAATATTATTATGATATATTTTGTTATAATGCTTATCATTATTATTATATTTTATTTCATTTTAATTAGTAAACTGTTCTTATCTGAACCCACAAGTATTACTTTTTTCACCTGATCCTCCTCCCAGTCCCACTAGGAGAGGGATGAGTGAGAGTGGCTGCATGGTNTTGGATAAGCTTTATCTCTCACAATTTTTGCTTACTCTTTAGTTTATATATGGAAACTTGACTCACAAAATAAAGCTTACCAGAAGAACTTTGATGAAACTCTGCCATATATTGTCAAATAGTGAAGCCTGTCCTCACCTGTCCTCACCAATAAATGTTCTAGTTTTTATACATTCCATACAACTAAAAGAAATATGATGGAAAATATTTCAGAAAGATAAAAGGGATGGCAAACCAACCGTCCCCATACTCTACTTGCAACAATGCATAAGAAATTTTTTATCTAGAGGAGATTAAAAAGTTACTTATTCTAGGGTAAATTTGTCATGGTTTGTCCAATCCAGGCAATTCAAATCAGCTGTTGGAGAAGTTGCTGTTGTGAGCATCTTCACACAGCTGAAAATACCTTCTTAGCAAATAACATTTTCCTCCCAAGTTAGGCAAACTTTTCTCAAACTTCATGCAGACACATGCATCTTTTGAACTGCCTTTGTGTGTGTATCCTCTGGTGTGCTCTTCAACTCATATGAAAACAGCTTAATTCTGAGGATGGAAAGTGAAAAATGTCTGTAATGTTTATTCCTGTCAGTGATCAATGCAATGACTATGTTGCACTGGCGGTAGCCAATTTTGCTTTGATTAATGCAAATGTCAGTGTTTGATAAGCTTTCATAGACTGCAGCCTAAAACCTGAGAAACCATTACAAAACTGTTGCTCCCCTTTCTTATTTCTTTGATCACTTCAGTTAAAGCCTGTGCCTGTGACAGACAAGATAGCTGCTAAACAACAGATCCAGCTGAATTCTTATCAAGCAGGCCTGAATGTAAAATCTCCATACATTTATTTGTTTTCCGCTCCACATAACATGTTAAAAAAATTTCTTATACATTAGAATCGTGATGCATTTGTCCAAAGTGGTCTGTTGAAATTCTCAAGTCTGCATTTAGCCACTTCTCAGAAATTATGTCAAAGATCAAATATGCTCTACCAATGCTTTCTCTAGAAGAAAGGTTTTGCAAGTTTTCCATGATGATATATTTGTTAGAGAATAAGTGATAAATATATTTATGTACTTGTGGAGTGAAGAAAAATATCCTTCCCTAAAGGACATAAAGGAAGGATAAAGGGAAGTATATTTGTCAGTGTAGCCTCCTAAACGATAATACTGGAGCAAATAAATGAAGTTGCAGCTTTTTGAATTTAGAAATTAGATATTTGGAGTCTAGATTCTCAAATGGTAAAATCTAAGACTCTTCCAGATACGTTAAAAGAGATCTGCTTATGTCATTCTTCCCATCTTTTTCTGAAAATCGTCTGTGTAATGTTCTCCTCAATAGTTACGTTATCTGCCATGGCATGGACTCAATTCACCAAGGAAATAGGAGGAATTGTTTTTATAAAGATAGATTGGTGTTGAGAATATTTTACACTCAGGATTCCTGAGTCCAGACACTTAAGTTTCTGTAACTGATTTTTTTATTGACCTTTTGCACTGGCAGTGATGATTTATTCAGATGTTCTTCATACAAGTATGTATGGATACCATTGCTGGAAGACATGCAGTGAGCATATGATGGATATTCCCGTCTCATCAGTCTAAAGGCAGGTTGTCCTGGTTTTGACTGTGACAGTTGATTTTCTTCCTCATGGCTGATACAGGGCTATGTTTTGGATTTGTGCTGAAAACAGTGTTGACAACACAGGAATGTTTGGATTATTGCTGAGAAGTGAGCAGTGCTTGCACAATGTTGAGGTTTTTTTTCTGCTTATCAGTCAACCACACAAGTGAGTAGGCTGGTAATGCACAAGAACCTGGCAGGATGCATGGCCAGGACAGCTGACCCTAACTAGCCAAAGGGCTATTGCATACTATAGAACATCATACCCAGTATATAAACTGGGGAGAGCTGTCAGGGAGGGGCAGATGACTGCTCAGGCATCAGTCAGTGGGTGCTTAGCAACTGCATTGGGCATTATGTGGGTTTTTTTCCTTTGGGTTTTATCTCTGAAAAAAACATTCCTTTTCAATATTATTATGATATATTTTGTTATAATGCTTATCATTATTATTATATTTTATTTCATTTTAATTAGTAAACTGTTCTTATCTGAACCCACAAGTATTACTTTTTTCACCTGATCCTCCTCCCAGTCCCACTAGGAGAGGGATGAGTGAGAGTGGCTGCATGGTGCTTAGTTGCCAGCTGGAGGTAACCACAACATGGATATATCAAAGACAGGAGTAGAGCTTTCCATTCTAATTAGGAATAAGGAATACTTTTATAAAGAACTTTGAGAAGAAGGATAGGGAGACGTAGATAAGCTATACTGGAGTTCAGATGGTAGCAACATGTTATAACTGGAGGAGGAATATATTCTTTTTTTTTTTGGAGTTGTGTAGAAGGAAGGAGATTGCCTTATAATGAAAATATGCTGTACAAACAAAACATCTGCAGAATGGACAAGTTAGTACTTGTTCCGTTGGCAGAAACCACAGCTCCAATGAAAGGAAATTTATGACAGTATCTCCTGAGTTGAGATGCTTTTGTGAGCAGTGATAATGATAGAGGATGTAGGAACAGAGAATTTGCATGAAGGCTTTTAATTTAAGCCAAATGCGTATTTGTAATTATTTCCTCAACTCAGTGACAACCTATAATTGTATTTTTTCATCAGTGAAGTAAAGGAAAAGATGGATTTTGCTTATTCATTTGATTAAACTATTTTCTCTCTTACTCTAATTTACTGGCGTTGTTTTAGTGTAGAAAGTATGCATTTGTAATTTGAATAGTTGGTGGTATGTTTTAGCCTTACACAGGTTTTATACAAAGGGAGAGGCTGGTGTTAATTTTGGGAACATTTCTAATTTCACTCAGCTTGTATTTGATTTTATCTTTAACTCCTCTCTTTCTACTCTATGTTTTTCAGAGATGTAAACAAGATGTCAGATTTTGTAAAGCAGTCGGTGCCTTTTCCTTCCTATTTACACTAAATACTGTGCAGGGCTGAGTCCTAGGAAGAGGTGTACCATCTTGTAGTCAGCTGAAGTAGCAAGAAGAAGATTAAAGAAGAATTTTTTTGGGCTGAATCCAACAGTTTTTGTGAAAAAGAACACTTTAATGCTTTCCAACTTGGAGTCAGTTGTAGCTCAGGGGAAAGCATGCTATTTACTGAAACAGTAATATATGCCAAGGCACAAATATATGCCACATCTTCTGCTAGTGTAATGGCTTCTGAAAAGGTCTCCACTTTAGATATTAACCTGCTAAAATTCTGCTAAAACAGTTCACCGTGACATGGTCAATGTCTTGGGTCATAGGTCTGTGGTCAAAACCATTTGAAGCACTGCAAGGGGAAAAGAGAGGGGAAAAACAAAATCAATTCAATATTCTCCCTCGCCTGCAAAAGTCCCCAAACCAGCTGTTTCCAAGCATTGTAAAGTTTTAAAGAAATGAGCAGATGAGGCCTTGACGTCATCTCAGTTGAATGAAATGAAATAGAAGGTCTGTCTTTATGTAATGAAATCAAGGCAGACAGCAATAGGAAGCAAATTATTAACCAATAAGGTCACAGTTTGTACTGGGGAGCATTCATGCTTTGTACAGAAGCTTCTATGGCAGTATAAAGAATTTCTTTACACCTTGGTGTCCAGGGATTTTCTATTGTGCATTAGAAGAAATGTTGAACATAAATCAATAGAGAAAGTTTACTGAGTTTTATTTTTTTACTTCAAAATATAGGTGAAGATACAGAAAATTCTCTCTTTGAATTCGGAGAGGATATGAACATAAAAAGGCATTATTTTTTAGTATTTAGTGTTAAGACAATTTATCACAGTCTTGAGACAGAGGACCTCAAGACATAATTTCATTTAAATATTCTCTGCAGAAAAAGTTTGCTAGGATACTGTCATGGTTTGGCCCAGTCAGCAATGAAGCACCACAACAGTCTCTCGCTTGGTGCCCCCCATTCACCCCCAACATCATTAGGACAGCAGAGGCCTCAGCAAAATGGGAGGAAAAAAGATAAGCAAGGTTGTTGTGGATCGAGAGGCAGGGAGAGGTCTAAGGGCAGGGAGAGCTTGCTGCCAATTACAGTTTCAGACAGAACAAACTCCAGTACTTGACTTAGAGAGGATAGTAGGAAAGTTTAGCCTACTAATTACAAGAAAAAGAACAGAACAAAAAGCAAAAAGGCAGTAAGATGATGAGAAAATTACAACCAGCAGGTTAAGATCTCCCTCCCCTATCGCTCCCAGGTTCACTGCTCCTGATATCTCTACCTCTTCCCCCTCAATGGCTTGGCAGGGGAGCATAGGGAATGGAGGATGTGGTCATTCTCTCACAGATGGTTTCTGCCTTCTCTTCTCAGAGGAGGACGACTCCTTGCATTCTCACCCTGCTCTGATACAGTGTCCCTCTCATGGGACACAGTCCTTAACGAACTTCTCTGGCGTGGGTTCTTCCCAACAGCTACAGCTTATGTGAATATGGGGTCCCTCACATGGGACACGGCCTCCTCTGGGCATAGTCACTGCCCCTGATGCACGGTCTTTAATGAAGTGAGTCACTGTCTGATGCAGAGTCTTTAGTGAAGTGAGTCATTGCCCCTGGTGCAGGGGGTCTTTAGCAAAATGCAAACAAATCTCTACTTCAACAGTCCTGTTCACAGGATACAGGGGAGTCTCTGCTCTAGCACACTTCCTCCTCCCTTCCCTCACTGATCTTGAGGTTCACATAGTTGCTTCTCTCTCTCTCAGCTCCTTGCACCACCACCAGCCAGAAAAGAAGGAAGGACAGAACAAGAAAGAACAGGAAGAACCCTCCTTTTCTGGCTTCTTCTTCTTAAAAAGTGATTGTGGAGGCACTTAATTGGCTCAGCCCCAGAAATGGGTCTGGCTCAGAGCTGGGGACAGTTTTGATCAACTTCTTACAGAAGCCATCTTTACAGCCCCTTCCTCATTACCAGAAACGGCTCCATGTCAAAGCATGACAGGTACCAAGACATTTCTCTCCTTCAAACATTTTCATGGCATAGGCAATTGCACTAACATTTGCTAACAAACTCTCCTTTTGCTATATGGAGGTATAACTTTTATCTACAGCTCCTCAAACATCTGTTCAAGGTGCTAAGTAGCTATGAAGTCAGGACCTGCAAATCATCCATAATTCCCTTCAGCAGCTATGTTATATTTAAACATAATCTAACTCTTGGTATGTACACTTGTTCATGCCCAAATATGTTTGTATTTGTATATGCATGTATATGTATCTACATGCATAAATAAGTTTTATCACCAGGTAGAGACATCTGAGTTACAGCTCTCACTCTAAGCTCATTGTATGGCTAACAGAGAAAAGTGAGCACCTCAGAGTGTGATTTAATGCATCTAAAATCTGAATCACTCTTTGAAAGCACAGCTTCACTGATTAGAAAGATCTTAAGATGAATAAAATTATGTTCCTGGAGTATGACTCTCTCCTGACTCCCTTCTTCCTGTTAAACTCTTCTTTAGATATTCAAGCAAAGTAATTTTTCCGTTTCTCAAAGCTTCTGAAATTTTAGAAAATAAGTCATGCATGTGAAATCAAATAAAAATTAGAAAGAAAACATTAAATATGCAAAAAAGCACAAATTTCCAAGTTATCACTGATTAGACAAACTGATTTTTTTTAATGTTCAGTCTGAAATACAAAAATGAAAATAAAATGTATTAATATTTCAGGAAAAAAAATCCAAATTAAATTATAAATCTAATAAAAAATGTAGGATATACTTGAATTATTTTTCTCAAAGTGTATTTGGCCATTTAAAACTGTGGAAATGTGGGAATAGTTTTACCTTCTATCACCTTTCTTAATAGAAGGATTTCTGACCAGAGTCTAGTTCTGTTCATTTATTCTACTTTGCTGCAGTGCGGTATTTTCATTCTCTGCAACTCTTCCTGTTTTCATTACAATCGTTAATGAAATTCTCAATTCTACAAGGGTTTATATGTAATCATATATTATGAGAGAGTCTCCCAAAATTGGTATAGAGCAACAGCCTCAAACTATCGATGTGGAAATGTTTACTTTATTTAAGAGTTTATTACTTCTGCATAGACCTTTAGGAGTATCATGGTTTGACATGACAGCCATTTCTGGTAATGGGGAAGGGACTGTAAAGGTGGCTTCTGTAAGAAGTTGCTGGAAATTCTCCCCAGCTCTGAATCAGACCCACTTCTGGGACTGAGCCAGTTAGGCACCTCCATGAACACTTTTTAAGAAGCTAGAAGAAGAGAGTTCTTCCTATTTCTTCTTGTTCTGTCCTTCCTTCTTTTCTGGCTGGTGGTGGTGCAAGGGGCTGGGAGAGAGAGAAAAGTGACCATGCGAACCCCAAGGTCAGTGAGAGAAGGGAGGAGGAAGTGTGCTGGAGCAGACACTCCTCTCCATTCCGTGGAAAGAACTGCTGAAGTAGAGATTTGTTTGCATATTGTTAAAGACCTTGCATCAGAGACAGTGATGCACTTCATTAAAGACCCTGCCTCAGGGACAGTGATTCCCTTCATTAAAACCCCTGTGCCAGGGGCCGTGAGTATGCCCAGAGAAGAGACCCCATATTCACAGAAGCTATAGCTGCTGGGAAGAACCCACGCCAGAGAAGTTCGTTAAGGACTATGTACCATGAGAGGGAATGTAAGGAGTTGTCCTCCTCTGAGAAGAGAGAAGCTGCAGAGACCATCTGTGAGAGGCTGACCACATCTCCCATTCCCTGCACCCCCCATACATTGATAAGGGAGGGGATAGAGATATTGGGAATAGTGAGCTGGACCTGGAAAGAAAGGACGGATGTGGGAGGAAAATCTGAAACTGCTGGTTGTAATTTTCTCATCATCTTACTGCCTTTTTACTTTTTGTTCTGTTCTGCTTCTTGTAAGTAGTAGAATAAACTTTCCTACTTTCCTCTCTAAGTCAAGTACTGGAGTCTGTTTTGTCTGGAACCATAATTGCCAGCAAGCTCTCCCTGCCTTTGTCTCGATCCACAACAATCTTGCTTATCTTTTTTTTCTCCCATTTCACTGGGACCTTCGCCATCCTAATGAGGGTGGCAATGGATGGGGGGCACTGAGAGAGAGAGACTGTTGTGGTGCTTCATTGCTGACTGGGCCAAACCATGACAGGGGGTCATTCATTGCTGGCTTCATGAAGATGCGTATATTCCAGACTTTATAGTCAGGATAATATATCTATGTGTAGAAAGGTTCTGGGGTGGAAATGTAAAACCAGCAGAGGTTGTTACTATTTTGGCAAGAGGTGGTTAATATTGGTTATTGCCTTGTGCTCCTCCCAAGGGTGCTGATGGAGTCTGAGAATGGGAAAGTCACAGTGGTGGGAGGAGTGAGTTCTGGGCTGTCTGGCACGCAAGTGAGGCAGAAGTATGAAGGTAGGATGGGCATTTGAGAATTTGCTGAGGAGGATTTGAAGAAAGAAAGTGTAGAGTCATGACTGCTACTGTGCTTTCATCAGACAGGCACAGAAAGGGCACCTACAGCCACAGATTGTGTCCAGGGCTTGGTTTGCCACGTCTCAGGAGTATATAAATGATAAAGATAGAGATTTAGAGAATACAAATGTATGCAAGATTACAAAGCCCTTGACATTTCAAATAAGAACAAAATATGACATCATTTCAATCAAAGCTACGAAGTGGCCTTATGCATCACAGGTTGAATTTTAATTTGCATTTGCATTTTGATCTATTTCAGGTACAAAGCAATTGTAAATCCCATGGACATCCAGACCTCCAGTGCAGTGCTATGGACATGTCTTAAAGCCATTGTCATTTGGGTAATCTCCATGCTCCTAGCAGTGCCTGAAGCAGTGTTCTCTGAACTGGCCCACATCCATGATCCAGACAACAACACTTTCACAGCATGCATACCATATCCCATGACGGATGACATGCACCCAAAGATACATTCTGTGCTGATTTTCCTTGTGTATTTCCTTATTCCTCTTACCATTATTAGTATCTACTACTATCATATAGCAAAGAGTTTAATAAAAAGTGCTCACAATATCCCTGGAGAATACAGTGAGCATTGCAAAAGACAGGTAAGTAATTTGCTTTTTACATCCTGATGAAAGATTTGTGTGGTGTGTACACTTACAAATAAAAGTACAGGAACTGTAATATCCAAATTGTTGGATTTTGCAGAGGATTAGTTCAGTTTCTACTTGCATGAATTGAGCCAAGGATTATCTGAAAAATCTGTTTGTTTTCACAATTACTCAGTATTAAGCCCAGTTTGTAAATGAATACAGCAAGGAAAAATGTAAATTCCATGCCAGGAATGCATATTCACAGAAAGAAATGGGACTGATATATGTATTTGTATGTGTTGTTACTGTAACCATTACTCGTGTTTTTACTAAGGAACAACATTTTTGCAGTTAATGCTAGTGGCTTCCTTTGTCTCTAAAGGCAACACTTTTGGAAATAAGTCTTACATTAACTTTTTGAAATTCTCCCTATTTTATTTGTGCTTGGAAATGAAGATTTTAAGGGAAAGGCAGAGAAAATTTTTCTCAGGGAATCTAAGATTCTCCTCAAATCAAGGAGTGCTCAAAATATGAACAGAGAACATGACCTGTTTTATTTTTGACTTTTGTAGTAAATCTTTCTTGGATAAAGTCCTGAACTCACACTTTTCTAATACTCTTTCTATTATAGATGTTATAAAATTTTTGATAAAGATTCTGTATACCTTTGAGCATACAAAAGAGAGACAAAGCATTTTTAAAAGGCTGGCAAAGCTAGCTTCCCTGTAAAATGAAGGAATCAATGAGATAGCCACTGACTGTTCATTAGCAGGAACATTTATGTATACAAACAATAGCTTTGCAGTGAAAATGGCTCAACCACTTTACAAAAACTTTAGTATCAATAGAGAAAAAATAGTTATGCCAATTAAAACAATTTGGAAGAGTTTTCTTTGCCAATATTTTAGAAAATACTTTTATACTCACTGAATATACGTATTCTTTTAAAGAGAAAGACCACATTCCTTCATGTCCATTTTGCTCAGCATTCATTTCTACTTTAGCCTGTTTCTTGTCAAAAATGCATACATATTTGTACTTCATGTATTGTTCTATTTTCATGTGAAATATGGAGAGGCTTTTGGCTGAACCATCAGAATAGAAACAATGTTTAGTTTATATCATATTTATGAACTTACATGTATTTTCCAAGTAAGAACATTTTTTTTTTCATTCTACTGAGGTTTGGTTTGGTTTGGTTTGGTTTGGTTTGATTTTGTTTAGTCTGAGACTCAGAAGAACAGAAAATTCCAGTCTACTTACATATCTCCCAGCAAGAGGAAGTAAATTTAAGTTATTGCTATCAACTCACATTTCTTCAGGCCATAGCAGAAAAGTGTAATATTCACACTATACCTCTGGACCTGCCTTTGCAATTTGTCTGAGTGCAAATCCTACCAAATTGGAATGTTAGAGTTTCCCCATCTGTTGTGAATTCTCCACTGGTTTAGGTTCAGATAGAGACAAAACAACTTACATATTTATTTCACAGGTTTTGAAACCTTGTTGGAATAAATTAACTTGATTTTTTTCAGAAAATTCAGCAAAATCAGAAAATATTGCAGCCATTGCAAAACATTGGTACCTGACATACAGAATAAATCTTTTGGGAGGAACACATAGAAAGTTTCTTCCTCCCTTTGGTGCCTTCTACCTGGCCAGTTTCTGTCCCTCTCTGGAACCATAGTGTAGGCTTATCTCCTGTCTCGTTTCCTCTCAGCTAGTCTTGGTATCTACATTGTAATCCATTTTATTTTAGTACTGCACTTAAGGTACATTTGTTTTATATCATTTCTGAAGATTAACTGAACTTTTCATCTTGCCCTCAAATTAAGACGCTTTAGACTATGCAATGCAGTTTTGGTGTTTTGTCTCGGATAGCGGTGTAAGCTGAAGCATTTTTTGACAAAATAATGGGATTTAAGTATCATTATATAGCTAACACCCTAGCAATCTCTCTACAATTCATTCACAATGTCTCTAGATTTCAAAGCCAATGGTTTCTAAATAGCTTTCTAACTAAAGCAAAGTTTCAAGCCAAGCATTGAGATCTCATCAGAAAAGGTTATGTTTCATGACATCCTTTGATGCGTGCTTTCAGGGTAAAAGCCAATGTTTAGTTGGGTCACAAATCACTGTGTGTATCATATAGAAAGAGCAACCTTCTGTAACTGCAAACAGATAGCTTACTGAAAGTAAACTGAAAGTGGAAAAGGAAAGGAAATGAGATAGGAAAATAATTCTTCCCTAATGCTTCCCTAAAGGAAGCATTTTTACTGACCTTACTTATGATAGATGTTAAAGCTAAAATTAAGAAAAATGCTACGTGTTTTAATTAAGTCTGTTATGTGGAGTAGTCCTATTCATTTTTGTTCATTTGTATTCTCTTCATCTTTTTTAGATGGAAACTCGGAAACGTCTGGCAAAAATTGTTCTAGTTTTTGTTGGCTTCTTTGCAATCTGCTGGTTTCCTAACCACGTGCTGTACATGTACCGATCTTTTAACTACAATGAGATTGATCCATCGACAGGTCATATGGTTGTTACTTTAGTGGCCCGAGTGCTAAGCTTCTGCAACTCTTGTGTCAACCCATTTGCGCTGTACTTTCTCAGTGAGAGCTTTAGAAGACATTTCAACAACCAACTTTGCTGTAGGAGGAAAGCTCAGCAAGAGAGATCTGCCAGCTCCTTGCGCAACTCTTCTGCCATTCAAATGACTTCCCTGAAAAGCAATACCAGGAACACAGTGACTAGCATGACACAAGTGAATGGGCACCACTTGAAACAAGAAATGTCATTATGATTTAATAGGTGTGATGTTTGACTGTGGAACAAAGTTGAACTTTTTCTTTGCAGTTTGTAACTGACTTTTGGCTCTCATATGCTTAGACCGCCTGAGTCCTCAGAAAAGAGGACCTGTTAAACTGGCCAATCTGAGGTTTTTTCACACCTAATCTTACTTTTAGATAGAAATGGAGGGTATGTTTTATTGAGAAAACAAACTTGACTGACTTTGTATTTTAAGGAGACACTAATATATGTTTAACATTTAAGAAAGCAAAGTAATGTTGTATTAGTGTAACTGATTGAGTGTTGCTTTAAAAAGTATAGATTTTTTAATCTCAAATATATATATTTTTAACTGAATATTGATGCAGGCTTATATCTTATTCTAATAGCTTTTGCATGATTTTATCTGTGCTGTATGTACAAACAAAGTTCATTAAGAGTGGTAGGCATTTTTAAGTCCAATTAAAGAGCCTTTGGAATGCACAGACTCTAGCTTCAGATAAAAAAATATATTCACATGTTGAGCGCCAGGTCTTTGACCTGTTTAAATTTGCCTCTTTTTTTTCACTTTGACAGACATACATGATGAAAGTTTATTTTTGCGTGCTGTGTTTGTGGTTGAGGTCCATTTATCTGCTAAAATTAATTTCATTATTAGCAACAAGAAAATTATTGTGCACAGTGTGCAGATTTTCTAGAACTCAGTGTCTGAAAGGTAATTTCTCTGATTTTTAAGTCTGTGACACCAGTGGTTTAGAGTGGCTACATGCTTTATATTTGCTATTACTAGCTGATCTTGTCAATATCAGTATACAACTAAGAAGGATGATAAGGCTGAATATTCAAAGAGATACAATTCCATGAGGCTTTTTCAGAGAGTTTCATACAGCTCAGAGCAGTCTCAGAGGGCAGAATGCAGATTACCACCAGACAAAACCAAGCTGAAAGATGCCTTACAGGAAAGTGCCTAACATACTCTGATCACTAATGATCATCCAGGCCATGGAATGAGAATATTCTAGTCTGAAATAACCCACAAGTACTGAAACATGAGTAGATGGCATTGGTTGCTCAGTACCAGCTGTTTCCTGTCTAGATCTACTCCTCTTGCACACACTGTTTACCAGTCTGAACGGAACCTAAGTACTGTTGAAAATCTCAGATTTAAAACATATATTTTCATTTCCTGAAGGCCCTCAAGTCCAACCATCATGAAGTCCAACCACTAACCTAATGCTGCCAAGCCCACTGCTAAACCATGTCCCTCAGCACTTCATCTACATGGCTTTGAAATATCTCCAGGGATGGTGACTCCATCACCTCCCTGGGCAGCCCGTGCCAGTGTTTAACAACCCTCTCAGTGAAAAAGTTCTTCCTAATCTCCAATCTACATCTTCCCTGGTGCAACTTAAGGTCATTTCCTTCTGTCCTATCACTTGTTACTTGGGAGAAGAGACTGACTTGCATCTCACTACAGTCTCCTTTCAGGTAATTAATAGAGAATGATCATGTGTCCCCTCAACCTCCTCTTCTCCAGACTGAACAATATCAGCTCCCTCAGCTGCTCCTCATCAGACTTGTTCTCCAGACTCTTAATCAGCTTTGTTGCCCATCTCTGGACATTCTTCAGCACCTCAGTGTCTTGTAGTGAGGGGCCCCAAACTGAACACAGTACTTGAAGGTGTGGCCTTACTAGCCTGGAGTACAGGGGGACAATCACTTCCTTGGTCCTGCTGGTCACAGTATTTCTGATACAAGCCAGGATGCCATTGGCCTTCTTGACCACCTGGGCACACTGCTAGCTCATGTTCAGTTGACTGCTCTCAGGTCCTTTTCCACTGGACACCTTTCCAGCCACACAACCTCCAGCCTGTAGGTTGTTATGGCCTCAGTGCAGGACCTGACGCTTGGCCTTGTTGAACCTCATACATTTGGCCTTGGCCCATCAATCCAGCCTGTCCAGGACCCTCTGAAGAGATTTCCTGCCCTTAAGCAGGTCTACACTCCCACCCAGCTTCATATTATCTGTGAACTTACTGAAGGTGCACTCAATCCCCTCATCCAGATCATTGATAAACAGAACAGGCCCCAGCCCCAGCACTGAGTTCCTGGGGAACACCACTGATGACAGACCACCAAATGGATTTAACTCCATGCCCCCCAACTCTCTGGGCCCAGCCATCCAGACACTTTTCCACTCAATGAAAAGTACATCCCTCCAAGCCATGGGCAACCAATTTTTCCAGGAAGATGCTGTGGGAGACAATATCGAAGGTTTTACTAAAGTCTAGGTAGACCACATCGCAGAATCACAGAATGGCAGTAGTTGGAAGGGACCTCTAGAAATCATCTAGTCTAACCTCCTTGCTAAAGCATTACATCTACTACCTTTCCCTCATCTGCCTTGTTGTAGAAGGAAATCAGATTAGTCAAGCAGAATCTGCCTTTCATGAAGCCACGCTGACTGGGACCTGAACTGTTGGTTGTCTTGTATGTGCCTCATGATGGCATTCAGGATGATCTGTGTCAACACAGTGTCAGCACAGGTAGTCAAATAGACACAGTGACTGAAGTTTGTTGCTGCAAAAGCTCATTAAAAAAACAAAAAACAAACAAACAAAAAACATAGAAAAGTTTATAATTTTTTTTCAGGGCTGTACTGGTTCCTACTGATGAGGTTGGAGCTGATTCCTTTTTTATACAGTTGCCTGCCGTCAGACTAGTAACTGTTCCCTCAGCCAGGTGAGAGGTTAGGTGTAACAGGGTCTGTTTTGCATATGAGCTACAGAATGGAGATGTTCACAATGTTCTTCTTAGGAGAAGGGGTAGTCATGGCAGGTAATGGCATCTTGTGGAGCTAGGTTTTTATGGACAATTCATGAGCTAAATATAATTTTAAATAGCTTTTTCTTTCAAAATGGGTGGAACTGCTTCAGCACAGATCAGTCTCTATTACAACAGTGTAGCCTGTATTTCAGCAGTGACTTCTCTAAGGTGAAGAGTAGAAAGTCCACTAGAAATTTAGGTTGGATTTCAGAATTCTTTGCTAGTCAAAAGCTGAAGTACTAATGCAGTGTAATAGCTTACAGTTTCTTTTGTCCTTATTAGTACACTTGCTGCTATTTACTTGTATTTGTAACTCTCTGGAACCAGCTGAAGTTCAAAATTTGTCTCCTCATTCCCCTACCTTCCATGCTAGTTATATATACCTCTACCTCAATTTTTAAAGCAGCCAGAAGTTATACTGATGTAATCTGTAAATGATTTTAGCAAATAATGTGGAAAAATCCCCATTAGGTCTCAACTGTTAAGCAACAGATTGAAGGTCTGAATGTCAACCAGTGTAGTCCAGCTGGTTAGATCTACAGTATGTAATGTCGTTAAAGTTGTGTGCAGCATACAAATGAGAAAAACTAACAAAGTTCAGCGTAGACCAGCTCCATACTGCCTGCCCTAGCTGACTGCAGTGGCCCTGGGGCTTCAGTAGCTCCTTGGAAGACTTTACCTGAAGAATTTTGTCATGAACTTGTACATCTACCTGTAATAGTTTAAGAAGTAGTCATCCATAGCTGCCAAACACTGCCTCATCCTCCTTTTTCTCCATTTCACCTCCTCTCTCTCTCCATGCCTTAATTCTGTGTGAGCCCACATGTTCTCAGAACTCTTCTTTAATTTTATGCCACTAAGTCTTTCTGGATAGTAGCCAGAGTTTTGAACTCTTCTGATCAGTCTTGAATCATTTTTATTCATATTTTACACCACAAAGTCTGAAAGTCTTCCTTTCTCTATTCTTGATGGTGATCATTGACTGTGATCAAGTTTCTCTTTTTTTTTTCCTATTTCCTCACTTCTCATTTTGTCTGGCAATCTCTCTACACAGCTAATATTTCATAGGACTTCTAAAGCCATTGTGTTTACTTCTTGAGGGCATTTGTCTGATATGGATGTGACCAGATGATGCAGATGCCTTATAGGAAAAATAATAATCTAATTCATAGAGGATTTGGTGGTTATATTTGATTCATACTTTTTGCTCAGTGTCTTAAACTGTTATGTATGGTGTGGATAGCGTAAGTCTGCCTTCCGGAAGAACTGCAAGCTACAGTCTGTTCCTTTTCATTGTACATGGAAGGTGTTCCTGGGTAGGTTCTAACTCTTGTCAGGAAATCAGCACAATTTTATTAATTATTTCCCATGCTTAATACTCAAAGCTCTTTTTAAGTAAGTAACAGAAATTGTATATGCCTCTTCTCAAATTCTAGTAGCATGGTGTGGGGGAATTAGTCTATCTATCTGGAGATTGACTAGTTATATTGCTAAGCCAACATGTACATTTCAAAAGTGTCTGTTATTGTGCTTTTGTACACATTGTATACAAGTACAGCTGTGTGTATGATGCTATTTCCAGACAACACTGCTTGCTAGCAATTAAAAAATTGGTTTTAGAGTGCATTACACAAAGTGTTTTCTTCTAACTGCAGTCAAAGAAACAAAGAAAATCTGTAAACGAGATCATGTCAACTTTTAAGGTACTACATTGAGATCTATGTCAAAACAGTTGTTAAAACACCACCTGATTATATTTTTCTGTAATGAAAACTTTCTTATTTCAGAAACATCAGTTCTTTTCTATCTTTCTCTCCTGAGTTTTGACTTGGTTTCTTTCAAAAATATTTTGGCAATGATTGAGAAAACTACTACCGCTTCTCACAGTCTTTGAAAAATGAAAGGATAGAGGTAATTACTGTTTCCCCTATATAAGACTTTTATCTCCCCTTTGAATAAAGCTAGCACAAAATAAACCTGATAGCACTTTGTCATCCTACCCTGCCTGTAATACAAACATTACAATGCTGGATCCTGAAATATCAGTATGATTGTTTTCTCAACAGAGCTGAAGTACCTCGTTTAGCATTACACTATATAGAACGTCTTTACTTTTTTTGTGGCATTTCTGCCTCATAGATATTTTTCTTAACCCAATTAAAACAGATTCACAGAAATACAATCACAGGAAGAGAAAACTTGAGAGTAGGAGAGGAAAATGCTTTCTCATATAAAGCTGAAGATTTGCAGTGCTGATTTCTAGCACCATTTCTCTCTTCACTTACTTCTGAAATAAAAATCTGTTGCACAGTAGTCAACCTTTCGATGACATATCGAAGGAGATATTTCAGCTGTATCCTACACCAGTTTATCTCTTCCCTATATGTGTAATGGGAAACCAGCTTGACATCAGGTGTATACTTTTGGAAGGGTAGCTGTGCTTGATGTTCCTTACTGTGGTTCATCTGAACTACTAAAAAAAAATCATACTTATTTTAGACATAAAAGATGAGTGTCTGAGAGCCTCTTATGTCTTCTCTCTGTCACTCTTTCTTGACTGTCACTCCTCTCACTGCAAACTTCAGAACTTACGTGATACCTATAAGCACATCCCAAGATTTGTCTCCTGCTGCTGAAGCTGTTTGCAGTTTCACTCATGCCTGAGTGCCATGACTATTGTTGTCAGAGCACCCTTATTCCCAGTCACAGGTACTGTCTCTTGGACTTTTTGTGGTGGTCTGAACAGCACTTTGCCAGGCTGAGCTGAGGAGTGCATTCCAGCTTTAAATTGTGCGTAGCCTTGGACTGTATATATTTTAAGAAATATGAAAGTCTAGAGTTTATTACTTAAATCTAATGGTGGAGGATCTCAAGACAATGAAATAAAATCAATACTATCTAAAAGCAGCACTGCCAGTTCTAAAATGACAAAGTACCCTTACCTTCAAGCATCTCAATATCTGAAATTAAATACTTTCAAGCCCTCATCAGCTTTGCTAGTCTAAGAGCAGAGTTAATATCTGCAGGAGTGCACACATTTCAGAAAAGCACAACATATCTTTGAGTGGGTTCATGAGTCTACAACAGCTTCTCTAATCTGGTCCTGCAGCTGCAGAGAATGGAGCAGCAGGGGAAGTATACAGAGAAAAGAATGCCAGCAATGGCAATTACAGCTCTTAACCATGCATATTATAGTTTTTACTATGAACCAATCTCAGTTAAATCTTTGTCCCATGTCTTGACGCTGCTTGCTTCCATTTTCTCTCCAGGCAAAGTTAGATGTATTGGCTATGTTTCATCATTACCATTTTTCTACAGGTTCAGTGAAAAAAAAAATCTAGGGACCGTGTTACTGCTCAGTGAAGGGTTCTAAAGCACCTTTGTACCTGCAGGAACTGTATGAATCCTGTGCCTCTGTTTAACATCATATCTGTGGTTGCACTATTAGCTTGGCTCAACTGCTAGACCTGAGCACTGACAAAGAAGTAAAAGCTGAAATATCTAGTTGATCTCACTTGTCTTTTGAATGCAACATCATTAAGGTGGTTGTTACTGCTAGGACCACAAACTCTTCCACTTCCACAAGAGTTCTCTTTAATCAGTGCACAGGACAGCAGCTAAAGGTAGTAAGGGTCACTGTAAATCCAGCATTTCCTAATTTTGGAGACTTTTGCTTTGCTACTTAAATAATGACCTTTCACTATGATGTTCTTGAATGTTCTGTGTGATGTTTATAGAGTGAGAGCATCTTAGCAAGTTTATCCTTTATTGAAACAAAGTGTCTGGGTCACTCTGCTAGCTCTTATCACAAGAAGTCAGATTGCATTTTCCAGCATACTGGCCAATGCTAACAACAAGGCTCAAGAACACATTTCCATTAAACATCAAAGCTTCAAATCAGCTGGACAAGGTTTAGCAGCACCTAACCACAGAAGCAACTAATAAAGACATATTTCTGAATAACATTATTGAAACCTGTGCAGATGCTGTTATGGATTTGTGTAGACCCACTTTTTGCTTGGTAATAGGGAGAAGGGGTTGCAGTGCTGCTTTCATAAGCAATTGTCAAAACATTCCCCAGATCTGAGGTGGGCCTACCTCCAGCCCGGCAGGGCAAATCCATTGCCTCTGCCATCACTATTTAAGAAAAGGAGATGGAAGGGTGGTACAAGATGGAGGCAACTGTATGGACTCCACAGTCAGAGAAGGAGGAAGGAAGGAGATGCAGCTGTTCAGAGACCCCTCTGCAACCCACAGTGAGAATGCAGGCTGTTTCCCTGAAACCTGTGGGATGCAATGGCAGAGCTACCAGCAGTTCTGGGTGAGTGAGGTAAGAGACTATGTGAGGAGATGGCATGGTGTTGTCATATCTGCAATCAGAATGTGTAATTGGAGAAAACAGATACAAGAAAAATATGTTTAGGCCTCTTATATGTAAAAAAATGAGAGAAACTTCCTGTTCCAAAAAAGAAAATGTGGTTTTTTTTAGGTCTTCACAAAACACTTATTTGATGCACTAGCTTTATCATTTACTGCTTTTGGCTAACCTGCAGACCTCATTATCATGCTGATCATAGAAAAAATTTGTTTTTTAAAAGGTGGTTATCTATCTTATAGAAATAATTTAGAAAATACAAAATGATCTCTGGAGAAAGTAGCTTGAGCCTACAAGATAATTTGTAGGACATGCTAATTATGTAAGCAACTAATTACATTTCATTAACATTTCCTGTTAGACATTAAAATATAAGCAATTGCATTTATTTCTGACTTGAAGTTTGACCAAAAGTGTTTAGACCATGAGTCAAAAAGGGACATTTCTGCAGATCAACTATTTCTTCATTCCTTTTTCATCCTGATGATTGTCTATGGTCTCGCACCTTATGGTGTCCTTTATGAAGAGAGAGCATGAAGATGCTTTGTGCTCTAAGTTCTGGTTGTTAATTAACTATTAATCTCAGACATAAGTCCTTAAATATGTCAGCAATTTCCTGAGAAGAAAACGATAGAAGGTAAGAAAATACTCTTGCAAAAGATCATAAAATTTGTGTTATGGACTAACATACAGCTAGGCTTTATTTTAAGTCTAGAATCCATGAGTTTGGTAAAATTACTTAGGCCTCACAATGACACAAATGGTTGCAAAATCTTACTCTGTATTTTATAAAAAGAGCTTTCTGTACTACAGAATTAAAGTGACACTGATGTTTCTAAGAAATACATTTTTAGAATTCAATTTCCTCTTTACCTTTCTGACATAAACTTTGAAGTCCTGAAATTTAATATTTAAAAAGCATGATTATTTTTGGCAGTGAAAAGCATATATGATAAAACAGAGGTTCTTACATGACTTATTTTTAAAAAAAGTCTTCAATATATATGCAAAACAGCCATACAATTCTTATTGATATTAATAGGAAAATGCATGCAAATAGACAGAGGAGAAAAAGGGAGTTCTTCAAAGTACTTGTGAGTTATAAATCAAATCATATGGGACCAACTATTCATTGCACTACCTCAGCAGTCATTTCCATTTCAGGATAATTGGATTCTAATTAAATCTTACTTTTGGAGAAAGGCTGTTAAAAAATTACATCTTAAGAGCTTTATTTTTCAAGCTGAGAATGTGTTGGCAAGTGTTCATTGGAATAAGCCTGTTAAAAATCCATTTATTCATCTCATATAAACTCTAAGTCCCACGGAAGCACAGAACTAATGAAGAACAACAGAAAACCAAACTCAGGTGTTCTGAGTGACAATTTTCACTAGGATTGTATGAAAATGGAAATTCATCACAAGAAAAGAAATGATACAAAAGTCTCGTTTTTTTTTTCTTCAAAATGTCACATACTATGTAAGAAAAAGTGATTTGAAATCTATTAAGAAAAATTACAGTCTTGTTTGCATCTAAGCAAAAAGAAGAGAAAAATCAGTTTTTATATTCTTTGACATTAGTTTTAGATATAGAATCTGTTTGACAGTTCCCATGCAGAAATGATATGTATGAAAGGTCATGTTTTAAAGAATCCGTCCTGTGTACAGAAAATTTTTGCTAGAGAATTCACTTAATATTTAACTAAATTATATATGGCTTTTATTTTATGTGAAATATATCGACATGAGCAAGCACAATGTAGTAATTTGACTAAAAGACGGAAAGTAAAAATGTTTATTCCATCAGTCTGGTGGGTGAAAATAAAGATATTTTCTGACAAAGTCTTATATCTTACGTTACTGCACAAATGAAGCCCTGGCACATTAGAACCCTTCAACATGTTCCGAGAGCTTGCACAATGGCAGAATCAAGAGAAAGGTTTAATGCAAAAGCAATTTCTGTTCTTACTGAAGCAAAAATTTAAACAGCAGATATAGCCCTTGGGTACATGCTTGAGACATGTCAAATGAGTTAAAATCTTTCTTTTTTTTTTGTAAATTGTCTTTCATGAAATCTTGTTGGACCAATGACTGTGCAGAATGCTCATAAAGAACAAGAGAAAATGTCAAGTCTGGGACATTTTAATTCTCCTGTGTTTTCAAACATAGGGCAAATTGTGACATGTGAGCAGAAGATACTATGAGTGCTGTAAACAACAAGAGAATACTGATTTTGCAGAGCATCCATTTTGCACTTTGTTTGCTAAAAAGCAAATTAGTCTAGAAAGATACAAAACCCTCACAAGTCATAAATAAATACTCAGAGAACCAGAATAGTTCACATCTGTGATACTGTGGAGTAGACACTGCTGCAGGCCTTCTCAGGGCTTCTGTATCCTTCAGAGAGTGTGTGGCCTTATGACATCAGTCAGAAGTGGGGACAGCTAACAACATAGGACTCATCAGGAAAACAGATTTGACAAGGTCCCACAAAACCAGACTATTATCAGTCTTTCGATAGTTCAATGAAGATAGTAAATATTAATTTAACGTTAATAAAGCTGATGTAAATATTAACAATGCACTACATTTGGCTGTAAGCAGCCTTCTAAATATAGGCTAGACACATCTTTCAGAATTGGTACTCATTTTAATTGCAATTCACTCCTCCTACCATAGATGTGTAATCCACCTTCTACAGGGTGTGTTGCACTATGCCCTCATCCAAAGTAATGCAAAGCCTGGATGCCTAGATGTTTATACAGTCCTGCAAGTAAAAGAAGGTGTTTGCTGAGCAGTCACAAATGAGCAGACTGCTCTCTGTACATGGTCCTTCTTTCTCATCGTAACTATCATAACTGTTAAAAAAAAGAGGTGTAAATCTTTCCTGTTTTTCAAGACTATATAACATAAGAAATCCTTAATCTGCATGTCATCGTGTTCTGCCAGGAAAGAAAGATATCACCTCTGTAAGATCAATGCTGAAAATAGGAGTGGTTGGGTATCTCAGAGAACACTTTACCATGCTTCACTGGCTGCTCTAAATAATATCCCCTTTCCATATGTAGAAAAGAAGAGCTTGATCAGTCCTGCAGGCTTTCCTGCAGAATTCAATAGCTATTCAACAGGCACAAGAAGTGAGGTATTACTTGGATGCTACAGTGGCATATTTGCTCAGAAGGAGGAGCTTCTGTGACATGGAATGGGGAAATAACAGGGAAGAAGACAATAGGAAGGTACCAGAGAAGAAGCTTCTAAGGTTTCTCAGAACAGGAGATAGTACTTTGGAAATCTGACTTGGTTTCATCCTGGGACTTACAGCTGAGGGGGAAGTAGCCACGTACTTCAAGTACCTCATTGTATTTTATCAAGCTCCGGAGGATTAGAAGAGGTCAATGACACGTGTATTAAATACATCTTCATGGTAGGGGAATGCTTTCTATAGGAAGATTAATGGGTACAGTGGCATGAAAAAAGAGGAGGAGGCAAGCAAAACAGCCCACATCAGGGATTTTGAACAGAGAAGGAGCTTCTCTTGCTTCCTTTTAGTGGGCACTTCTAATTGTCTGTTATAGTGTCATATATATACAAGGATTTTTCATTCTATCAGGTATTCTGATGGTTTACATCATGAGAAACATCGGGAAAATTTTGTATGCTACAGTTGTGCTATAACAGTTAAGAGAGATATGATTTCTCTTCCCATTTAAATTCAGTGAGTTTTTCAGCTCCACAAGAGAAAGAAAAAACCCCCAAAGCCAGAAATTAATCTTTCATGTAGTAGTATGATAGAAATGCCTTCAAAGAAAAAAGAAAATATGCTATTCTCAGTTGTTTTTTACACCCCCAGGCTACGGTGATAAATAACATTTTGCTTCTGTTCTTCTCCATACTTGTGGTAGTGTTAGAGTTGTTTCTTCTGGAAAAACTCCATGGTACAAATAACGAGATAAACCCACTTTCTCCATGGTGGGAGTTGAAGATGAAACATTATTTTTAAAAAATCAATGGTCCTCATAAGATTATAGTATTATGGAATGGGAAAAGGAGACATCTGAGACTAGCCTTTAACTCTTAAATGTAATAAATGAGACTTCACAGACTATGCAGTACTAAGTTTCAGAAAGTTTATGCTGCTTAGGAAGGTAAATTACTTAAGCTGTCTACATACTACTGAGATATGCTGGGGAACGTGGCATGTACCAGAGTCTTCTGATTTGAAGCTGGGAATAGGCATGGCATTCACCCAGAACTGAAAGTTGGAAAGCAGTAATATAAACATATCCTTACAACACCAGTATGCCTCTCAGAAAGAAAGAATATATAATCATTGAGGCTGGCCTCTAAAACAAGTACTACAGCATGGAGTTTTAGTAAAAGGAAACTTTTTTTTTGTGAGTATCTTAAAAAGGAATGGAAGGCCTTTGTAGCAGGACCCTTATTGTGATTTGAATAAGCACTTCATTGGTAGAGCAGAGGGAGAGGAAAATACTGAGGAAAGTAGGTAAAAGGACCATAAAATACTATTATTTATTTTTGAAAGTAAAACCCAGCATGCTGTATCGACAGAAGAGGTCTTAAATTTGTTTTAAAAGCTTACTGAAATAGGACACTGTTTCCTCATCCTGAGCAGATAAAGGAAATTTCAAGGGTAGGTCACATCTGGAATAATTCTCAAACTATTGTAGAGAGCAAAAGCTACCTTCATGTCTTCTTTCCAGTCTTTACATTTAAAATCTGACTGGAACCAAGGCCTCACAAAAGAGTGAGAAGCATCACGATCCTGGTGCATGAATGCACCTTTTGCTGCTGGAGCAAGTTTGACTATGCTCCAAAAAAACCCAGCCTTGGGAGCATTGATAACCACAGTACATGACCCTTTGTGGTCTCTAGCCGAACATTCTGCCACGAGGAGCAGCTTGTGCTTAGGACACTCAGGCACAGAAGGTGTGAGGGCAGCAACATGATCATTCTCTGGGGCCTTCCAGGGCTGTGTGAGCAGGCTGAGTAGACTTTACACTCCGTATGTCTTCTATACCTTGTCTTATGCACAGATTGGAAATTTTGATGGACAAACTACAGCTCCCTTAGCTCTCTTATATACATATATACAATTGATAATCACAAGCTTCCTTTCTTATCTCCAGGTACAGTGCAGGAAAACAGAATTGTGGCCTGTGATAGGAGTCCAAACATGCTCTTCACACACACATGTGCACTCACAAGTACTGATAAGGATCAATATTAAATGGATTGTCCTGGTGAAAATAATGATCAGCAGTAAATCTAAGAGATGTTATTGAAAAATAGTTTTGTGCTGGCTCTATGTGCTTGTATAACTGCACTCTCCTAGTTGTGTATCCAGTGTCAAGCAGTTTTAGGTGTGCTATAAGGGCAGGTCACTGCTAAGATGTTCCACTGGTCCACCACGATGAACACAGGCGTGACAATTACAGTTGTGCATTCTTTTCCTGGCCATGATGTGTTTTAGGATAAGAGATCCTCCATTTAATTTCCTCTTCTTTCACTGGCTTATCTATTTATCCTATAAATATGTATGTACGCAGTATCTTTGAAGGTTCCCATCCTTTATTGGTGTTTCAAGCATTACCATAATGAAACCGATGCTGATAAAAATAATGTCATGTTATCTATTTCTGCAGTTTGGTGTAATGTTAGACAAAAGTTTGCTTTACATCCTGCTCAAAATATCTATTTCATAACTCTTATTCTTGTCTGTAAATGCTGATATATAAAATGTTTACTGTTCTATATTCTCTGTGACCCTCAGTGGTTTTCCATTCAGGATAATAACATGGTAAGGTTTGAGAGCCTGAGTTTTAGTGGCCTTATAATTAATTTTTAAAAGAACATTTTATAAATGAGACTTACTGTCTCCCGTACTGAGCAGACAAGTAAATGTATCATTAAATTATATAGACATTATTTCTCTTCTCTGGTTGGAAATATTTTCCTTTTCTTTTTTTTTTTTTAAATTTTCCTTAACTTGACATAATAAATACAATCTCAGTTAGAATAAAATATATTAGTCTGAACTATATATCTTAACTTGCATTTGTAAGTATTTTCGATAAAAATTACAAAAAATATGTTGCTTGATTCCTCATCCTAAATCTCTTTCATCCAGCTATTAAAAAGTGTAAGAACAATACACATACAGGTGGTTATTACGGGAAAAAGAGGAGGAAAAATCAGAAGCTTAATCACCAAGTTGCATATATTAGTCTTAGATCAGTACTATGCTTGTTCCCTTATGACAATATTCAATTTCTAGAACACACAAGAAATAATTTGTCTCAGGTGGACCTTGTATTTCTAACAACTGTCAGCAGTTGCTTGTTTCCAGACTTCATGTTCATTCAGCTGTCGATGTATCTGAAATGACTGCCAAAAAGAGGGTTGATTAGTATATACTGTGGTAGCTTTTATAATTAAGGCTTTTCTCTCCAAGGGTGTGAATTTCACATTTTGATAGTAAGCCACAATGGATTAGACTCTTAGTTGACACAGCTGAATGAAATCTGATGTTACTTAATTCCCTAACAACTGGCCTCTCAAACTATTGCCAGTTCACTTCCCTGGAATAGTATTTCATAATATGAAACCTCAAACCTCATTTTTGAAAGAAGTTTTCAGCATAGTACTTTTAAGAAAATTTTTTTTTTTTTATACTAGTTCTTTGCAGATATTCTATCTTTGAAAAAATATAGAATCTATTTTCATGCAGGATTTCCAAAGGACTGGAAAGTCAGAACTGTCTAAATAGTTATCCTAATACATATATATTTCTCTCAACTAATTAATCCTCTATATGTTTGCCAACTTTTTTTGTTATGCTTATGATCATCAACTTAAATGCAGAAAAGACTTAAGCTTCTTGGAAGGATAAAATTCAGCTGAAGGGTCAACCATGCAAAAAGAGAAAAATTCTCTTCCTTGTGCAAAAGAGTCCACTTTTGGTGTCTATAGTTTGACAGACTGTAAGTAGCGATAACTTAGATCATCACTCATGAAACTAAATGTCTGCAACTCTCAAAGCCACACACGAAAGAAAGGTCATATTTGAGAGGAATTATTTCTTGAGTGCCATCTTTGGAATTTTAAAAGTCAGAATGGATACTCATGAGGTAAATAGACAAAGAGTTTAAACCTAACAGGTGAGTTTCAAAGTCTGAGACTTATTCACTATTATACCCTATCAACGAACCACTTTCTCTGGGGATTAAAAATGAGTTTAAGCTTGCTAATCCTCCAGTTACATTTCTGATTAACATGCCTGGGATGTATTGCCATCCTACCTTCCATCTGAGTCCCATTTGGTTTACTTTTTCTGAGGCATATATTCCACTAAGGCTGCCAGGTAAATTAGTAATCCCAGCAGAGTGTGGAGCAGCAGCAGTTTCCAGGCACTATGCTGAATGTTGGGTTTTAAATCTGAAACAAAACTTATTTCCTGTAACAAAGGTGACAATCTGCTCATGACCACCTTGGCCTTTGAGCAAGTCATGAGAGAGAATGGGAGGGAAAAGAGAGGGAAAAAGTGATTAATTTACTGTTCAGTGTTACTTAGAGTAAATGTTAGAAGATAGACTAGATGTGGGGAGCAGGGAGATGCCAAGAATCTGTCACAGGGTAGGGGGGAATGTGAGAAGACAAACAGAAAAAGCTGGGGTAGGCAAACAAGACCAAGCAGTGACTCAGGATCAGCTGGTTGGAGGTAAGGCACTACAGGGGAAGAGGCATCAGGGAACTTAGAGGTCAGGAAATTGGGTTAGGGGAAGCTGAAGCTACTCAGTATGTGTGTCAGTAGACTGCTGTCACACGTGCCTTTTGGCTGTGCAAAAACTCTCATAGCTTTAAGGAAGACAGCTGTACTAAGAGGTGATGGCTCAGTGATAAAAGTGTACAGCACCTGTGGGACAGCTGCAGCAGCTTTATTTGTTTTCAATTTACTATATATTGTTTTCTGTGAAAAGCATCTAGCTGGGAAACGGGGGAAAGTTGCTTATTGCTAGGTGATGCTGTCTGTCTCCTGCAGCACTTCCTGTCCTGAAAGCAACAGGATAATGCTAGGAAATAAAATCTGAACGCCCAAATGGGTCAGGCAAGCAGCCTGTAGTTAGAAAGTGACTCCAGGAAATAATGGTAAAAAGCAGACACACTCACATCCACACATAAATTTATGGGACCAGAGAGAACCATGGAAATTGCTGGAGAAAAGATCTTGTCCATTAAGGAAAGAGTGGTAAGGGAGGAAACCTGTAGGTTGTGCACAAATTACATGATACCTTAAGCACAGAATCCCAGAATCTTAAGGGTTGGAAGCGACCTTGAAAAATTATCTAGTCCAAACCTCCCTGCCAGAGCAGGACCACTTAGAGTAGATCACACAGGAACTCATCCAGGTGGGTTTTGAATGTCTCCAGAGAAGGAGACTCCACAACCCATCTGGGCATCCTGTTCCAGTGTTCTGTCACCCTCAGAGTGAAGGAGTGTTTTTCTTATGTTTCTTTGGAGCTTCTTATGTTCCAGCTTGTACCCCTTGCCCCTTGTCTTGTCATTGGACACCACTGAGAACAGCCTGGCTCCATCCTCCTAATACCCACCCTTTACATATTTGTAAACAATGAGAACACCCTTCAGTCTCCTCCAAACTAAAGATCCCCAGCTCCCTCAGCCTTTCATCATAGGGGAGATGCTCCACTCCATCATCTTTGTGGCCCTGTGCTGAACTCTCTCCAGCAACTCCCTGTCCTTCTTGAACTAAGGGGCCCAGAATTGGACACAAGATTCCAGATGCAATCTCACTAGAGTAGAGGGGCAGGAGAACTTCCCTCAACCTACTGCCCACATCCCTTCTAATACAACCCGAGATGCCATTGACCTTCTTGGGCACGAGGGCACATTGCTGGTTCATGCTCATCCTGCTGTCTACCAGGACCCCCAGGTCCCTTTCCCCTCCACTACTCTCTAACAGTTTGTTCCCCAACCTGTACTGGTACATGAGATTACTCTTTCCCAGATGCAAGACTCTACACTTGCTCTTGTTGGATAGAGGTGAGGCTGACTGGTGTGATAGTTACCCAGCTCCTCCTTCTTGCCATGTTTGAAGACTGGAATGACATTTGATTTCGTCCAGTCCTCAGTCACTGCTCCTGTTCTCCATGTCTTACTGGAGATGATGGAGAGTTGTTTAGCAACGATTTCCTCCAGCTCCCTCAGCACCCGTGGGTGCATCCCATAGGGGCCCATGGATTTATGCACATCCAGATTGCTCATCTGATCCTTAACCCGATTCTCACCAACCATCAAAACTCCTCCTGACTTCCTCTGGAGTCTGGGGCTCCTGAGGACAGTCTCCAGCAGTATAGACAGAGGCAAAGAAGGCATTCAGTAACTTTGCCCTAGTCTGCATCCTCTGTTACCAGTACATCTGCCTCATCACCTTAAGATAATTCAGAATGTTGATTTTAGCATGGGGGATATATGCTTCTCTCAGTATATGCCCAATGAAAGCCAGTCAGCCCACATCCTGTAAGATCCATCCTCCATGGAACGTCTAGGCACTTTCTGCAACAGCTTCCATCATGCAGACAGAGAAGAGCATGCCTCAGAATATCTCTTGGTGAGACAGGTTCAAATACTGAATTGGATTGAAGCCTTTTGTGCCTTTGCTGAAAAATCCAGATCCAGGCTCATTGGCAGCTGCTCACTGTCACTGCAAGTTACAAAATCACTAGTTTCTTTGATAAAACAAATTGATTGGCCTTGTACATGTGTCTGTGTGAAAAACATCTGCCAGGCAGCTGGCTAATTGCTAGCTAATCATCTTTACACTGTGTTGCAGGGTCTCTTTTCTATTTCATCTCTTTTTTTTAGGCAGAACAAATTAGCAAAAAGTTGCTTCAAATGAAAAAAAAAAAAATTAAATCTGCTCTAGGTATCATCCCTTTTGCTGTCAGTTGCAGTGAAAGAAGGGTCTGTCACAGGAAGGCAATGTAGTTGTATTGTCCCAGTGTTTACCGGGTATAGGTAAGCAGAAAGCCATAAATGATATGTTATAGTTTCTAGTCAAACTTTCTAAAAATACTCTGATGTGCAAGAACAAAAATTTGTGTTAAATGTGTCAGGGAAAGATCATTACTAAAATATGTAGCATATGCTAGCAACAACCCATCAAAAGTTGCTATAGAAGTGATATATCAAAAGTGTGATATAGAACTATTTCTAAGGTTCTGCAAAATTCAATTGACTAATTTAATATCAGATTACACAATGATGATATAAATACTGTGATCATGACATTTTTTACCTGCCAAGTTTGTAAGTGTCGAAAGAAGATTGTTTTCTGTGTATGCATTGGGCTGAAATCATGCACTGAAAAGCTGGTGATGTCATCTGTGATCCTGATAATCTCATAAAATAAGTGGGTACAAAATGCTAACAATTTACGTTTGATGCCAATGTATTGATACTGATATCTCAGACTTCATTATATGAGTTTTAAAATTTTACAACTTCAGATAAGTGTTCAAATGAAAAAGAAATAGTGATATCAAATCTTAGAGAACCAATCTGAAGAAAAGATAGTTAGCTGGTTGACAGAATTAAGGTCATTTAATTGCTTATCCCAGAAGTGTGTCATGATTTTGCAAGTAAGACTTTCTGCCGTCATAAGAAATGAACTTCCTGCAGTAACAGAGAAAATACATTTTCTGACTCTATGTCACTTTAGCTATTCTATTTATTTATCTATTTATTTATTATGGTGGTCACTTAGTTGTGACCTAAGGTAAAACCTCTAGTTCTCAATGCTGGCCATCAAAAAGCAAGGTAACTGGTGCTATGTATTTCTTGACAGGATGTCAGCTCAGGGTATATGCTTCTATATCACTCTTCGCTGCAGTCTGCTAACTCCTATGACAGCTACAGGACCACTTTTCTTTCATTATTATTAGTTGCTGTATTTCAGCTGCCACACTGTGAAAATGCCTTTTTCAAGGCCCAAGGAACCAGGAACTCAAGTAAGAGAGTTTAGGCATTCCTTCCTCACTGAATTGCTTGCAAATGATGATAAAACGATGGGCAAACTCATTTTCAGTAATGTGATAAGAAAGAGCTAACTTAATGGATATGCAATTAAATAAAATAAGGGTTGATTATAAATGAAATATCTTTCATTTAGATCTGAATATGTAGATCCACTTTGATGAGTTAAAAAATGTATTTCCTTTTCAGCACAATATTGGTTCTTAATAATATTAAAGGCATTTGATTTCTTTGACTGGGAAGAAAGCCAATTCTAATCACAGGCACCATAAACATTGGTCTAATCCTTTTCTCTGTTTTATCTTCCACATATTAGTACAAGAACATTTCCGCATGTCTAGTAATTTACATGCCTTGATAACATAGCAGAGTCTTCTAAAAGATACATTAGTTCACTCTTCAAATACTCAAAAACTATTGCTGCAATCACTTTTTTAATCACCTTATTCACATGGTTTTTGAAAGAGCTTGAATTACTATTACTACAATTATTGTAGTCAAGAGTGAACAGAAAGAAAGGGGAAGAATATCAGGAAAAGGAGAGAGAATATAGAATAGAGAATTATCATACTGAAAGGAAAACAAAATCTATTTAAAAAATCTGTTTTATCTATTCATCATAACTCCTTTGCTGGTAATGGACTTGTATCATTTTATAGGAATTCAGGCATGAGATTAAATCACAAGGAAGAATGATTTTCTTAAATACATTTAATGAAGTTCACTAACTTCCAAAATGATTCATATTGTCAGGAAATCCCAAATTCAGATATTTCCAAAGCTGAAATAATACTATTTATCTCTTGGAGTGGAAAGAGAGATGTACAGGACAAGCCTGAAATATCATCAGTTGAAAACAACTTTAAAGGCTTGCTGAGTCATTTCTCTATAACAGCAAGTTTGATCACTGATATTTGATGTCTGATAAAGAGATATGAAATCTAGAAACAAAAGGATAATCCCAGTCACTGTGTTTCCATAATCCACCTTGCCAATGAATACTGATGGTTGATGCACTGGCATTATTGAGCTTTCCTTCTGACATTTAACCTACTTCTTCCATAGATTAAGAGTAGAGTAACTTATTTTCTTCTCTGAAGTAACTAGAATAGCTGATTCCTGTCCTAAAGTGCTGATTTACATGCCCTTTGACAGAATTGTCTCCCATTCCTCTTTAATAAAGCTTTAAATCAGAACTGTCACTGTAAAAACACCTTCTGATCCCTTTGTCACTTCTTAGGAAATTATAGTTAGCCTTCTCAATTACACACATTAAAGTGTTGGCTTAGACTCCTATCTTCTTGAATTTAATTGAAAAAAAAAAGAAAGCAGTTCAGAGGAAATTAAAAAAAACAATCTGATCATGATGTAGTTTGATTTTCAGCCTAGAAGATGTCAAAGTGGTTTTCATTTTGATTTCCTAGAAGTCACTCTTGTGAGTAGCTGAATGTGAGGAACTTGTGGAGACAGTGGAGGTCTCAAACATTGTGTTGACATAAAGTTGCTAGGGTATTTCTATGCTGTCATGGTTTAGCAAGGAGTTGCTTTTGCTTAGTAACAGGGGGAGCGGGTTGCAGTGAAGACCCGGTAAAAGTTTTTTAGACTCTCCCCCGACTCCTGGGTTCAGACCCACCCCCCGGCCTGGCTGGGCCAATCTGGCGCCTCTGCGATCACTATTTAGGGACGGGAATTTGAGGTGCGAGGCAG
>WBNH01006527.1:62008-115343 GCA_013401255.1 Urocolius indicus | reverse complement strand
CATCTCTGTACCATTCTGTGTTGTTTTGTTTTTGTTCTGGTTTTTGGGGTTTTATGTTTTAGTTGGTATTAAATTATTTTCTGTTTTCTTCCCCAAGCCGAGTAGCCTGGTCTGTTTTGTCCTGCACCTTAAGCGGCAATTAAGCTCTCCCTGCCCTTTGGCAATCCTTAAGTCTTCGGTACTTGAGGCTAATCGTGGTCTTTTGTTCCCTGATGGGCAGAAACCACGACATATGCCTATGCACAATGTTGCCATGCTATGTTTCTATTTCTTTAATCACAAAAAGTAACTAGGACTGAGGCAGAATCCTGAGAATCCTGAGGAGCTGGTTTGCAGCCAAAATTCCTAGTAGGCTCTTAGAAAAGTGATTAAAACAATTCAATGGAGGACAGACTGCATTGTGCATGAAGACTACTACTTCACTTAAGGGGTCTACCATCTTTCTAGAAAGACCACTCAAGAACCTCACTGAGCAAGTGCACAATTGCTCCTGAAAGACTCCATCTGTCACTGCTTCACAGGTAAAACAGATACCACTAAGTCTCACTTGCTATGGTAATTAATTAATGAGGCCAGACTTGTCAATGGAAAAAGGATGCTCCTGCACATGGTCCAGGGGAACCTCCACTACCAATACACCCAGGGTGAATTTTGGACCAATGGAATGCTGCTGGAATCATGGATGGTGAATTCTTTCTCTTTCTTTCTTTTTCTTTCTTTCTCTTTCTTTCTTTCTTTCTTTCTTTCTTTCTTTCTTTCTTTCTTTCNCCCACCCCAATCTCTTGCATCATACAATTTGACCTCATTTGTGTCTTAAACTGACCTAAGGGGTGGCTAATCTTATTAACTTTTGTTGCCTTCAGAACATGACACTAAGTAGATAAGTTTAACAAACTTTGCCCTGTTGAAAACATGACCTTAAGTAAGTGTTGCTGCGTTCAGAGGTGACATTGTATTGGTGTTCACAGACAGGATCCTTTGGCACTCAGAGTGGCAGATTACAAAACAACTTAGTAGGTCCTTAAAATGATGATCACTGTGAGTTGTTACAGAGAATGGGTTTGTAGATTCTTATAAAGGTGATCACTCTGAGGGATCAAATAGCATGGCTTCCCAGGGTAACCAATCTGATAACTGCCCACCCCTCAGCCTTTTTGAGAAATTTGCACCTCGCTATCGATGATGACCACACTAAGTGGTCAAGTCAGTTGGCATGGGCTCAAAAACAGTGGTGTAGGGCTTGGGCAGCAGTCGATTGGATAGGAATCCTAAGAACTTAGCAAACATTGAGACCTAGAAAAGGAAAATCTGTGAATTGGGCTGTTTTAGGCATGTCCTTAAAAGCAGCAAGGGAGGAACAGGTAAATAAGAATAAAAAGAACTAAATAATACAGTCACTGCAGGACCTAGTAAGGTCACTGCAGGGAAAACTGGCAGAGGAAAGGCTTCACTCAGAGAGATTGTGAGAGTCTCTCTATCAAACTTTTCAAAAAGAGGAAGTCTCCTCTTCCTCATTTAATGAGGACAAATGAAAATACCCATATCTTCTGAGGGAATTGGAAGATGTGGGAGTCAAACAATGAGCCTTAGAGGAAGTAAAACTGTGGAGGCTCATTAAAATGAAAAATCAGTATGAAGGGGAAGAAAATTTTGAACCCAATGTTATTCATAAGGAAGTGCCTTTGAGTGGTACCTAGCTGGCTCAATTACAGAAAGAATACATTTGGACTGCTAGGGACACCAAAATAGAGTATATCTGGAGGGTTTCCCTTATGGAGAGAAATCAGATTTGACCAAGTGAGGATGAGATATTGAAATTAAGGATTTTCTCTAACTAACTTAGATGGCTGCATTCCCTGGGGACTGCCTATTGGGCAGTGGGATTAAGACTCCTAGAGAGAAGAAACCCAGTAACTATCCCTGCTGCCATGCATCAATTAACTGAAAGTGTACAAAATTCAATGTGCATACAGCCAATGTATTATAGAAAATTGGTTCCTACACAACCCTCCCTCATGTGGCTGCTGATTGATCCCAACTGGATAACCTCTTTTATATGAGGTCTCCCAGATTCTTTAAAAATACTGGGGATATACTTGCAGGAACAAATGTGATCTGTCAGGGACAAATCCTTGTCATTGATCACACCAAATGAGGAGGCATAAGAGTGGAATTGGGGGAGATAGCAGGGGAATTCATAAGTTATGGTTGGCATTTCAGTCTGCTGTCAGGAGGAGGGGCATAATCCATCTTTGGCAAGTGGAAAGAAGACCTAACAATGTGAAAGGAGGAAAACTTTGGCCTTCCAGGCTCCCCTGCACTGCAGTCCCTCTGCACTGTACCCCACCATTCAAAAACTGACTAAGAAGTATACCTTGTGGGAAGAAGGGATCAAAAGGAAATATCTAAAAAGCATCATAGACAATCTATCAAACAGAGATTTGGAATCCCTGGTAAAAATCTGAGCACAGTTTAAGCTGTGAAACATTTTTACATGCCACTGAAAGTGTGTCATCCCATGCTACCACCTCATATAGCGCTCTCAGAGGAGAGACTGAAACCTTTAAACTGTAACACCTTACTGTGCTGACAAAGGAGCATCCTGTTAAATGTCTTTCTGCTCTCTACGTTTTTTTTTCAACTGTAAGTGTAGGTACATCCTGTAAAACCTTGTATACCCTTGTATAAATCTGCTGCTGGCTATTTGCACAATGAATACAAGATCATGAAATGGAATTCTAAGGAGCTACATATTCAGAAGAAAAGAATATTAAGGCACAGAAAGTTATCTGAAATGATCATAATTTTCTGCCTCTCAGGCAGTAAAAGGGAAGTCATCATGGACTTAATATACATTTGTTGTCTCACATTAAACCTAAACAACATCTGTGAGGATCCAAACAGTAACTGCACAGGGAAGCACGGCATCCCATGGTGTTCATGACCTAAATCAGCCAATTTCCAGTTGGTTCCATGATGGTATGCATCTAATGCCCCCTAAATGAGGTGGGAAAAGAAAATAAATTTAAAAAATTCCTACCCACTTACCATAGGAAAGAGGGAAAATGATTTGACCTGTTTTTTAAGGGATATGGCTTATCTTCTCCTGTTCTCAAGTTTTACTGTATTTTAAAAAGCAAACTTTGTTCATATGACCACGTTAAATATGAAGACAGAACAAATAATTTGGGTGCTCTTTCTGCTCTGCTCTTGAAGCTGATGACTTTCTGAGAAACATGCTAGATTACAGCAGAGGCACCAAAGGAAACAGAATCGTCCGTAACTTCTTTACTTCAGTACACTCAGCATTTGTGTTTGTCTCATATGAAAAAAGTAATAGACTTTATCTCACTAGGAGCCAGTACCTCCAGTACCAAAATACTTTCTAATGTCTTTTAGAGAATGTGTATATCTGGAGATTCAGGAACTGAGCAAGTGGAGCTTCTTAAAAAATAAAACTGAATAATACCTAATGCCAACTCAGACTGCAAGTCTGAATGCTGGATTACACTTAATTACTTTAATCAATGCAGTTCTATTACTTTTCTCCACTAACAACAAAATCTTGACTTACCTGTTTGAATAATTACTGGCTGTGATCAGACACCTGACTGAGCTTTTGAAGAAGAATGTCCTTTTACATGAAGTTAAAGTGGATGTTTGCTCTTATTGATGCTTGTGTAAAGTTCAGCTTATGAACATGTGCTCTCTGATTTGCCTTCTGAGAAAGGAGTCTTAGGCATAAACACTCTAGCAATGCTTTCCATTACTGTAGGACTTGCAGGTGTTTGAGTAAGTCTGGCATCGGAAATTAATTTCAATATCTCACGTGGCCGATTTAGTTATCAGCTTTTCTCATTATGAATCTCAAGATAGTTCTATCTTTTGATGGCTAGGCCTAGAATAATAAGCAGTTTTGCAAGCTGCTAGGTAAATAAGATTATTTAAAACATTTTGAACATTTTGAAATACCCTATTATCTCCAAAATTATATTTAGTTTTGGTTCATTTCTCCCTATTGCCCTTCCTTTTCTGGACATCCCCATAGCATCCTGTCTGGTTTCTTCTGCCAATGAAAAATAGTTTTTATCTTGGCCTCAAACAAAAGTTGCAGTTCCACTTGCTAGCGTTCTGGCCATGTTAACACTAGGAAGAGTGCTAACATTTTAGCTTGTGACTTCCTGCTCTTTTTTCCTCACCCCAGGGAAGAAAGGAGCAGTGCAGTGGAAATGGATTCCTGTCATCCCAATGTCCATGTTTCATTACAGCAGGGAGTATAAACTTTTCCTTTTTGCTTTGAAAAGCAAAAGGAATTGGTTATCTCAAGTTTTCTTTCCCTTACTTTTACCCTCAACACTTCTAGGAGCAATATAGGTATGTGCCAGTGTACTTGAGCAGTTAAAGTGTGAACAGAAAAATTGTGGCTTGAAATCTAGTTATAGAAATATTCCTAATTCTGAGCTAATATGTCAGTATTCTGGGCTAAAACAGTAGTGGAGCTGTGTATGCATGAAACATACAAACAAATTTTCCCTACGGTAGTATTTTCCCTACGGTAGTATTTTCAACAAATATAATTTCTTCTCTGAAAGTAACGCTACAAACTAAACCTAACATTTGCTGGAATGCATGTATTGTAACTTACACAGTCAAAATATGATTCACAGAATCATAGAATGGTAGGAGTTGGAAGGGACCTTTAGAGATCATCTAGTCCAACCCCTCTTCTAAAGTAGGTCCACCTAGTTCAGGTCACACAGGAATGCTTCCAGGCAGGTTCCAGACCTCCAGAGAAGGAGACTCCATACACTCCCTGGGCAGCCTGTGCCAGGGCTCCCTCGCCCCCACAGTAAAACAGTTTTTTCTTATGTTTAAATAAAACTTTTTGTGTTCCAGCTTTTGTGCATGACCTCTAGTCCTGTCACTGCATACAAAAGAAAATAGTGATGCCCCAACCTTCTGACATCCACCATTTATATACTTATAAGTATTAATGAGATCCTGTCTCAATCTCCTCTTCTCTAGACTGAACAGCCCTAGTTCCCGCAGCCTTTCCTCATAAGGACGATGCTCCAGTCCCCTGATCATCTTTGTGGCTCTGTGCTGGACTAAATTAGTGAGTCAATTTACTTTCATGTCTGAATAGCTATACATCTGTAGCTACCTATTGTCTTAGGTGGCATAAATAGGAGAAGCTGTCCTTATATGCAACATGCACAAATGGCCACAGTTATTTCGTATTTATGACTAAATAATAAGAACGCATAATAAGGGCCCTTGAAGTGAAAAAAGAATCACACAATTGTTACTGCAAGTAAATAATAGTAGACCTGTTGATTAGCTAAAATGAAGCCATAAAAATTTGAAGCTCAGCTTTGTTCCAGCTCAAAGACAGAGCTTTACTCTCATTTGCCTCTCTATTACTATAATTACTTGCACATCGGACTGATATTTGCCATGGACATGTGTCTGCAAATTGCCTTCAGTTATATCGGCATCAGCACTCTAATATGTGTGGATGTATTAACAGAAATCCCAGAGTGTCCTGTGGGTCCCAGTTCCAAATTTGGTATCTCTCTGCCTACTGAGAAGAGGCACAAAAGATGTATGTCCCCAACAAATACAGACGCCTTTGGATCCTCACCAGAATACTAACAAGGAGCATGATTTAGACTCCTGAGGTTGACACATTTCTGTGTAGCAAAATTGTATCCCTGTATTTTCGATAGTGCCATCAAGTAGCACCTCTTTTTTTTTTTTTGCAATTACGGCATTAGTTCTGCTGTTTTTTTTTTTCCTTTAACTGCAACCAGTACATCAGATGCAGACATTTTGAAAGTGCCATTCCCTAATCTATGAATTTAGAGCTTTAGTTATATCAGATTTAAGTACACTGGATAGTAACACAAAGTGTTGCCTTACAAAATTTATATAGAAACAATAGCCTATTTTTGTTTTGTTTTTTTTCTCAATTTTGTGTTGAAGACTTAGAATATTTTAAGATTTTGTTAGATATCGAACTGATTTTTTCCAATAGTGAAAAACAAATTTAAAAACAATTTAAAAGTTTCTGTATTTCATTCCAATACCTTAGTTCTTTTATTCTTGTTTCTATCTGTAAAGGAAAAAAAAAAAGAGAGAAAAAAGTTTGAAGTGTTCTTTTTAATGCACCTTTACAATAGAGAATTATTAAGTATGTTGGTGCAAATGGCATTTCAAGTTTTATGTTTTTGATTCAGAGTTCATATAAATTCAGGGATAAAGGTCACAAATAGATAAGTAAGTTTGAAACCTTTGGTTTGCATTTCTAATAAATAACAAATTTTAGTAACTAGAAAGATGCCTCATGAAATGCAAGGCTTTGTCCAGTGTACAGGATGTTGGTAGTAACTTTCCCAGCTCTTGCAGGTTTGATGAATTAGAAACATAATCTACCATTCTGGCTATTTTTGCTTACATTCCACTGATCAACCATCCTGACCTTTTTCTGTAGACAACCTGTCATGACATCTGCATCAACAGCATTTTTACTCCTCCTGCAGACCAGATATTATTTTCCTTGATGAGTCACAGGCTACTTGGGAATAATAACAGAAAAAATAAGACTGGATTCAATCCATAAAAAAAGTGATGGGAGAGAATATTATTAATGTTAGCCAACATAGCTTCCTGGAGAGGAGAGGAAAAATAACAGCAAAAAACCCCAAAACCTGAACCCCCTACCCTTAAGGTATATATGTTTTACAATATATAACAACATTTTGAATTGAGATAATGAGATTTGTTGATAAAAGCTCTGCAAAGCACAGAACCTTTGTTAAGGAGTTTGATTTGTACTTTATGACCTTCAAATTGAAAACTGGCATTTATACACAAAGTAATTGACAGCTGACCTGGAGTGCTCAAACTTTGTCATTAGTAAGAAATTACAGGTGAATGGAGTTTCTAGTGCTGGAGTTTCCATTCAGGATTTTCAAGAGATAGTTTTCAGTATAGCATGACTCAATATATCCATCAGCAATCAAAAATCAATTAAAAAAAATACTAATGTACACATTATAGGAAGATGACATTCAGTGGCAAATAATGAAGGCCAGATTGCCATGCTTAGAAGTTCTATTAAATAATTTTCAAAGATGCATATCCATTAAAAGACCCTCGAAAAAAGGTTGCTGCTAAACTTCTGTAATGGCAAAATGCATTTTTCAAAGAAATGAGTAACTAAGAATAAAATCACAATGTTACGTTGTAGTAAAAAGTATAGTATTATCCTTTTTTTATAGAGGGAGAGATTAACAAATAAAAACGTGGCTTTACCTCTATATATGGCTTTTTTTCTTACAGCAGGAACACTTTGAATACCATGACTATCCACATTTTTAGAAGGATGATGAAAAATTGCGCATAGGGATGTGCAAAGACTAAAAATGTTGAAGGGCCTGTAGTACATGGCTTTTTTTAAAGAAAAGAAGAGTTCATTTGGTTTAGTATTTCAAAAGGAGTAGTGATGTATTTTGATTGTAAATGTATCTTTAGGAGGAGAAAAGACAAGGTTTATTAAAAAATTTGTTCAAATTACTGAAAAATAAAACATGGTAAAAGTCAATAATCTGGAATGAAAGCTGAATTATTTAGATGAGAAATCAAGTACAGTTTTTACAAAAGCTATAATTACTCAATTATACAAACTGCCAAGATAAGCAGTAAATATTAACAAGAAGAGTATTTTTATTATCACAGTTATTATTAAGGTCTTCAAATGAAGTTTGAATTATTTCTGGGAAAATATATTAGACAAATTCAACTTACTGAGGTTAATATGAGAACAACTAAGAGAAACTCAACATACGCTAGTGACGTGTTTCAGACCCAGCCAGCAATGAAGCACCAAGCAGTCTCTTTCTCCTGACCCTGCCCCTTTCCACATACCTCCACCTTCCTTAGGGTGGTGGAGGCCCCAGAAAGATGGGAGGAGAAAAGGTAACAAAGGGCCTTGTAGATCGAGACAAGGACAGTGAGGGCTCACTGTCAATTACAGTTCTGGGCAAAACAGACTCCACTACTTGACTTACGGAAGAAAACAAGGTCAATGTAATCCACTACCACCTAGAAACAGAACAGACAGAACGCAAAATCAGAGCAGGATGATAAGAAAAATACAACCATCACTTTAAGATCTCCTTCTCCCATCCCTCCCTTCTTCCCACGCACAGCTCACTGTTCCCAATGTTTCTGCCTCCTCCATCCCCAACAGCTCATGGGGGGTTGGGAATGGGGGATGTGGTCAGTCCCTCACAGATGGTCTCTACCCCTTCTTCTTTCTCAGAGAAGGACCCCTTGCATTCTTCTCCCTCTCGAACTTGGGACTTCTCCCATGAGGTACAGTCCTTAACACACCTCTCCAGCATGAGTCGTTCCCAAGGGCTACAATGTCTTCTCAAAAACTCCTCTAATGTGGGGCTCCTGCATAGCACAAGAGTGCTGGGCACCTTCTGCTGCCATGAATTCATGGCCTCCTCCAGACAAATTCAGCAGTCCTGGCATGTGGTCCTCCAAAAGCTGCTGGCAGATCTCAGCTTCACCACTCATCTATGTCGATTGTAGGAGGACAGTTGCAGTCTCATCATGGGATGCAGGGGAGCCTCTGCTCCAGCACACCTCCTCTTCTGTTCCTTCATTGACCTTGGGGTCTGCATGGTCACTTCTCCTTCATCCAATGCCTACCACTTCTCAGAAAAAAAGAAAGAACTCTCTTCTTCAAGCTTCTTCTGCTTAAAAAGAACCAATTAGGTTGAGCCCCAGAGTTGGAACTGATTCAGAGCTGGGAAAAGTTTGAAGCAAGTTCTTATAGAAGTCATCTTTACAGCTGCTTTCCTGTTACCAGAAATGGCTGCCCACCAACCTATGACAATTAGCAGTCAAAGAAATTGCTAGTTCTTCTCATCTTCATGTTTTGCATCAGCATTTCCAGGTTTGTCTTCTAAATCTATGTAATGTGCATACAGTAGCAATGTGTGGAACAGAACAATTGCACGTGGGAAGGAGTAGTGGTGGAAAGGGGAAATCAATTTCTCTAAGTCTGTTTCATTGTCCTTCCTCTCTTTCTCAAAAACTCTCAGGGTTGCTTCCTAACAGTGAGCTTGCATAGATAAATATTTATCTCAGAAAGATAAGAAAGCTCCATAGAGATAATTTTTTTAAAAAATGCTTTCATGTCTGAACTATCAGTAGCACTTGCCAGTTCAACTGGTAAATTCATGAAGAGTGTCGGAGGAGACAGGGGAAGATTGATTCATATATCTATTGAAAAACAGCTATGGTTTCTAGTATAATCTGGAGAGTGGTAATAAACCCTACTGTTCCTAATTTATGCTCCAATATTGAATATAATGTAATTTTTAGAACCGAAAACTGAGCAGATGGACAGTAAGAACAACACCGTAGCTGACATCAGGACCTTGCTTAAAGCACTATAATTCTGGGACCGTGACTTGCTAATCAAAATATTTGCAATGCAGTTAATATTTTTGTTTTGGTTTGGTTTGGTTTTTTTCCCCACCAAAATTGCATAATTCTAAGGTGCTGATTTTGAAAACACCAAATATGATTAGAAAGCAATCCTAGTCAAACATATGTTAGAAGATTATCTATTTCCTTTAGTTTCTTTTGGTTTTTTTTACATAGAGAAGAACAGTCATTTGCAATGGGTAAGTCTCAGGAGATTAGGAGCAGCCAGGGATACCTGGCATGTTTTGTGATAGTAATGAAACCTATTGATTAACATTGTCAGAAGCAGTAGATACCATGGAACATTAATGCTCAGGATGCCTGCGACCATGCTTGCAGTACAAATGGAGACCAAGGCAGAGAGTCTCTCTTTAACAAAATTGTACAGTCTATCAGGAATGCCTCACAGGTGTAGCAAATCAGATCCACTGTCAGGAGGTACTGTATCTAGGCAGGTCATTTTAGATTAGAGGTGAACACAGCTTCCAAGACTAGCTTATTTATAATAAGTAATGGTAGCAATAAACTGAGGGTATGTTGACACAAAAGTCTGCAAAATTTTACCTCATCAGTATTTTATATTGAAGAATTAGCTTCGATAATAAACCACCTACAATATTAATAATTATGCTGAAATTTCCCTCTTAAATGCCTGTGCACATAAAATGGATTGTTTATGATGCAGTTTTACATGAGAATCCCTTGTCTTTATCACATGCTGTGTAATGTATTATTTTTTTCTTTTTAGATCAGTACTAACATTGTTTTTGTAAGCTAATGTTCATTGCTTGCCTCATTTTTCCTTCCTGTTTATCCATAACAGAGCCAATTCCAAGCTGTTTGAAGTCAGCAGAAAGACTTCTATAGACTTCAAAGGAACCTGAATGCGTTTTCAAAAGCACTTCAGAATGAGCTTTCTCCTGTGCTGAAGGATCATTTAACCAAGGGCGTATGAAGTGCAAGCAGAGACAGCACCAGGCTCTGTCATATCCCATGGAAAATAATAGTTTGTCCAAGCAAAGCAGCTCATTTCTGCACATTATTTCTTATGTTTGGGGATGTACGTTTAGGATGACATTAAGTAGCTTAAGGGACAAAAAAAATTCAATTTGTGACTGGTGACAAGGCAAGAATAGCTTACAAAATTAAAAATCTCCTGGTTGAAATGGCTATACATCTTGTTCCTAACACATCTGCACTGAAATTGTATCCTGAATGAAATCTGATTTGATCTGATTTCAGTGAATCTGCTAGTGTTAATTTGCCTATTCCAGAGTCCCATGCTTCCCCTTGTACAGCCTCATTGATTTTAAATAATACATAATACATTTCTCTTTAACACTGACCAATTATGTAAACCAACTACACTTAGTCACAATGTCTTAAACAACATGAACTTTTTACTGAGCAGAAGTCCAATTGCCATGTCTGAAGTGGAAGGAATCATTGCCAAATCAGGTTTACTTTATTTTTAAAATTTACCATATCAAGAATGATAGCTACGTGTGTCTGCCTTATGTTTTGCTAGAGTATCTAGATATATCAGCTGTTTTCTTCTTGTGCTAGGGAAAATGCTCTATTTGTCACCTCTGCAAAACACATCTAGATTAATCCTCCCTGCAAGGCTGAAATTCATGAATTTAGTGGCTTTGGTTGATTGTAAACAAAATCAATTCAATGTATCCACATTTTTCTGTGTTTATTGTCCTATCAATTATGACTGATATAATTAGCTTTTCACTTTTTGCATTGCAACAGCCTTATCACTTGCCATTTATCCTGTCTTATGTGATACAAAGTATTTGTTGCCTAGATTTACAAATGGTTTATAAAGCAAGATCCCATTCAATCTGTGTGCATAATTGTTTCCTCTTTCACTCTTATCATGTCTCAATCTCATGCTAAAAGGGCACAGACATTGCTGAGGGAATGACTCTGTTGCAATTTCAGATACCGGATGATAAATAAAAACTTTTTATCCACATGGTGGGAACTTTCCTTTTTAAAGCACGTGTAACAACTTCTAAGGAATGGATAGCTCAGGACAAGTTCTATGAACAGAGTTAGGATCTAAATGATACATAGAGAGAACAATTTGCTTGAGCAATTACCCCGAGGCTAATGTGCTTCCCTGACTGGCAATCTGACTCCCTGAGCTCTGTGTCTTAAATAATATTATATATATAATTAGTATAGATTGAGGAATTATAATAAATATGGTAACTCTTGAGTTAAACAGATAATTATATCAGGAGGAAAGAATTAGCCAAATTGTGTTGGGTTTTGGCAGACCCTAACATTGGATAACTGGATTCAGCTTCATTTTGTCTCCAGTTGATATAGGCAATGTAGTTGCCATAGATGAGCAGATATACAGAGTTTACTTTGTCACCTGGTTCACTGTCTTCTTAGATATGTGTTCTCTCTATGACATGCTACTACTGGAAGAATTTTGGCATGGAAACTTCAGAGTGAAGAATATACACATCTGTCTGAACACACGGAAAGCTTTTGAATAATTGCAATAGTTAAAAAAGTGTCTTCTTTCCCCCTCTTACTTTATGTGCATTTCAATTAATCAAACATCTATGAAGACGAAACTTTAGGGCTCAGTGGAAGCTCATTATCTGAATTCAGCTACTATAATTTAGCCTCTTGGTAACAACTAAAACTACTGTAAGTGCTCTTAATTTGGAAACCTTTTGATGTCAGTAGTCTGCCTGGTGTTTCTCACTTTGGTCTTGTCAGTTTTGAACTGCATACCCATTTAGTCCTTTCTTGCGTGCCAAGTAGTTAAAGATTACCAAAAGTGATAATGTTAATTAAAGATAATCTTTAAGACTATGCCAAAAATATTCCTTATTTAAAAAAAAAACAATGTCCATACATGTTTTGATAATATGAAGGTCTCTCATAACTTTATAAAAACCCCGGAAACAAAGATTCTATACATCCAAGTGTTTTCCAAAGAAAATTGTTTGATGAAAATCTCATAGACACTCAAACCAAAATGAAGGCTGAGATGTCAAATGTTACAAATAAAGGACGTACATATATGTCTCCTCTTGTGTCCTCACCCCACTCTTTCCATCTCCATTATACTTATTTTTTGGTTTTTATATGTCATGTAATACAAGCAAATTAGATGCATATGATTGCATAAACATGGATGTTTCTTTAGGCTATATGTGTACACACTATGTATAAAAATGTAATATCTATAATACATCTTTATCTATATAATATATGGTGAATTACAGGACAACTTTCATGTGTTGATTTTCCTGTAAGCACTTTTATATTTTCATTGTAATGACTCACTTTTTTTTTTTTTTTTTTTTTTTTTTGTAGGGTTAGATTAAGTGTTCTACAATTTCCTCACTCCAGATTACTTTCTTTGTAGATTCATAGCACTCATTTCAGGAGTGCCTAACGAAAATGTATAGAGATACAGTGACTAAAATTAATAATAAAAAAATTGAGTTTGTGTGTGCAGAGTCCTTCATCCTTAGCAATTGTTATTAGTTATCTTGTAGCTAACAGAGAACTCAAACATGAGTTGCTCTTGTGCCATCCTCTGTTGAGTGTGATTGAGTTTCTATCAGACTGGTGATATTGCTATTGACACTCTCCTATTTGCAGTCCAAAGGAGAAACAAGGTGAACTCTACTGTTCCTTCAAGAGACTTCTTAATAAACATATGCAAAGATAAAAAAAGATAGTTTTCAGGATTTTTTTTTTTTATACTCAAAAGGCTTTAGAAGTTGTTATTCAGGACACTGAATACAGTTTCATTAAAGTTTTTTTTTACCAACTAAAATTACTTATTTGGTTTATCAAAACTTTCTGTATTTAATACTGTTCTGATGTCTCTGCTGCGGGAAAGGGAGAGTCACCATTTAATCCATCATGTAAAACAGAGAGAATTCTCTCTGGAAAGTAACAGAAGGCTCTTAATGCTACTGCATAAGTTGTGTCTTAAGAGTTTTATACTCTGTCCCTTCAGACAATCTGTGGAATCCAAGTAACAAGAGGTTGAAATTTGCTTTTTAAATATAAAATTCCTGTGTGTAAACTAATGCTCAGAAGTTATAATTTAGTAGTTAGGCATTTTCTGCAAGATGAGTGTGGATGATACTATGAATCCATATACTGGCCATTTAATTTCTATTTTCCATTTTATTACATGGGTAAGATGTTATATGACATTAATCTCATAAATCAGATTTATAAGAATATTTTTTCAAATTTGTTGGCCAACATACTTTTTTCTGTTCCTTACTGATCATCAGAGGCTGTTTTGCATCACAAACTTTAAAAGTCTTGTAAATTATACTTGCATTTCTTATATGACTAAGTTATTTGTTAGTTAAAAATAGTATCACTTTTTTTTTACAGTAACCATATAGTCAATATAAAGATGTAGATGTCATGTCCAGATTGAATATATTTTATGAAAATTTGTAGAGTAGTTGTATGTCTTCACATTTAACCTGTTTAGATAAGTAAGAGGTCCATTTTTCTTTATAGAGAATATTCAATAAGCAAGTTATATTTTTTTCTGAAATAACATCAAATGCACATCTGAAGTTTCATGTCTGATATTCAGCTAAAAATTTACAGGACAAAAATTATTAAAAAGAAATTATTGGATTGACTACAATCCTTTGTCAACTCCAGGCATTGTGAGCACAGCTTAACTACACAGCTAAAGTGAGTTTGCATTGTCAGTAGATTATAATGGAATGTGAGTATGAGTAAAAATTTAATTTTTGGTGAATCTCTGTCTATTAAGAAAACATGAACCTTAGTAAAAATGTAGGAGTACTGAGTGCATATACACTTGTCAAGATACTGTTTTTTTGCAGTCTTTAAAACCATATTTAACATGAAAAGAGGAAGAAAAACATGATTTCGAACAAAAATCACTGAGATCATGTCTTTATAGGACTGAAAATTATTTGGACATTTCTAAAATTTTTTCAAATTTACAAATGGAAGATCTGAAAGAAATGCATTTAAAGCTAAAGGAAGATTAGGACTGAACATTGTGATTCAAGTTTGCCCAGGGAGGTTGTGGAGTCTCCTTCCTTGGAGGTCTTCAAGACCCACCTGGACGCGTTCCTGTGTGACCTGATCTAGGTGGGCCTGCTTCTGCAGGGAGGTTGGACTAGATAATCTCTAAAGGTCCCTTCCAACCCCTACCATTCTGTGATTCTGTGATTCTAAATTCTCAGAAATTCTAAATTCTCAGAATCTGAAAATATTTATTTGACCCACTGGAGAGATCAGAAGATTTGCAATGCTAGTTTTTATGACTGTGTTTTATGTTCCTAAACCTGAACACATTTGGATCAAAGGCTAATTCTAGTCTTCAGTATCTCATGGCATGGTGGGATCCACTACACTAACTCCCCTTTGACTTTCTTCCTGGATGGCACTAATTCTTAGTCCAAGTAGGGAAACTGGGGAATGCAAACAACTGCATATAGTTTGGTATCCAAATCCATTTAACCTTCATACTGTCACTCAATCTTAAACCATTACAGTCATGAAAATGTTCTACTGATTTTAATGACCTTTGAATCAAACCTCTGGAGTTCTACTGGGTTTGAATTTGATTAGCTAAGACTGTTTTAGAGCATTTGCAGCAAAAAAAAGAAAACCAAACCCCTAAATGCACAGGAAAATCCCAGTAAGATTCTCCTTTAGGAGATAAAATTAATATGTAGTTTACCAGTTTAGCTCCTCCATGACTCATGGAATGATGTGCATGAAGAGTTTATAATGTTAAACTTGTAGCAAAGAGGCTAAATGTGACATTTAATTAGTAAGCCAAATAATTATAACCCCTCCACATTGTTCTGTTTGTGCAAAGTATTTATGTCATCTTTCCATTACATAATTATGCTGCATAGAATTATTAGCTTAATGAACCTCCCAAACTGTCTCATAAACTTTCAATGGCTTTAACCACTGATGATGTTCAAACACCCTCAGAGCTGGTAGTTAAATCAACAATACAAAAACTTTGAAACTTTTTCAATAGCATCAGTAAAAACCTTTAGTGGTTAAGGTATTCTGCAGAATAATACTAATGCTTGAACTCATTTTCTTGATATTTTAATGAAATAAATTAAGACAGATAGTGCAACTGAGTGGTGATCTATCTTAAAGTCCACAATGTTCTTTGAGAGAGATTATGAATTTGTGTTACATGTATGTTAAGACAAATGTGAGTTTAGAACCAACACATTCTTTTAAGACAAGAGTTCAGTGTAATTACAGTATAATCAGTATAAGGGATAGATAATATCTCTTAAATCCCAAGATGTTTTTTTATTCTTCTTAAAGAGAAATTATTTTCAATTCCTTTTTTAAAAAAGAAAATATACAATAGCCAAAAATTCAGTATTATATCAATCTACAGTTTGAAATTATGTAGAAAACTTTCAGCCCCTATCCTTCCCTTTTCTTACATATGCACTGCAATCACATCATATCTTTCCCTCATTTTCACATAAAAACAATAGGGGAAATGAAGCAGAAAAAACTCATCATCTCTTGCTTGTAAAACATGACTAGTAGGAGGTTCTATAGTCTATGCATTTTCTGCCAATATGGTCTGGCCAGGAAATTAATTTGTAACTGCTTTCAAAATTTTCAGTGTTCATCAAAATAAATTAACATTCAGTGGTTCTGAAGAACAATGAAATAGAAAAGGCAACCCTACACTTCCTATTTTCTTATGCAGTAACTGTAGTCTTATCACAGAGACAGTCCTAGCAAGAAAGAAAAATATTGAAATGTGGAAATACTTTGAGTGCTTGATTCTTCAATATCAAGCTTGAAGCATCTTTTGTCAGTTTTGCAGTGGTACTGGAGTATCAAAATCCGAAACCTGAACAAATTATCTGCCTTGAGCTTCTCTCCCACTGATCAGAATCTGTCCATTACACTGAAATCAAAGCCAAAAACTGCTAAGACATGCTTTTCATAGGTTCTGCAGAGCATGACTGGAAGTCCTTTTGGGCACCAAGGCAGTCACTGATATCACACTCATCTCACTTTTTTTTTTTTAGCTGTTCCCAAAGCTGAGAATTTGCACTACTTGGCAATCTTTAGACACCAAAACCTCACTGCAGATTGTATGACTGGAGTGGGAGCTGCTCTAGAGTGCTTTGTGGTCTTGCGAGCCGTAGGAGAGTAAAAGGCCATGGTCTTGCACCATATCACTCCATTGCCCTAAATCAACTTTAATTGGTGACTATTAATGGGAGTATTTCATTCCAAAACTTCACCGCATAAGTCAATGTCACTGGTATGAATAGAGCTGTAGCAAGGTATGTCAGCTCATGCTGATCCTCAGAGTGTGTTTTTTTCTACATTAAATTTTAGGGACTTTAACCCTTGAAAAATGTTGCAATACATTAGCAAAAACGTGTTTTATTCGTGTGTTAATAATGTCCAAGATAATTTAATATAATGTATATTTAGTGTGTTATTTGACACAAATAATGTGATTATTGTAAAGAAGCACATTCAGTTTTATGCAAAGAGCATTCTAGATGTCTATTCTTAGTATACACATGAAAAGCTGTTACTATGATATATCTTTTGGGCTAAATGTTGTTATGAATTTCAGAGCAATTTAATTATATAAGAAAAGAACAGAGGAATATATTTTCCAAATTTAGCCAAATCACAATTTTTTTTCTCTTTCTTTCAGAACATACAGAAAATAAGGGCCTTTTGGTATTTCAAGAAGAAAAAAAAGAATCTCTAGAAACATTTTCTACCTTTGTTGTTTTAATTTGTAAACCTATTGTGTTTCTTGAAAATATTGATCTAGTTGTATGGGAAATTATTAATTTCCTCTATCTGTTTCCATTTTTCACATGTTTGGTCTGTGATTTTCAGACTCTGTTGCTTCCTTTTTGTTGCTCTACCATTTGCAGGGAGAAGGGGAAAAAGGCTACGTCTTTTTATTACATATTTCTTATCCATTATTTCTGCCTTATTATATTTGTACTACTTCTTTCTCACCTGTTTCACGCAATTTTCTCTCAGAATTTAATTTATATGCTTTTTAAAGATGATTGTGGTGTGTTTTTTTCCTTAAAACAGGTTTATTTCATTGTAATAATTTTACTAGTAAAGTAACAGATTTAACAAGCAAGATCTGTTCTTCAAACATATTTTCTAATTAAAAGGTTAGACTGAGGGCAACATCCTTTGGGGAAAGCCATAACAGTGGTCTGCATTTCACTACCAATACTGTTACAACAGAATGAGAAGAAGAGGGATATTTTAATATATTTACACTTGCTCATTCCCAGTTTCTGCTACAGAGGTGACTTGGAGCTGATCTTCAGAAAAGTAATGGCAATAAGGGATAATTTAAGTCAGGAATCTTGAATGAAGTCATCAGTGTAGAGAGTGCTGGGTGATGCCAAGCAGACATAGAAAGACCTTGTAGCAGGCCTCTGGCTGCATTTTACGTGCCTACATGTGGTAAAATGTGTCAAGCCATCAAGGATGAGCTCAGAGTATCTGGTTGCAGATCAGCCGAGCCAACAGTGTTTGATAATGCTGACAATTCTATGTAGCTGTGAGTAGTTTGTGTATTGTTCTGTATTGCAGTTGTATGAACTACAACTATTCATTTATTGAGAAACCTTTTCAAGAATCAGAAGGAAATTATCTCTACTGAATTTGACTGATAAGGAAAATGTTTCAGAAGAAAAATTTCTGAGTGCACATGGGAATTTCTTCTTTGTTCAGTATTGCAAGGCAAAAAGCATATTTGGGATACTGATTCAAAGGTGCTTTCTAAAAGTTCTACGTCCCAAAGAAAACCAAGAATCAATTGTTGTTTCAGAGAAATTCAAAAGACATTTAAATATAGATAATTAGAGAAAGTATGTTGGCACTGACCTTCTATAAAGGAGTAAATAAATAATAACTAAGTAACTTTTGGAGATTTTATACACATTTTTTTCAGGAAATAAAAACTCAAAACCTGTTCTAGTTCTGCTTTCAAAGATCAGAAATCACAAATGAAAAGTAATTACAGCGTTTTCTCAATGTGTTGGATGATGTTTCATTTTGGGATGTGGATAATGTCAGAGATCTGGCTCTTTCTTTGAGAGGTCCACCACACCAAAGAGATATATATCCCCTGGTCACATGTTTCTGAATGCTTCCCTTCTGGCCCTGCCAGTCCTCAGCCAACCCATTATATTTTTAAAGATGATCTAGTACTGAGATTATTTCTTATAATGCCTGGACTGCCTTGCCAATGACATTTACATTCATCAAAGACATCATAAAATTCAGTGAGAACAATGAAAAATTGGTATCTACAGGAAAGAGTCAGTAATGTATAAAACTCTCAGATGATACAAAGGGTCCAATCTAGTAAAAAATTAATCCTTCAGCAAAAGCTGGAGTTTAGTTCTTGTAATGACTCTTATAATATGTTTTTTACTTTGAGGTGCATGTTTGTTTGGTTTGCTGTTTTTACTATGTCCTCTGTTTTATTATCCTCTGTTTGTAACAGACCTGAAGTAATGTCTGATCCTATTTTTTTCCCCCTCTTTTCCTGCAGGACATATTGTTCTGCTACGGTGAGATACAAATATCCTCATCTGTAATGATAATAGCTTATATTTTAAGGTTGTAATTTCAAGATCAAAGCTGGCTTGTGATATAAGACCGTTACCCAAACTATCAAAACTGTATCTGTCTCCTTTAAAATAATCTCTTGGAAAAAAAAACTAGGGCAGAAATTAGATGGCAGAGCGAAACAAAAAAGTCAGGAAGTTTCACTTTACAACTAATTAAAGGACAACTTTAACAGCCAGTCTTAAGTAGGAGAGAGCTATTTCTGAATGTATTGTATTGTATTTTTTAGAGTCAATAGCAAACAGTGGTACTTCACATCATCATACTCCTATCACAACACTTTCCCACAACAGCAGTCAGTACTCCAACAGGTGCAGATATTAAGCTATCTTAATATTTCCTAACACGTTTCCAGAACTGTCATCAGTCTGGTCAGCCCACTGTGTATTATTGCCTTCTTCCAGTGGGTTTTCAGTCAGCTCTTGTGACACCTGTGCTTATGTGACACCAGAACACTGCAAGTATCAGGAGTGAGATACTTCCATCTTCTTGTGCCGAGGATGAATATTTCTTACCCTGTCCTTTATATGTGGAACTGGAAGATACAGTGACATTAACAGTCAGGATTTGTAATATGTATAAGCTGTCATCAAACCTTACTTTCTAAATCTATTTCTAAATCACACTTTTATCTTGCCTTCCTTGTAATCACTATGAAACAGTTTCAGATTATTATTTACCTGCTGTGTTACAATTAGTATGATCCTAATAGCTTCCAAATGGAAAACTAAAGCTGAACATCTGAGCCTAATTATCAGTTCATGTCACACATTACAGGAATTGATACTTGTTGCTTTTGGCAGAGTTCAGAGCCAGTGGAACAGCATGCATAATGGTCATATTGCTGTGCCAAGTTTTAAAATATAATTAAGTAAAAAATGAATGTAATTTGATTTCTGGAGAGACTGTTATCTGAGAAAGACGGGAATGTTGCATTATATTTGGGAGACTGATGTGAAAGTGATACAATGAGTTTGAATACTTCACAGTGCATATTCCTAAGCCAGTAGAAACCTGTTTCATTTTAATTAGCATTATTAAATGTAACGATCGCAGAGAGGTATATCAACAGAGCATGAAAAACCTGTTATTTAGATTTCTGCAGCTATAATCTCCCATAGTTCCTCATCATTTGCGTAAGGACAGATGGGATGGATGTCCCTGCAAAAAGTACTTTGGCAATAGCAGGTGAGTTCCAGTTGGCATTGTCAGTCAGGCATGAAAATCTTGGTTCTCACTTCTCTCAGGACTTCCTTAAAGGGTTAGTTAAACAATATCACTGAAGATCATCTGAACCTGTGTGGTAATTTTCAGCTTTGTTTTAATTAAATAGGAGCCCTTGCAGAGTGTTTGTCTGGAAAGTTATTATAAAGAGGGAATTCTTCACTCCATTTTCAGAAATAGATATTCTTGCCCTTGGCAGAAATCCTTCCTGGACTTCCTCTGGTAAAAGACCTGTGATTCTTCACATAAATCTTCCTACCTGACATTGGTATCAACATTCAATCTTACTCTTTCAGTTCTTCTTCCAGTATGCATTTTTAAACTGATTTCCATTATTTTCTATTTTCCCTATAGTATCCTTGGATTCTTGTCACAGCCTGCATCACTGACTTCTTTTTTGAGAGGTGAAGGGGGCAAGTGACTAACTAGAATTTTCTTTTTTACCCTACTACCACATTTTTGTCTCTTATCATTCTTATGAAAAAAAATTCATTTAAGGTTCCTATTTAATTAGATATAGGGTGACTATCCCTGACAGAGATTCAGGTTAACTTCAGTGATATTCTCTTATTTCTAAAGGCAGACAATGAAAGTGCTAAAGAATGTTCAGATAGTTTAAGTATCAGGAATATGAGGGAGATTTTGGTGTTTATAATTATGGTATGTTCACAGTAGGAATTACTCTAGGCAGATGAACACTGTGAATGATGGAACAAGAGCCTTTCAGATCTGACACGATTATAGGGGAGTTTTACTAGAGCAAGAAATTATGTTGATAACTAAGAAGAGGAAAATCAGGTCTGCTAGAAACAGTAATGCATGAAAGAGTAACAAACAGCAGGAAAACAGACTGGAAAAAGTGCAAATCTTTAGGAGAGTAATAAAAAAACCTGCATAATAGCTATGCAACTTTTCCCATGGGCATTAAAAAAGAGATAACAATAATAATAAAAAATACAGCTATAATGCTTCTAAACTTATTTTATAAAAATAAAAAACTGAATTAGAGTACTCTGAAATATTGCTGTAAAATATCATAACTGGATATTTTGGGACTTGTAAAGCCACAAATCTACACGTCACTGAAGACAATTCGTATGTACTAATCAATGCATTTGTGTTGTAAAATTGTATTGTGGTTTTGCCCAGCCAGCAATGAAGCACTACGACAGTCTCTTGCTCATTGCCCCCCCATTCAACCCCACCATCCTTAGGATGTTGGAGGCCTCAGTGAGATAGGAGGAAAGAGATAAAAAGATAAGCAAAGTTGTTGTGGATTAAGATAAGGGCAGGGAGAGCTCGCTGCTAATTACAGTTCCGGGCAAAACAGACTCCGGTACTCGACTTAGAGAGGAAAGCAAGGAAAGTTTATTCTACTACGTATAAGAAACAGAAGAAAGAAAGAAAAAGCAAAAAGAGAGCAGAATTATGAGAAAAATACAACCAGCACTTTAAGATCTCCCTCCCTCATCCCTCTTTTCTTCCCAGGCTCAACACACTGCTCCTGATATCTCTACCTCTTCTCCCCTACAATGGCTCAGGGGGGCAGGGAATGGGGAATATGGTCAGTCTTTCTTTTCTCTGCTGCTTCTCTCTTCTCAGATGAGGACAACTCCTTGCATTCTTCCCCTGCTCCAATATGAGGTCGCTCCCATGAGAGACAGTCCTTAATGAACTTCTCTGGCATGGGATCTTCCCAACAGCTGCAGCTTCTGCAAATACAGAGGCCCTTCCATGGGACACGGCCTCCTCTGGGCATAGTCACTGCCCCTGGCCTAGGGTCTTTTATGAAGTGTAAACAAATCTCAGGTTCACCAGTCCTGTCCACAGGATGCAGGGGAGTCTCTGCTCCATCACACCTCCATCTCTCTTCCCTCACTGACCTTGGGGTCTACATGGTTGCTTCTCTCTCTCTATATCAACTCCTTGTACCACCACCAGCTGGAAAAGAAGGAGAAATAGGAAGCATCCTCCTCTTTCAGCTTCTTCTTCATAAAAAGTGATTGTGGAGGCACCTAATTGGCGCAGCCCCAGAAGTGGGTCTGATTCAAAGCTGGGGAGAGTTTTGAGCAACTTCTTACAGGAGCCACCTTTACAGCCTCTTCCTCATTACCAGAAATGTCTCCACAAAACACCATGACAAATGGCAGAAGATTTCTAATTGCCAAAGAAGTTCCCCTTCATTTTTCTATAAAGGAACAAAACCTTCAAATGTTTCAAGATGTAATTCAGTTAACTCACCAGAAAGGTTACTACCATAGCTGCTTGCAACAAGAACTGTCTGGGACTTGTTTTATTTTTGTTGCTGTTAGCCACAAATACACACCAAGCCAACAATCATTCAAATTAACAAGTGGAAACACACTAGAATTTTTAGTTATGTGCCTAGGAAACTCTGAGTTTATCACTTAGCAGATATTTCATCTTGGTCTCAAGTCTGAACTATCCAGTCATTCACACATTTGTATATAAACAGTGTTCTGGTACAAACTTTAGTGGAGATTTTTTTTTCTGTGAATANCCCCCCATTCATCATGCCCTAACGGCTCCACTTCCTGAGACAAAAGCACTATCCTGATGTGTTTATTGGGTCGAGTCCCTAATCTTTATAGATCCAAGTGATTCTTGGATTGCAGTCATTAGATGCTTTCACTATAGTACTATTTGTAGAAGTTTCCTTTATCTCACTTTTTTTTTGTTTTCCCCCAAGAAGCTAGCTAGTTAGAATTTCTATTAAAAAAAACAAGATATCACCCCTTCCATCTTGCCTGAGGAAACAATATAAACATCCATTGTAACTTAATTTGGGAAATGGCTTAAAAGAACACATTTTAGTTCATATAGCTCCTAGAGAAAATTGGAATAATTCCAAGCCTTCTGACTCTCTCGGCACACGTGGCATTTCTGCCTGATAGCTTCCACTAGCTGGTTTTCCTACAATTCTCCTACAACTGTTATGATAAACTGTANCCACCACCAGCTGGAAAAGAAGGAGAAATAGGAAGCATCCTCCTCTTTCAGCTTCTTCTTCATAAAAAGTGATTGTGGAGGCACCTAATTGGCGCAGCCCCAGAAGTGGGTCTGATTCAAAGCTGGGGAGAGTTTTGAGCAACTTCTTACAGGAGCCACCTTTACAGCCTCTTCCTCATTACCAGAAATGTCTCCACAAAACACCATGACAAATGGCAGAAGATTTCTAATTGCCAAAGAAGTTCCCCTTCATTTTTCTATAAAGGAACAAAACCTTCAAATGTTTCAAGATGTAATTCAGTTAACTCACCAGAAAGGTTACTACCATAGCTGCTTGCAACAAGAACTGTCTGGGACTTGTTTTATTTTTGTTGCTGTTAGCCACAAATACACACCAAGCCAACAATCATTCAAATTAACAAGTGGAAACACACTAGAATTTTTAGTTATGTGCCTAGGAAACTCTGAGTTTATCACTTAGCAGATATTTCATCTTGGTCTCAAGTCTGAACTATCCAGTCATTCACACATTTGTATATAAACAGTGTTCTGGTACAAACTTTAGTGGAGATTTTTTTTTCTGTGAATATAAGTGAGCTTGGCTTGCCACAGACCAGAACTTAACTCTTCATGAGCACAGTGTGATCATTTTAATCCTGATCTACAGACATGTCATCGGCATGAAAAACAGGACACTTGGGGAAAGAGATCCCCCTTGACCTGATGGCTCTAGTAGCCTCTTTCCCTCTAGAGTTATTCTGACCTTTAGCTTCTCTTCCAGACTCTCTCTCTGTCTCTATCTCATATGCTTGCCCCTCTGTTGACTCTATTGATCCATCCACTTTTGCAGCTTGGCAAATCCATAAACCCATATGGTTTATCTCTGACATACCATGCAGCTTGCTACACTGACCCCCCACCATCCCCCCNAACATCCATTGTAACTTAATTTGGGAAATGGCTTAAAAGAACACATTTTAGTTCATATAGCTCCTAGAGAAAATTGGAATAATTCCAAGCCTTCTGACTCTCTCGGCACACGTGGCATTTCTGCCTGATAGCTTCCACTAGCTGGTTTTCCTACAATTCTCCTACAACTGTTATGATAAACTGTAAAGACTGATTTGCTTCTTTTTTTGGTTATGCTTGTTAAACTTTTTATCAGAACTGTTTTATAAAGAAAATAGAGATTCAAGATAAGGACAATTTCTCTCTAAAATCAACAAGTTTTACACTCTACTAAAACAATCATGACAACTCTTTACAAAATGGCTTCCAATCAGTAACAGCGACTAAAGAAAAGATGATATGTCAGTAGCTTTAATGCAAATACCATTAAAAAGATCGGTTTTAGTACAGGAAATGAAATACATAGAGGCAATGGAGAGAGTGGAGGGAATGCCTTGTAGCTCAATCATAAATGGCACAGAGATCAGATTTGATCCAGTCATTGCAGAGACCGAGTAGTTGACGACTTCAGGGCTGCACCTTCAGCCATCTCCAGTGGAAGAGCCATATTGAGACTGCAGACACTACTCTTATTTTCTCTCCCTGCATAGATTCAGACCAGCACTGTAAGATGTCTGCTACATACTTCTCTCATCTGTAAACAAGTGTGCCATATACTGCCTATGCACTTAGCAAGATCTGTTTGCAAGGCTGATGTGATTTCTCCCCTTATGTTAACTCATGTCTCAGTGGCGTTTCCTAGCTAGGTGAGCAGTCTCACCATGCCCTTAAAGTCTGCTCCTTCATTTTTTTGTTATACTGCACAAGAAATATACAGCAATATTCTGAAGCATGAGAAGAAAAATCTGTTGTTTCTGTACTCTTTCTTGGGATTAAAGAGATCCTGTTTTCAGTGTGGTTTTCCTAACTATTCCAAACTGGTTTTAAAATATCCATGATATGATTAATTTCCAATTTCTTAATCACACTGTTATAGCAGACAGTTGTTTCATAGCAAAAGCAAGTTATTCTCTGGGTGAAAGAAAGGCAGCATTATAGCACTGTCAGAGAAGAGTCTGGGCAGAGTCATAGCATCTCAGTGCTGTCCCAAGGTGAGGAAGACTTCTCTTCATGACTTTACAGACTTAAAGGCATCCTTGTCCTGTTAGTGAGAGGGAAGAAAAGACAACCTGTTTTTATGAAACAATAAAAAAGATGTCTGTATTTCTTATTTCCCCCTGATGTATTTATCATTAGATTTCCGAATCTCCCCAGGAGACACATTAATACGTTGCTTACTCCTCACCTCAGGATTTAAAAACGGCAGAGATATCACTGCAAAATTAATTATTCTTTGCTTTTCAGTACACAGGTTAAATTATTATTGTACCTTTTTCCATGATGGAATCCTCTGAGGAGAACTCTTTTACAAGACGACTAGTTACAGTGGCAAAACTGTCTGTATCCTGTAACTTTTCTGGTGTCAGGTTACATTACTTTTCTGATAATCTTTTAAAGTTTTTTTAACCATTCAGTATGCTCAAGTTACTTCCAAATCTTACAACAACATACATTGTGACTTCACAACTAGAAATGCCGTTCAGTAAAATGAATCACAGAAACACTGAATCACAGAATGGCAATGGGTTTGGAAGGGACCTCAAGATCATCTAGTCCAAACTCCCTGCTTAAGCAGGTTCATCTCCATCAGGTCACACAGGAATGTGTTGAGGTATGTTTTGAAAACATTCAGAGTAGAAGATTCCACACCCTCCCTAGGTGTGCCAGGACTCCCTCACATGAAAGAAGTTTTTCGTTGTGTTCAAGCAGAACTTCTCATGTTCCAGCTTATTTCCATTACCTCTACTCCAGTCACTAGATGCTACAGAAAAAAGTGTCACTTCATTCTCTTGACATGAACCTTTCAAATATTTTAACATATTTATCAGGTCCCCCCTCAGTCTCCTCTTCTCCAGTCTGAACAGTCCCAGGTCCTGCAGCCTTTCCTCATAAGAAAGATGCTCCAGTTCCTTGATCACCTTGGTGGCCCTGCACTAGACTATCTTCAGAAGTTCTCTGTCCCTCTTGAGTTGAGGAGTCCAGAACTGGATACAGGACTCCAGATGAGGCCTCACCAGGGCAGAGTAGAGGGGGAGGAGAAGCTGCCTTGACCTGGCCAAACTCTTCTTGATGCATCCCAGGATGCCATTGGCCTTCTTGGTCACAAGGGCACATTGCTGGCTCATGCTTAGTTAATTGTCAACCAGGACTCCTAGGTCTCTCNTATTATATATATATAATATAGATCTCTAGATTTTTTTGTTTTGTTTTTGTTTTGTTTTTTTTCAGAATAATTATTGTATATGGCAAAGATCATATCCAAAATATTTTTTTATTTTCCTGTTCTGATCTACTAAAGTCTTTAGTTGGAGTACTGAATGAGCCAATAATCCTGTGGACAGAAAATGAAGTTATATAATTAAAGACTCTGCCCTAATATACACAAGAGATAAATTAAGACTGCATAGATCATCTTAAATTCTTATAAGACATTGTTAGATAAGATTAAATTTCTGTGCTAATTCTATCAAAAGGTAGTTTGAAAACTGTCCTTGGAATATGACTTCAAAGAGAGCTAAAGTTGTCCAACATCTCTGGAAATTCAGACTTTCAGTGCCTGAATACATATGATTGGATTATTGGATTAGAAAATTTGGACCTGTATATCTGTCTAAGAATGAGGATTCTTGATTCCTGGTTAACTGCAAAGGCAATCTTCAATTTAAATAGCTGTATACCTCTCTCTTGATTCCTGTACAGGGTATTCTTAGGACAGAAGGAAGTCTCATACCTCATACTGGAGCAAGCAGTCAAATGCATAGTGCACAGGGCTGCACAGACATATCTGGAAAAGCAAAGAGGTCTTTCTGGAAGAGAGAAAACTAATTATGGACATACCCATGACATGAAATGGATCATAGTAAAGATGTACTCATATTGAGTAGAAAATATCTAAGGCATTGTTTGTCTCTCTCCCATGTGTACTGTTGTACAGCACTATGCAAACTAACATAGAATCATAGAATGGTAGGTTTTGGAAGGGACCTTTCGAGATCTAGTCCAAACCCCCTGCAGAAGCAGTTGCACCTAGATCAGGTTGCATAGGAACAGTCCAGACAGGTCTTGAAGAACTCCAAGGAAGGAGACTCCACAACCCCTCTGTGCAGCCTGTTCTACTGCTCCATCACCCTCACAGTAAAATAGTTTTTTCTTATATTTAAATGGAACTTTTTGCGTTCCAACTTCATCCCATTACCCCTTGTCCTGTTGCTAGCTACAATAGAAAAAAGGGATGTCCCGATCTCCCCACACCTACCATTTAGATATTTGTAAATGTTAAGATGTCTCCCCAGTCTCCTCTTCTCTAGACTAAACAGCCCCAGTTCCCACAGCCTTTTCTCATATGAAAGATGTTTCAGTTTCCTGATCATCTGAGTGGCCCTGTGCTGGACTTTCTCCAGAAGTTCTGTGTCCCTCTTGAGCTGAGGAACCCAGAACTGAACACAGGACTCCAGATGAGGACTCACCAGGGCAGAGTAGAGGGGGAGCAGAACCTCCCTTGACCTGCTGGCCACATTCTTCTTGATGCATCCCAGAATGCCATTGGCCTTCTTGGCCACGAGGGCACATTGCTGGCTCATGTTTTGTTTATTATCAACCAGGACTCCCAAGTTTCTCTCTGCAGATTTCTCTCTCCCAGGTCTCTCTCTGCATGGTTCAGATTAGAGGCTAGATACTTGCCTATTTATGATAACAGTATAACAGATACTACAGAAATACATCAGTGTAAATACACTGTATCCAGACCACAGACAGTTTGTTACTAAAGTGAATACATACACACCAGCATTTCCTTGAGTTGGGTGTATGGAAAGAATCAAAATGATTGTCTCTTTCTGTGTGGTTCTAAGTAGAGCCAAGTATTTTGTTGTTTTTGCTAATTAGTTATTTAAATCTCTGAATCACTGTATTTAATAATCCATGAACACTACAAACCTCCACAAAATGGACTTGGATAGATTTTGGGCAGACAGAATGATTTCATTGCACATATCTCACCATGATTACACAATCTTTCTCTGATCTTTTAATTACACAGACATAATTGCTGATAGTATATTTATTTTCATTTTACTGCAAGTCATGCACATGATTTCCTGAGTGACCCAGACAATTTAATGAATCAGTTAACTTCTGTAGTTTTAAACTAATTGGATTGCTCTGCAGCAAGCAATTTGGGTTTATTTTAAATAGATTTTTAGCAAATTTTACATTCACATAACAAGTGACTTCAAATAACAACTGAAATAAGTACATAGTCCAACATCTCATTCCCAGCAGATTCTCTGTTTGGCTAATACCTGATTGAGAAGTTCCAGTTTTACTTAAAATTTACCTCTGATGAGTATCTGCTTCACATACTGAGATGATAATCCTTGGCCCTAATACAGAAAGCAGCATCTGCTTAGGTTTTGACTAAGACAAGCACAGTCAGAATGCTTATTGATGTCAAAGAGGAGACTTTAAAAGGCACAATGATACCAATCTTACAGCAGTTTTCCATGTTAGCTTGCAATTCTTATCTTTTCAGGTATCTATGAATGTTTATCTAAATCACTGGCAAAAAATGAAAGTGAAGAGTATCTTTCATTGCACTAAGTTGATCTTTGAGACGGTTTTTGCAGATTGCAATGATTGCATAAAATACTGTTCCAATATACCTGGAACACAGCATGATATTACAAAGAATATGCCACTAGACATTGGTGAGGACACCTCCTATTAGCTTTCAGTGACTCTGTACTTCTGTGCATGGTATTCTAATTATTTTTTTTTCTAATTATTTTTTTTCTTGAATAAAAGCATTGCTGATGTATTAAATAACTAATCAATTAACTAGCTATTATATACCTAAAATTGTTTATGCTTTATCCTTGTGTTATATTGATTCAACTTTGAAGGTTGATAATTTAAAAAAGTAATTACATATTTACTACCTCTTCGATTTAGCACTGTATATACCATTATAAATTGAGCGGTAAAGTAATAAAGCCATTTGTGGAAAACAGTACCAGTATGGATCCGTGCCACAGATCTTTTAGTCGTTAAGCTACACTGATCTCATCTAAAATAGACAATGAAACATTCCAGTGAGCCAATATAACCTTATTGTATGCATTGCCATAGCCAAACCATTCAAGTCTTGCAGTGTATTAGGGCACTTTTGTGACCAAGGTCCCATTGTGCTAAGAAAGAAAGAAATGGAGACACAGAAACAGTCATTGATCTACTAGAGCTTCCAATCTGAAGTACAGTTAAATGTAGATGTACTGAACAGCAGTAAGGTAATAATAACAGTTAAATGCAAGCATCTCTCAGTATTATTTAAAAAAACATAAAGCTGGAGATTTATTCCTGTGAAAACAAGAAAAAAGTACCACAAGCCATGTAAATTTCTGTATAGAAATTCATTCTGTATAGAAATTCAAAGTATCAACATTGTCCAAGTTTCTACAGTCTCCCCAACACATCAGAATACTAAAATGTAAATTCAGCTGTAAAGTCAGCTTCTGACATGGATCAGCTAGAATATTCTGTCTGTCTCTGCTCATTTAAAACAGAATTTGATAAAATTATTTGAATATGAAAGAGAAAAAAATGAAAAAACTTGAAATAAAAATATCTATTATATCTTCAAAAATGAACCAGATGATTTTGAATGAAGTGGTTCATATATATATGAAAAGCAAAAATCTTTGAGGTAAAAGCACTCAAGTGTATTATTTTAGTAGAATATAAAAGAGGATTTATATAAGAAAAATGAGGCTTAAATAAATATCCAGTGTCATTTGAACAGGATAATAACATTTTTAATGGTCATTTTGTGTGATTTGTGTAATTTTGTTGTCCTTTGAATGTCCAAAACGTCCTCTATATTTCAATATTTTCTATTTTGTATCTCTCCCTCCATCTTGGTTTGCAGAATTGGCAAGAAACATTAGAATTTATATATTTTTGAATATACAAACAATACAACACAATGGCAGTTTTGAGATAAGGTGGTGAAATCGCCAGTATAGTTCACAGCATTCTAGTGGCAACATACAGTCCACACATGCAGTTTTACAAAATGTGCACATTGAAATATTAGTAGTACATACTTATCATTGAATTGCCAGGATCTCTGAAGGCAATATTACCCTCCTGCTCAATACAGTGAGATGTAGAGACCCCCAGACACCAATTTAACTGTCCCATCAACCTCAAAACTGTAACTCATTCAGCCATGGCACAGTGATGAAACTAGTGAGTTCCTTCTCTTCAGCATTGCAGGTTTTTAAGGCATAGTGCAAGAAACAATGCTGTGCAGAATGAACTTAAGATCTTAAGATATTGACTGTCTATTACAGAAAGGACAATAGATAATATGAATTACTGTTTTTTTGGGTGAGGTTGACTTGTTCAAAAAGTTACCCTCATGCTGAGTCCATCCCACTATATTTATCTATATTTTTTTTGTTAAAGGAGAGGCAGTCCTGCTGAAGGATAGCAAGAGACAGAAATGGAAGTATTACCCTCAGTAATTAATTTTCATGGTTTAATCACTGTCACAGGATATACTTAAGTTTTTAGTCTGATTTTGTTTTTTCAATTACTGTTTTTATTATATCTTTCTTTAGTAGTTTAAAAACCTATTTTGTGACTACTGGTTTCTTCCCGTAAAGAAGCATTTACCTTGTAAACAAATATCTTCATCATCCTCTTTAATTTCAAAGATATATATATTTTTCCAATCCTTTATTAATTTTCATGTGCTGTTCTCAGAATTATCTCATTTCTACCACCCTTCCAAACTTATGGACACCTGAAGTAGCTGTATTGATCTACTATCATCTTAGTAAAATTCTGGTTTTGCCAAAGTAATGCTACATGCTAACATGATGTTGGTTTCTAGGACACAGAGTAGTGTTCCTGTTATAGATCTATTATTTTACATATGCTATACTGAAACACTGTGTTTAGGCAAGTTTCGTTTGCTAATCAATTCACAATGTTATGTCCAAGTGCTCTCTCCTTATCTGTATTTACCACTCTGTCAGTTCTGTGGATTGCCTTTATGTGCTTCTCACCTGCGGTGCTAGAGTTTTCAGTCTATTATCAGGCTCTGTAAATGCTAGAAATAAAGCTGTTTCATGATGATTCTCCCTTGAGAATTTCATTGTGTCATCTGTTAATTGTATAAATTTAAATCCACTAGACTTATGATTCATGGATGCTGTACTTACTCCTCACTGTTTAATCGGATTGTTGTGGAGCACTCAGGTGAATGCCTTGGTTCAGCCTATATTTTTCATCTATTATGGCTTTATCCACTGTAAGTGAAATCCTCTCCAAGGATATTGTCTGTTTCACAAGATCTTGTTTCCATAAGTCTGTGCTGACTGATAGTCATTATATGCTATCGCTTTTATGAGATAATTTTCCTTTATACTTTTACAGGCTTAATGGCTGGACCAACAGGCCTACAGACTAACTCCTGGATGCATGAATAGAGCTAACAAATATTGACTGTTACACTTTCAGCTGCTGCAAGAGCTAGATCTGGGTTTTCTCAGTAGAGAGACCCATGGCAGCAGTCATGATGCCCCAGATCTAGTTGCCTTTGGAAGGCAGCAGCACATCTTGTTGCTATGGCAGTTTGGTGTATAGTTGTTTGAGAAGAGCTGGCTGTTTGGGAGACAGTTGAATACTCTGGAATCTGACAGATGCTTGGGAGCCTGAGATCTCAGTCCTTTCCGGGGAGAACACACCTGTCCAAATGAAAGCAATTAACGGGTGTCCTGGTTTAGGCCCATCAGGGAACAAAAGATCATGATTAGCCTCAAGTACCAAAGACTTGAGGATTGCTAAAGGGCAGGGAGGGCTTAATTGCCGCTTAAGGTGCAGGACAAAACAGACCAGGCTACTCGGCTTGGGGAAGAAAACAGAAAATAATTTAATACCAACTAAAGCATAAAACCCCAAAACATAACCAAAACANACACAGTCTCCAGCCCGTCTGGGCGCACTCACACGGAGCTGCTGCTGCTGCTGGCTCTCAGTTCTGCCGTTACCATCCATAGGTTGCAGGGGTACCGCCTGCGTTCTCACCACGGCTTGCAGAGGGGTCTCTGCTCTGCTGCTCGTCCTTCCTTCCTTCCTCCCTCCTTCTCCGACTGTGGGGTCCGCATGGTCGCCTCCATCTTGTACGATCCTTACACCTCCTGCCAAGCACTTCAAATTCCCGTCCCTAAATAGTGATCGCAGAGGTGTCAGATTGGCCCAGCCGGGCTGGGGGGTGGGTCTGAACCCAGGAGCTGGGGGAGAGTTCAAAAAACTTTTAGCGGGTCTTCACTGCAACCCACTCCCCCTGTTACCAAGCAAAAGCAACTCCTTGCTAAACCATGACAATGGGTCAGCCTGGATCAAAATAGCTGAATGAGCTGCTATTTCTGGCCATGAACTTGCCCAATATCCCAGACTTTACTAACAATAAGTATCAGCAAATTAAATGTCTCCTCAGCCAATGCTTTTTCTACTTTGTGTAAACTAGCTGGTCTTCCTTAGTTTATATGATTTTTCCAACATCTACATAGGCTATTAAAGTCTTTCTTAATTATTAATATAATGAAAAGTTCTTCAACATTCCTTATGTAAAATATTGTCTTTGCTTCTTTAAAATACAAACAAGAAATATTTATTAAACATTTAACAGAATCACAGAATCTTAAGGGTTAGAAGGGACTTCACACCTTCATATTTAATAACTTGTATTGAATAAGAGATTGATAATGTTTTAGTTATGCCATATCAACACACATGAAGAAAAAGATGGTTATCAGAAGGTGTCAATGTGAATTCGCCAAGGGGAAATCCTGCTTGACCAACCTAATAGACTTCTATGAGAGTATAACTGGCTGGCTAGATGAGAGGAGAGTTGTGGATCTAATCTACCTTGACTTCAGCAAGGCTTTTGAAACTGTCTCCCGTAACATCCTCATCAAAAAGCCCAGGCAGTGTGGGTTGGATGAGTGGATGATGAGGTGGAAAAAGAACTTGCTGAATGACAGAACCCAGAGGGAATGGGCTGCCCAGGGAGGTTGTGGAAGCTTCTTTTCTGGAGGTTTTCAAAACTCACCTGAATGTGTTACTGTGTGACCTGATTTAGGTGGACCTGCTTGAACAAGGGGATTGAATTAGATGATCTTTGGAGGTTTCTTCCAACCCTTATCATTCTCTGATTCTGTGATTTATTTTTAGAGAGTTCCTTCCTCAAAATTCAACAAGCCTGATTGATTTTCATTTGGTTCACATTGCAAGAAAATGAATAATCAGGTATGTTATTCCTACTCTATATATGTCCTTCACAGCATGTATCCAGGCATAGTAAATTCCATTCCCTGGAAATTTCATATCTTTCTCTTTAGAGTGAGAAAGTAAAAGATGTTGTAGTGGTTTTGCCTGGGCCAGGTTTTTCGGTAGCAGGGGGGCTATAAAGGGATAGCTTCTTTAAACAAAAAGAATTGCCAGAAGCTTACTCTATAGCTGATAGGGTTAGGGTCAGTCAGTTTTAAGCTGGACCCTGCACCTGACCCAGGCCTGGCCAATTAGTGATGGAGGTAATGTCTCTGTGAATAACATATTTGAGAAGGAGAAGAAGTTGTTGCATAGTTGCAGAACTGCAGCAGCAACAGGGAAAGAGAATGTGAAAACATCTCTTCAGACACCAAGGTCAGTGAAGAAGGAGGGGGGAGGAGGGTGCTTAGGCACTGAAAAGAAGGCTCCCCTGTGATATGTGGTGAGGACCATGATGAGGCAAGTTGTTCCCCTGCAGTCCATGGAGGACCACCGGGAAGCAGAGACCCACTCACAGCCCGTGGGGGAGGTGCTCATGCCGGAGTGGGTGGTTGCCTGAAGGAGGCCGGGCTCTGTAAGAAGTTCATCCTTGAGCAAGATCCTGGCAGGACCTGGGAGTCCATGAGGGAAGTGCCCACGCTGGAGCAGGTTTGCTGGCAGGACTTGTGATCCTGTGAGGGACCCAGGCTGGAGCAGTCTGTCCCTGAAGGACTGTCTCTCCCGGTGGATGGCCCATGCTGGGCAGTGTGTGTGGAGCTGCCCCGTGGGAGGGTCCATGCCAGAGCAGTTCAAGAGGAGCTGCGGCCCATGGGAAGAACCCACTTTGGAGAAGTTTATGAGCTACTGTCTCCCATGGGGCATGACCCCACAGTGTAGCAGTGAGAAGTGTGAGGAGGCCTCTGCCTGAGAAGATGCAGCGGCAAAGTCCATCTGTAATGAACTGACTGCAACCCCCATTCCTCATCCCCTGCACCGCTGGGGGGGGAAGGAAAGAGAGTCCCAGGAAGAGGAGGGGTGGGAAGAGGTGTTTTTAAAATGGTTTTACTTCTCATCTCCCTGCTCTTATTGTTTCTTTAATAAATCAATCCTTTTTCTCCCTAAGTTGAATCTGTTTTGCCCGTTATGCTAATTGTCAAGTGATCTTTCTGTCCTTATCTCAACTCACAAGCAGTTTATTATATTCCTCTCACTCTCCTGTCCAGTTTAGGAGGGGGAGTGATATTATAACTGGGTGGATATTGGGCTAAACCACCACAATGCATTCGTGGGTATTGTTTGGATCTTAATAAGCTAGATCTGAAAACATGCAGAGACCAATGTCAGTGCCAGATTGAAGTCTCTATTGTGGAAATCTTCTCATACTCTGTCATATCATCCTGTGTCTGCTGTTGGGTCAAAGTTGGACCCAGAGCACATTGTGCAAGAATGATGTTTATCTGTGCAGCTGTGTGATTAGCTAGAAAGATGCAGTTTCTGCACTACTACTTTTAACTCAGAGAATCCTTGGCAGGGAGGAGATCATGAGGCTTAGAATGTCTTGAACTGCATCAATTGGGTCAATGGAGTTTGACCACAGAGAATTTAGTTTTGTTAAGTTTTATAATACTGATGCTACTAGTGCTACAAAAGGATGAAAAAAAGTTTTAAAAGAAATGAAAAAGTGAGGTTTTTCCACAGAAAGTAGGATGTTCCTGGACATCCTTTGATGTTCTAATCTCTTCAGGAAACTTGTTCCACAGCTGTATCTGCTTTATTTCCATCCTTTTCCCTTTCCTGGGCTTTGTAATCTGCATTGCCAAACGCTTTAAAACTCAATCCGAAATAAAATGTCATTCATGAGTGTAAAGAAGAAAAAATGAGCAAAAGAACTTAACACAAATAGCTTTCATGAGCTTTGATTAAACTGTTATATTTCAGTCAGTCTCCTTGAAAGCCTGTTCTTTATCATATAACTATGCAGTAATAATTTAAAAGTACCTCATAATTTATGCAGTATTTTTCATACCTTGAAAGGAAATATGTATTACCTGAAAATAGATTCAATGACTGTAAATAGCATTGCTTTCATTAGACTGGTAATACACTTCCATTACTCTACTCTTAAAGAATTCTTGTATAATTTCAAAATAAACAGAGATGTTGAGATGAAACAGCTGGAGATAAACATTCTTCAAAGTTTTAAATGTTAATGAAGAATACAGGAGTTCTGAAAATGTTCAGTGTAAAGCAAGTCCATTTTCCTTATTTTTTATTTGAATACCTGAAAGTGAGTCAAGGTGTTCCCAATGCTTATTTTGAAGAGATCTGTGAGTTGTATCCTATATTTTTCAATAATCTTCTGAAGCATTAGTCAACTGTAGATTTTGATAAAAGTATCAATAAAAATATTTTAGTCTGTCTCTTGGATGACTTTTTTTTTGTGAGAGTTGAATATATTTCTTAGTTTTACTCAGAACATTGGATTACTAGTGCTTCAAAACATAGAAATTTCTATGTAATTTCAAGAGTGTGGAAACGTATGTACTTTAGCTTATGTGAGACTGATGCTAATTTATTTCTCTTTCTTCATAGCATTATACAATCAGCAATAATCCATCCTGGTGTTTTTTTCTTGGTAAAGATACCATTTATCCAAGTTGCCTCCAGCTAATATTGGTTCATCACCTGTGAACTGGTAGTGTTCAAGTTGTATCACTGCAAGAGTTATAGGAAGAATTTGGCACCCTGATCCTATTGGGAACTGAACTTCTCAGACTCAGGTAGAAATCTTAAATTTGGGGACAGATTTTTAAAACATTTTACTTATTGAATGCAGACATGCATATAATTGTGCTCAGAAGCATGCTGGCTGCCTAGCATGGTGACATCCCCATATTAGTGATCCCAAAATACTAAATATTTTGACTTAGTCACATGCTTCTATAGCTGGAGCCAAATAATACCAAAAGTAGACAGTGTTTGAAACCCTCTACTGCATTTTAAAAATAGATTGTTGATCCCTATTGACTTAATTTTCTGACCATCTAAGAGTATTATATAGTTAGATCTGTTCTTAGTCAGGAGGTAAAATACCTTATTGTGGTATTGAGACTACTTCAGTAATGACAAACAGTTTTACTAATCTCAATCCTTATCAAGGACATTTCACAGGAATTCAAAGTGAAAACCTTATTTCACAACACGTGTAGAGATTTGATTAAATCTATATTTATCAATGGTAATGATAAAAGTACATTTCCAATCCATTACTGATTAAATGACTGTCTTTTACAGCTTTTAAGATGCTTATTTTTTAAATCTTCACACAAGTAAATTTATTGATAACAAATTTTTTTCTTTCAATTGAAACAATTCCCATAGAGGCCAAATATCAAAGACTTCATGATTTTTTATAATGTTATTATAAATATTATCATAATGTTTTATAATGTTGTTATATAGTAATTTTAGCTATGTTTGAAACTAATCTTTTTCTAAATAGGACTTGAAATAAAACAGTAGTTAAAGTTGTAGGTTGTATGTATATAAACAGATACAACAGTAAAGGTTGTCTGAAGATCTTAACAGAAATTACAACCCAGACAGAACAACTTTGTGTAGCAAAGAGAAGATTAATCTACTAGCTGCTTCTATTTCCAGCTGAAAAGGAGAGCAGACAGATAGTGAACAAAAAATCCTGTTGATTACTAGTCCAAAGGTAGAGTCTGAAGTCCTATGTTTAGGTTTTTTTTCCTTGATATAATAGTAGGTTCCTGAAATCTCTTAACATATAAGGATTAACTTCAGGCTAAAAGAATTATATTACCCATACATGAAGTTCTGTCATAGTCCATAACTTAATGATATCCTATACACTTGTTTCTCATATAAATTCAGCTAGTCACCTAATTTCATCTGCAGTAAGATTTTTTTTCCTTCTTCACAGAGTCCTTGCAAAGCCTACCAACATGCAAAGCAGACACCCAGCTCCTCATGTAAAAGTGACGGAGGAGCTCTGGCAGTCAGAAAAGGAACTTGAACTAGAGAAAGAAAACAGTTTTCTAAGCTTGGAAATATCTTACCCCTGCAATACTGAGCAGAGACTCTTCCAACATGCCATCAAGGATAGGAAGGTGTTCTTGTTGTCTTCTGGACAAAAGCTACAGCAGCAACTTGGTAGCAGCATGGAGAGAGACAAAGGAGCAAAATTGAGAACAGGGACTACTTGGGAGAGCAGGCTCTGAGCTGGCCACTTTCAGGGCCAAGCCACCCTCAGTATCAATCAATCCAATGTCAAGACTCTATTGAAAAGGTGGGAAAGAACTTCAGAAATATGGAAATGTAAATGCATTGAGTTCTTTTCCATATTAGTAAAAAATGTCCTCACTTTGCTCCCAATAGGTGCAGTAAAAGCTACTGATCACAGTTAAAAAAAAAAAAAAAAAAAGTTTTAGTAACACTCCTTTCTCTTCCCAGACTCTATCAAAGGGCTCCTTACCCTATGATCCCTCTGTGGTATCAGTTCACTAATTAAAATTCTGTGCAGAGGGGTTGGACTACATGATCTCTAGGGATCCCTTCCAACTCCTATCATTCTATGATTCTATGTTGATCTTAAGACATTAAGTACTCTATTTAATGCATTGTCTAACTTTTCTTTTTACTAAATGTCGCATCTGTTTAACACCTGCAGTGCTATATACAATTGTTAGCAATCTCATGATAGCTAATGAACATATTGTGTTACTACGGATCTATGCAGTTTTCTTGAAAACTACTAGGAGTATATTTCATTGTTGGAACTACATCTAGTAATTTTGCTCTGGCATAGAACTTGTTCAGAGACAACAGTGTGGAGGTTGCCTTGTCAGATGCAGTTTTGCACAAAGTACCCTAAGTAATTGCTAAGACATGAGGGAAAATGTTATGATGCTTCTATTACAGAAGCTTCTTGCTGCAAAGAAAATGAGACAAGTGTGGCAAACACATTCATTGTCTCCTGGAAAACATCTGAAAAAAAAATGGAAAACACCTGAAAAAGCATGCATTATGATTTTCCCATAAGTATGAGTAGGAACCTGTGTGGAATTCTGCCTCTGTTTAATATATATTGCCTTTCAATGACAGAACTATTGTTAATTCTGCCCTCTGCGCTTAATCTCTCCTGTCACGAACATCTAGGAGTGGAACCTCAACAATTTATTGTTTTGAGTCTTGTTGCCACAGAAATAAGATCACTAACATCTTTTGCGTGTCATTCAAGACAGGGTTCTTCAATTATCTGTTCCCTGTAAATGGTAGCTTGTCTAAAATGTCAAAGCTCTATAGAATTTTTTCTTGCAAAATATATATTTAAACAAAGCATGCATCATTTCCTCTCTACATACCATGTAACATATGCTTAAATTGCCTTTAGGGCATTAATTTTTTAGTAGAGACAGGTCTTCATTTTTTTACTATTACTTTTCTTCATTCATAGTGCTATTAACTCTGACTGTACTCAATTAGTTGAGATAAAAAGATTTGGCTACACTCCAGAACCCTGGTAGTATGATATCACTCAGCTTTATCTTTCTGCAATCTTTTTTTTTTTTTTTAAAAGCTAAAGTCATTGCTGGATTTGAAGTAATAACATCATTGTAACTAAATCCAAAAGTATTTTAGAGAAGAGATAAAAATTTAGGCCTTGAATCTGGAAGCTGGAAGACAGAATAAATGCTTTATAGATAATGAATAGGAAAAATAAAACAGCATTGAGCAATTCAGAGGTCTATTTAGATTGTAGTCTGTTTTACAATGTGGCTGTTTGTTCTGTGCTTGTACAGTGCTTAGTCTACTCTATTACTTTTACTCTATTACCCTCTACTACAGATTAACAAGCACTCTCTCTTCAGTTTAGCTCTGTAAAATGGTTGGTTCCTGTAAGGGAAATCAGGAATAAAGAAAAAGCCCTACAGTATTATCTTTCTTCCAGATATCCACTGCTAAGATACAACTAAAATGTAAACATTAATTGAATAAGAACTTTACCTAAATATAGAAATTTTATATAAATATGTAAAAATATATAAATCTACATATGATTTTAATAAGTGTATTTTGAGTAGAACTTTGCCTTAATATATATAAACCTGATTTAGAAAGTCACTCATATGATTGTACATTGTGACTCACTGTCATTTTAATGTAGCTTTTATATGAGTGGATGGCTCAATACAGAGAGTATTGTGTAGGCATGAATGACTGGCTAAGGGAGATTGAAAATCTGAGATATTGTATGTGAGTGATAATGATGAGTGTTATTTCTTATACAATTATCTGGACGAGGCTATTACTTTTGGAAATCAAAATTCAGTCAACTAAGGGGCTTTTTCAGCTTGTTTTTTTGTGGAGGATTTTTGACATCTGTCAGTAAAAATGGATTTGGCTTGTACTGAAACACTGCTCACAGTTTTAATAATTTAAAAAAGTAATCCATGTTAGATTTAACAGGCTTATTATGGGGACTCTTGATGGTCTGACATTTAGCACTACTAATATTCAAGGAGGAATGAAATACAACCAGTCTTTTCACATGCAAATTTTCAAAAATTACAAATAATGCAAATAAGGCAATTTTTAGAATAAGATGTTCAGTTGTAATGGACCATACTGCTGTCATGTAGCTTGGAAGGGATGCAGGAAGAGAAGTCAGCAAACTAGTCATCTTCTCTACAAGTACCAGATTTAGGCTTTACTCAGTTGTTGTCCATAGTCCTCAGTGGTCAAAATAATGAATGACTACAGGACCTAGACACAGGATACTGAATTAAAGATGTTGTTACATTATTGGTTCAACATTTTTTATTGCCAACAGAGAAATTAGAAACTAGTTTCCAGGGAATAAAAAAATAGTCACTGGAATTCTGGCAGTATCTTAAAATCTGTAAGTTCATTGTGAGGATATTATGAGCGACAGCATAGCCTTACTGGATACTTCCAGTCAGTGTATTGTCTTAAACTTTGTATTTTTGGTAACAATCTTTTATTAACTTCAGACAAGAAATCTGCAAATGGCAACCTTAGCATTATTTCTTCATAATAAAGAGATGACATACATACATTTTACAGTGTCATTTTCTATCATGACTATGTATGAATTATGGTCAGAAACTTCAGAAGACAGAGTTAATGTAGTTCAGACATTCAAATCTGTGTGAAAAGAGAGTGACAGCATTTCACACAAGCTAGCCTGTGAGGCTTTGCTCTGAGACGATTTCTACTTGTAATGTGAACAATGAGCTCTACAGGAAATTTGTCATGTTATTTGGTCATTCCTGAATCTTTTATTGACACTGCTAGCTATTTTTAAGCCTCAGATAATTTTTGTTGTATTTAGGAAGAGTTAAACTTGGTATAACTAGCAGTCAGTGTGCATGACTACATCTGTATCTATTATGATTAGGTGATGTGAATCAAAGTACAAAGTATATCTGAGTGTTCCCTTTCAGATGGTCATTCATAAGGGAAATTCTTCCTGTGAGTTGTAGGGTTCACGTTATTAGTGGTGGGTAAGTCTGGCTTTGTAGGTTAATTCTATGTTGCTTAATTGCTAGTTTGGACATAATGCTAGTGGCCTTCAGAACAGATGCATGTGAGAAACATCACAATAAAACTCAAGTGAATAATAGGAAAAGCTGTGCTTCCATTAAACTATTTCAGCTTCTGATTGGAGAGTATATCACTTTCATAGATTCACAAGATGATGCAAAGCTTTAGATGGGACCAGCAGAGGCCATCTAGTCCATTCTACTACTCAACACAGGGAAATTTAGAGCAGACTGTGGAGTGTCTTTTGTGAAGGATAGCCAGTTACTCCTGTAAACTTCCTCTTCAATTCATACAGATAGTAAGTGAAATAAAAACAAGCAAACAAATGTTTCTTATCACACAGACTCTCCTCAAGTGAAATTCTGCACCGTAGTCTAAATCAGCCCATTCTGAACAGCAGGCATAAATCTTAATCTCTTAGTACCAGGCTCTGAATGTTAAAGCTCTGTTGTGCAAGTAGGACAAGCCTACTAAATCAGGGTTCTCCTCACCTTGTCTCCTGGATTCTTGTTTGGTCTACTAAGATTGCAAAGGATTTGCAGAGGCACAGTGAAAAGCTGATCCTAATGAAGCATCAGATCACTGAATGGAGCAAAGCACAGGATTATTTTCCGATACTGTGTCCCTGTTTACATCAATTAAAATGACAGGCAAATATATTTTTAAACATAAATAACACTAATTAGGTGCATGTCAAAAGCTAAACAGCATGAAATCAATGACAGAAAAACTAATAATTTCTCTCAGGTGGAACTAAAATAATATAGATTAAAGCAGCACAAATGTTCTCCTGTAATATAAATTTTAAAGTAATTAAGCTGTTCGGGATAAGGTGAGTGTGTAAATTTTAGTCTTTCTTATGGATGACATTTTTATCTTACATATGCAACTTTTTCATAAGAAGGGGGAACTGGAGAAGAAGAACAAGAGAATGGATCAGGGTAGAGAATGTGATCTTAGTGACCTTAGACTTTGCCTAGAAAGAGAATGAAGAACTTGTAGGAAGGAAGAGTAATTTAACTGAAAAATAAACAGTGAATATGCATTAAAATATTTGCTTAATCAAAAGAATAAGTACTCAAATATTTAATAACTTCTTTGTTCTCATAAATGAGAAGAGCTGCTTCATTCCTTTATATTGCATTGGCAGCAAAGAATCACCTTTGCTTTTTCTAACTCTAGGTCTAGCAAGACTTCTGTAGGCTACTGGAACTCCTACTTTGAATAAAATAAATTATGTGTGTAAATCTTTGCATTAGACTTCTGAAGTAAACTGTATGAGGATGTAATGGGTTTATGTAGAGCTGCTTTTTTGCTTGCTAGCAGGGGGAGAGGGCTGCAGTGTTTGCCCCTGTAAGCAGTTCTTTAAATATATCTTGTCTCTGAGGTGGATCCACCTCCAGCCCCGCTGGGCCAATCCGGTGCCTCTGCCATCACTATTTAAGAAGAAAAATCTGCCCTGGAAGAGGAGGTGTGGTACAAGAAGGGGGTCGCCATATGGACCCCACAGTCAGAGAAAGAGGAAGGAAGGAAGGAGGAGTTCTGGACTGGAGACGACTCTGCAACCTGTGATGAGAATGCAGGCTGTGCCCCTGCAACCCATGGAGGCCAATGGCAGGACTGAGAACTGCCAGCAGCTCTGGGTAAGTGTGCCCAGATGGGCAAAAGACTGTGTGAGGAGGCAGCCATGGCGCAGGCCATACTTGAGAGTCTGTGGGCTGCAGGGACACACACAGGAGATGGAAAGGCCCATCCAATATTCTGTATTGGCAATTTCATGAAACTAGTGTGAACTATGTCTATCTGAACTCAATATGATTATTGTATAATATGTGCACTTCCAATCCTCTTTCCTCAGACAAGTATCCTAGACTTTAGTTGGTTTAAGCTTTAGGTATTCTTTGTGGTCTGAATAATGTTTTGAAAGTCATTCTTACTTTGTGTCCTCCTACATACAATTCACACATATCAGGGTACTATAGTGTAGTATTCTCTCCCTTTTCTTCTCAAAAAGTAATCGTGGAGGTGCCCAATTGGCTCAGCCTCAGAGATGGGTCTGACTTGGAGCCAGAGACAGTTTTGAGCAACTTCTTGCAGGATCTATCACTGCAGATGCCTCCTGTTTACCAGAAATGGCTCCACACAAAACCAACATATCTTCTCTTGTAAGTTTTGTGTAGCTGCTAAGCTAGTTGTTTGGAAAATATTTTTTTAAAAAATCTATTAAATGTTTTAAAAGATAAAACCATGGTGACTTACAAACTATATATAATTATAATCTCATTTAAAAATTCCTAAATTCTTTCAAGATCTTTTCACATTCGTGATCAGTAGAGCTTCACTAATTCCATTTCAATTCATATCATTTGGTCTGTGTTATTTATTTGGTTCATTTCTGTTCAGAACAGGTAGTATAATTTTAGTGAGAAAATTACGTTTCTAAAAACATGTTAAATTCTGTCAGTTTGTATGACAAATTATCTACTCATGCTACAGTGTCATAATACAATTTTTTCCTGTTTCTTTCTGAGAATTATATTCGTGTTGTTCATAGGTTAGATAGTGGCATAGTCATATACATGAACATTATAGATTGAAATTACAGGTGTGCACTCAGGTATATGTCTTGTATAAAGAAAATGAAACTGATTTAGACTTTCAGAGGTACCTCCAATTAAATGAATGCTTGAGCTGAGTTGTCTGGCTCTTACCCCACATTGAGTGAATTATCTCTTGATAGACTTCTGATGCCTTTTCAGCAAGCTTCAGAGGCTAATGGTAGTTCCATAAGAAAAAAAAGCAAGTAGAGATTTGTTGAAATAGAATATTGTCAAAAACAAATTCTCAAGAAATCACTTTTATACCAAATTGTAAAATCTGTTTTTTTCCTCTGGAACTGAAGTAGCTACCTTCCAGGCTTTGACACAACCTCTCACAGTATACTCCTGGAGAAACCGACTTGGCTTGGACAGGCTTACTCTTTGTTGGATGGAAAACTGTCTGGATGGCTGGGCCCAGAAAGTGTTGTGGAATGGATTTAAATCTAGTTGGTGGTTGGTCACCAGTGGTGTTCCCCAGGGCTCAGTGTCTGGGCCTTTTCTGTGTTATATCTTTATCACTGATCTAGATAAAGGAATAGAGTGTACCATCAGTAAGTTAGTAGAAGACATCAAGTTGGGCAAGAGTGTTGATCTGCTTGAGGACAAGGATCTTCAGAGGAACCTGGACAGGCTGGAATGATGGGCCAAGTCCAACAGTACTAGGTTTAACAAGGCCAGTACTAGGACTTGCATTTATGCCACATCAGCCCCATGCAATGATACAGGCTTGGGGCAGAGGAGCTGGAAAGTTGTCTGCTGGAAAAGGACCTGGAGGTGTTTGTTGACAGCCAGCTGAACATGAGCTAGCAGTATGCCCAGGTGACCAAGAAGGTCAATGGCATCCTGGCTTTTATCAGAAATAGTGTGTCAAGCAGGATCAGGAAAGTGAGTGTCCCCTTGTACTCAGCGCTGGTGAGGCTGCACTTTCAATACAATATTCAATTTTGGGCCCCTCACTACAAAAAGGACATTGAGGTGCTGGAGCGTGTCCAGAGACGGGCAACTGGTGAAAGGTCTGGAGAACAAGTCTTATGAGGAGCAGCTGAGGGAGTCGGTGTTTTTTAGCCTGGGGAAGAGGAGGCTGAGGGGAGACATTATCACTCTCTACAACTACGCGAAAGGAGGTTGTAGCAAGGTGAGAGGAGATGGCCTCCAGTTACACCAGAGGAGGTTGACATTTGGTACTAGGAAAAAATATTCATTGAAAAGGCTGTAAAATATTGGAAAAGGCTGCTCAGGGAAGGGATTGAGTTACCATCCCTGGAAATATTTAAAAGATGTGTAGATGTGGTACTTAGGGACATGGTTTATTTGGATGGTTTATATGGATGTGGCATTGTTAGGCTAATGGTTGGACTTGATGACCTTAAATATCTTTTCCAATCTAAACCATTCTGTTCTGTGATTCTATACAAGATACTTACCATGGGTGTGTTGTGAAAGACACTAATTAGTCAACTTGTGCAGTTCCAGTAATTTATTATGTGTTAAGTAACTTGCACAGCAGCAATCAGTTAAACTTGCTGTTAAAAAAAAAAATCAATCAACATTCTAAGGTATTTTGAACATGCTTTCCAACAGGTTTCTTTCAGAATGTAGAAGCTGGCATATCATATTAAAAATGGATTGTTACAGCAATGACAAATGAGACCTCTACTTTTGTAGGATTCTCCTTTTGTAAATGCAATTTAAAAGAAGGATAGCAATTGAAATTGAAAGGTTCTTTTTTTCTGACATGAAATGATACATTAAAAACATTAAGTAGGTGCAGTTCATTATTGAAATGGTATGTAATTATTCTATTCTTAAATTAAAGAAATAATTAAATTACTGTTGAATAATATAAATAAAGCAAAGCACTGAGAGATTATTAGCATAACTACAAAGGAAACAAACATCTGATTATATTGCTTTAAAAGTGAAGGGTAGTGAAACTGATGATATTTCTCCATAATTAGAAGTCCTGCAGGTATTTCCTTCTCCCTAAAAAAGTGGAGTAAACAAATACGGTGAGTCACTCCATTTCCATAATAACTTGCAAAGACTAGTGTTAGGAAAATTTCAGGGAAAATTGTTGGTTAAATGAGCATGAATGATCAAATATACTGCAGGTTTAAAGAAAATTCATTCTAGTGTGCAATTAGGAAATAAAATGACTTTTCAAGCTTGGTTTTCTTACCTTTTGGTTCTAAATCCAGAAAATCTTATTACTTAGAATAATGATTGTTCAATCAACATTGCTTTGAGTGGAGAGCTCTAACTCTGTTTAATCCACCTTACAGAGTTGTATGGCTACAGCAGAGAATTTAAAACACTGAAATTTTGCAAACAGCTATATATGGTAGCTGTACTAGGCTTCAATACAGTAGGAAATTTTTAAGGAAAACGTACCAAAACACCATGGGATGAAAATTAAATGGGTTTGAAGCTTTAAGATGTCATTACAAGGAGTCAGTTTATAAGGATTTTATTTTTAAGCAAAATTAAAGTTACATACAATACTGTTTATATGATAGTGTAAAAAGAATATGTAATATCCAGAGTTCTGGATTCAGTTTTTACCTGTGAATTGTATAACTATTAAACTTCTATTTTCTTAAGAATAATGAAAGCATCACTTTAAGCCTCTAATAAGCAAAACATTTTATGCAGTGCTGAAAGGCTGGGACAAAATATTTAAAAGCTTTGGGGTGAAAAGAATGTATTATATACCTGAATGAACTTGAATTTCTGTAGGTAAAGGAAATATTACAGAAAAAACCCTGTTACAGTTTTCAGTTTGATAGATATTTTCTGCTAGATTTTTTTTTACCTGCAGTAAAAAAACACTTTCAAAGATTAAAGCTACATGCTATGTAACTCAAAATGCAACACTGAAAACTAGAAATTTTCAAATACTGAACATCATTAGTGAGGTCACAAGATTTTTTTAGACAGTTCAGGTACGTGCAAGCCAATATATATTAACCAACCAAGAAACATACAATTAACATTACAGAATAAAGATTCCTTCATATTTACCTGAAGCAGATCTTCCAAACACCTACCTGTGGTAGAGAACCGACTGGCTCACTCCTCATTGCTAGCCTTTCCCTTTAGGATGCGCTAGTGTAAAGACTCAACAATTTCACAACAAAAAATGAAAAGGCAGTTGAAAGAGCCATCTCAAAGTCAAAGAACACACAAAGCTCATGCAGACAGAGTTAGTATTTTCCCTGATGCTAAAAATGAGCTTGTTCTCTATGTTTCCTAAATTAGCACCAATTTTTTTTTGCATATATCTTCTACAGGTATGATGCATATACAATGTGCATGCATCTGTATTTTTGCATATGCAGACATAAGTATTTTATATATGTATACACAAATGTGTGTGTGTTTGCATACATACTTACACATACATACAAATATAAAGCAGTAGCTTATANTGAAAGGTTCTTTTTTTCTGACATGAAATGATACATTAAAAACATTAAGTAGGTGCAGTTCATTATTGAAATGGTATGTAATTATTCTATTCTTAAATTAAAGAAATAATTAAATTACTGTTGAATAATATAAATAAAGCAAAGCACTGAGAGATTATTAGCATAACTACAAAGGAAACAAACATCTGATTATATTGCTTTAAAAGTGAAGGGTAGTGAAACTGATGATATTTCTCCATAATTAGAAGTCCTGCAGGTATTTCCTTCTCCCTAAAAAAGTGGAGTAAACAAATACGGTGAGTCACTCCATTTCCATAATAACTTGCAAAGACTAGTGTTAGGAAAATTTCAGGGAAAATTGTTGGTTAAATGAGCATGAATGATCAAATATACTGCAGGTTTAAAGAAAATTCATTCTAGTGTGCAATTAGGAAATAAAATGACTTTTCAAGCTTGGTTTTCTTACCTTTTGGTTCTAAATCCAGAAAATCTTATTACTTAGAATAATGATTGTTCAATCAACATTGCTTTGAGTGGAGAGCTCTAACTCTGTTTAATCCACCTTACAGAGTTGTATGGCTACAGCAGAGAATTTAAAACACTGAAATTTTGCAAACAGCTATATATGGTAGCTGTACTAGGCTTCAATACAGTAGGAAATTTTTAAGGAAAACGTACCAAAACACCATGGGATGAAAATTAAATGGGTTTGAAGCTTTAAGATGTCATTACAAGGAGTCAGTTTATAAGGATTTTATTTTTAAGCAAAATTAAAGTTACATACAATACTGTTTATATGATAGTGTAAAAAGAATATGTAATATCCAGAGTTCTGGATTCAGTTTTTACCTGTGAATTGTATAACTATTAAACTTCTATTTTCTTAAGAATAATGAAAGCATCACTTTAAGCCTCTAATAAGCAAAACATTTTATGCAGTGCTGAAAGGCTGGGACAAAATATTTAAAAGCTTTGGGGTGAAAAGAATGTATTATATACCTGAATGAACTTGAATTTCTGTAGGTAAAGGAAATATTACAGAAAAAACCCTGTTACAGTTTTCAGTTTGATAGATATTTTCTGCTAGATTTTTTTTTACCTGCAGTAAAAAAACACTTTCAAAGATTAAAGCTACATGCTATGTAACTCAAAATGCAACACTGAAAACTAGAAATTTTCAAATACTGAACATCATTAGTGAGGTCACAAGATTTTTTTAGACAGTTCAGGTACGTGCAAGCCAATATATATTAACCAACCAAGAAACATACAATTAACATTACAGAATAAAGATTCCTTCATATTTACCTGAAGCAGATCTTCCAAACAGCTACCTGTGGTAGAGAACCGACTGGCTCACTCCTCATTGCTAGCCTTTCCCTTTAGGATGCGCTAGTGTAAAGACTCAACAATTTCACAACAAAAAATGAAAAGGCAGTTGAAAGAGCCATCTCAAAGTCAAAGAACACACAAAGCTCATGCAGACAGAGTTAGTATTTTCCCTGATGCTAAAAATGAGCTTGTTCTCTATGTTTCCTAAATTAGCACCAATTTTTTTTTGCATATATCTTCTACAGGTATGATGCATATACAATGTGCATGCATCTGTATTTTTGCATATGCAGACATAAGTATTTTATATATGTATACACAAATGTGTGTGTGTTTGCATACATACTTACACATACATACAAATATAAAGCAGTAGCTTATATACTAATAGTATTTTTGATCATATGGATGTATATGTATATATATGATTACATAGATCTATGTGCACACACGTTTATACATATACATAAAAAACCCTGTACATCCTGTATGTTATACTATATTACTGACATCCTACTAAATATGCCTACTTCAAAGGTCTGAACTTAAATTAGTCTTCCTGTTAATTTACCCTAATATAGTTAGTTACTGTAGTCTATAAGAATGTTGGTTGATTGAAAATTGTTGGAGGGCACCTCAAAGATCATCTAGTTCAAACCCTGTTGCCATGAGCAGGGACATCTTCAACTAGATCAGGTTTCTCAAAAGCCCATCCATGCCCTTGTAAAAACATCCCTCTCCAGTTTTCTTATATAGCCCTTATATAGGTACTGGAAGGTTACTATAAGGTCTCTCTGGAATCTTTTTTTTTTCTTTTTCCACCCTGTTTACGTAGGAGAGGTGCTCCAGCCCTCTGATTACCTTCGTGGCCCTCCTCTGGATTTGTTCCAACAGCTCCACGTCCTTCTTATGCTGGGATACCTAGAGGTGGATGCTATACTGCAGGTGGCTCTCGTGAGAGCAAAGGGGCAAAATCACCTTCCTTGACCTGCTTGCCATACTCTTTCTGATGCAGACCAGGATACAGCTGTCTTTCTGGGCTGGAAGTGAACATTGCTGGAGTACGAGCCAGAATAGCTGATCTTGCAGCTTAATTTCTACCAGATGTCTGTGAGTATGGTAGTTTCAATTAAACTTTCTGCATTTTGCCAAGCTAACTAAATGCACAAGCTTCTAATTCCCCAGACTTTCACAGTCAGCTGTGAAAACTTTACCCTGAGTGAATAGGAATTATCTACTTGTAACATTCAGACTAGTTCAGGCAGCACATAGCAGGGAACAGTCAAAAAATCCAATAGTTTCTGACAGCTTATTATGACACCATTTCAGTTAAACTCTGTTTTAAAGACAAGAAAATCACATAGAGATGTTGGAAATGTGAATGTAAGACAGTAAGCAGACAGTTGGTTACCTTACACAGATCAGGCTCCAGCTGTCCATATGGTGCTTGGAAGAAAAGGATCACCCATTCACGTTGTGGATGTAGCACACATGGACCTACCCATGCTCAACCCATGCCCAGACCTGAGGAAGATGCTGAGCAGAACTATGCTCTCATGACCAACCTGAAGGATTTATGGATGATTTCTTACATGTAAAGAATGTGGGTTGATGGTAGATGGTGACTTACTGGCTAAGCCAGTAGCAGACATAACTTATATAACACAATCCATAATGATATTTTACACATAATTAATTCAAAGCTATACATATTTACATGTCAGGCCCAGTGTTAGTGAATGAATACTTCAAATGTCACTTCTCAGCTGCCACATATAGCTTCCTATCAGTGCTCAAGCTCACTAAAGCCACCTAAACAACACGTATTGTTGAAATACAATTGCAAGGGAAGCTGGAAGGGTAGAAAGCCTCTGCCCCAATTTCAATTATTTACGGAGACTGGAGTAATGCTTTCTCCCATAGCATATAACAGTCACCAAGTTGCAGCTCCTGTACCCAAAGAGGGGTTAAGTTCTCTCCTGCTCTCAAAATGTGGTAGTAGCACACATTTGTACCAGTTTTCCCAGTTTTAAATTATGATTTATACAGTGAGAAATAAGCAACAAATGTTTCCTGAAGCAATTTCTCCTCCACTATTCATTTATGAGCAAGTAATTGGTCACTCAGGGAACAGATCAGTATACCAAAGCAGGCAGAATTTGAGTCCCTATTCCAATGTAGCACACTTTTTTTTTTTTTGCAAATTTTGCTTCTGGGTGGATTTAATGTAGTCTCCTGAACCAAACATTCCTGTCAGGTGTGTGGTTTGAAAACAGGCAGACCATCAGGAGCTGGAGGAAAATATTCTTATATCTTAAAATGCATTTGAAATATATTCTAACATTGTTCTTAGTTTTGTGTTTCTTGAGTATTTTTCAATGCATGCTTGGGGATCCAATCCACTTCCAAATTATAGTTTTACTAAACAGGAAAAAATTTCTCAACTAAATCACAGGTTTTGTCAGAAACAACAATAGAAAGAAAAGGTAGTCACCTACTATTAAACTGAAGCTTAACTCTGTGTTATTTGACTCAGACAGAGAAGTAATTAACCTTGTACATACATGTATCAGCACTGGATATATTTTTTTTTCCTCTGAAATTACTGATACCTCCTTCAGCAGTGAGACAGCAGGCTCTTTAGTGGCCACAAAATCAGGATGTAGGAGCAATCCCAGATTTATGACTTTCCTGAGCCTGCAAATGTCATTCTGTGTATTTAGTTTGCCTGGCAAGGCTTTGGTAGGAATAGGGGAGGCTCCAGTGGTTGCTTCTGTGAGAAGCTGCTAGAAACTTCCCCTATGTCTCATAGAGACAATGAGAGCTACAGCAAAGGTGGTAGTGCCTATGTGAGAATATTATGATTTTGTATGCAAATAGCCCTCCATGCAACTCTTACAATAATGCATTTTTTATCAATTCAAACCTTCTCATATGGTAAGAATACCTATATCACCTGTCATAGAATCATAGAATGGTAGAGATTGGAAAGGACCCTAAGTGATCATCTAGCCCAACCCCTCTGCCAAAGCAGGTGTACCTAGATCATGTCACACAGGAACGTCTCCAGACGGGTCTTAAAGTCCTCCAAGGAAGGAGACTCCAAACCCTGGGCAGCCTATGCCAGGGCTCCCTCACCCTCACAGCGAAGTAGTTTTTTCTTATGTTTAAATGGAACTTTTTGTGTTCCAGCTTCATCCCATTACTCCTTGTCCTGTTGCTAGATACCATTGAAATAAGGGATGCCCCAACCTCCTGACATATATCACATCACTTAAAGACTAATAAACATCTTGTTCAAAAATAAAAACAAGTCATGAAGCATGTAATTTACTCTTGCTACTAACATACATGTTATATAAAAATTAATCTCCACGCTCTACTTTCTCTTCTTTATCAAATGCAGTGTTTGTCTATCAGATTTGTTGTATCTATCATTGTTAAAACCAATTAAAACTCATATAAAAATATTTGGTTGTAAACTTTGGTATGCGTCTCTGATATATGAAACTTTTATTCCCTTTTCCTTTGTATGTTAAGATTTTGATAAAAGGTATCATGAGAAGGCTTTTGTTAGCAAAACAGACTGGAATCACACACTTAAGATGTGTCATCTCACTTTATCACAACCTCAATGTAGATGGCAGCACATTCAACAGAGAATAATCTTTCAACCAGTGCCGTGATGTTGTACACATTTGTGAGTTTTCGGCTGAAGTTTTGATAATTAGAAAATAACCAGACTGGAATGGAGTGGTGAAGGGAAAAGTGATCTTAATCCTCATGCTGGAAACTGTTCACAGTCAATTGCCATCTTAGAGACAACCAAAGAAGGCTTGCAGTGGGATGGTTGCATTGTAGATGAGTAACAGTTGACAGGTCTGAGACATACCCATAACTTCAAGCTATATGAACATCTCTGGATTAATACACTATGCCTCTGTTTTCACTTTAACTTTGTAGAGAGATTGATCTCATAGGAAGGATCCTTGACATTTTGTCTACATGATACTGGACGTGTGACACTATCATAATAGCAAATGAAATGAAGACTGTGGACCAAGGACTTTGCTGAAGCCTACCTACACAGCAGGTAAATAATTTTAAAGCTTTAAAACTTATAAAATATGTGAGATTTCCTAATTTCAATAGGATTAAGACAGCACTATCACGAGTGTCCACAGGTGTCTGTAAACAGAGAATTCAATGATTGGCATTCGAACATTGACATCAGCAGTACCTCCTGTCCTCACCATCACATAGTTTGCCAATGTGGATCTCCCTGTCTGTGGGGAAATTTAATTTCTGTTTCTACTCCTGTTTGCAGCAGTAGTGCTTAAATCATCAGAGCAAAAACAGACACCAATTACACTCAGTGTAGTATGAGAATAATAAAAGAAGACAACCTTTAGTCTAAAGAACTGTCATGGTTTAGCAAGGAGTTGCTTTTGTTTAGTAACAGGGGGAGCGGGTTGCAGTGAAGACCCGGTAAAAGTTTTTTAGACTCTCCCCCGACTCCTGGGTTCAGACCCACCCCCGGCCTGGCTGGGCCAATCTGGCGTCTCTGCGATCACTATTTAGGGACGGGAATTTGAGGTGCCAGGCAGGAGGTGT
>WBNH01006527.1:0-61753 GCA_013401255.1 Urocolius indicus | reverse complement strand
GGTTTTGTGTTTTAGTTGGTATTAAATTGTTTTCTGTTTTCTTCCCCAAGCCGAGTAGCCTGGTCTGTTTTGTCCTGCACCTTAAGCGGCAATTAAGCTCTCCCTGCCCTTTGGCAATCCTTAAGTCTTCGGTACTTGAGGCTAATCGTGGTCTTTTGTTCCCTGATGGGCAGAAACCACGACAAGAACATATGATCTGAATAGAAAAAATGGACAGAAAAGGAAGAGAGGAGACATGGCCCAAGTGTCATCATTCTCATTTTACAGAAGGGAAACCATGATATTAAAAGATTAAACAAAATTTTCATTAGGGTAAACAAAAAGCTGTCTTAGATCTGGGGTTGGGAGAAGGGTCTCCTGGATTAATTGTCTGTTATATGGCTATTTAATAGAAGATTAATTTTCTATCTCTACATCACAGCAACATAATTTTAAACAATCCTCTGTAGAAGTCTGTGAGAAGAGAATTGTAAAACAAAGAGAGACTCACATTCTAATGACTGCGTATTTACATGCCTGTTTTCAAGGGATCCTATTGTCTACTTTCTGTGTATTTGAGTGCTTAGTTACTATCAGACTTTTCCATGTAGTTAGATTTTCCTAAAGTTAACAAATACCTTATTTGAACATATAAAGAAACAATGTACTGTATAAAATATACTAAACAAATTTTAACATAAGATAGTATGGGGAAACAAGAGCTATTACTTTCATAGTAAAATTAAATACTACTTTGGACAGATTATAAACATCTTTGAAATACCATTCTTATTGGATTTTTTTCTTCCAAATCTATTTTTCATTTGGATACTCTTGGCACAGACAATTAGACAATTTTACCTTTTCTTTCCTAAAGGAATTTGTTTTGTTCCTTCAAAGGGTGTATAGCAAAGGTTTCTCTGAATTCAGATGAAGTACAAGTACGTGTCTCTAAATAAGGGCTTCATACACAGAGTACAATGCTGGATCTTCACAATAAAAATCTTTTGCCTGTATTTTGCTGTGGTCCCACACATCTGATGTCTTTTGCACACCTGCTAGATGCTCCATATTTCTCACTGTTCTTTCTGTCTTTGGTAATAATACTGAAATTTGGATGCAATATGTGCCTGGTCTGCTGACACAGTGCTTCCTCTTGAGAAGACCTCAGTGAAAACAAGGGCAGTTTATGTTACTCAGCATGTCCTGGTAAAAGTACAGGAGCATCTTTATCCTAGACCTGTGTTTTAGACCTCTGCATTTTGCACCTGCCTGCTCAGACCTGTTTGATTTGCTTGGATGGATGTGACTCTTGTGCAGAATTGGTAGATATCTATGTGAGGATGCCAATCTGGAGCCACTGATGTGGTTGTATGTTTCCTGAGAAGAGTTTTGCTGGCATGTGGTAAGCTTGCTTTTCAATTCCTCCTGGTGATGATATGGCCTTAGAGGAAATATGCTTTTTAGAACCTGAGAAGGCATGTAGGCCACCTGCATGTGGTCTGCTTGTTTTTGTTTTTTTTCATAAGGTACAAAATTTTACATTCTTTTTAATGGTTTCCAATAAGATTACAGAAACAAATCCATTACTTGTTGTGAGCAGGATAGCACTGGCAATATACAGGTTCATACCAACTACTAAGTGCATTGCCTGGGGCCCAAACTATGGTACTGATTTTCCTGGCTAGCAGCACTCAACTTAGCAAGGTAGGACAGCTTGGATCTCTATAAAAATCCAGTGTAAACAAACCAAAATCAGACAGTATTTTCTACTTTAATTTTTGCTAGTGTCAGGTTGGGTTGCAAAAGCTTTTCCTAGAGAAAATCAACTAGGGCTCTCCACAGCCTTTGCAATAATTGAAAATAAAGTACTGCTTTGAGAAAAGGACAATAAACATCGAATTACATTTAATCATATTTTAGTCATTCCTTGAGAAAGACACATAAACTAGCATAGAATGGCTTTGATATTTAGAAAACATGCATTCTATACAAGCCATCTTAAGAGATTTCACTGAGTTTTGGCTACAAAGGAATGCACATATGAAGTAACAATACCATGTCAGATTCGACCCTCTGTTTTTTACCTGGATATTTTCAGCTTTTAGTTTTGTTTCTTTCCCCATCGTCTATCCTTTCCCTTTTGGATGCTGTATTCCTTTGATATTTGCACTTTTAAACATCAGGATAGTGAAGAGACTATGTTCTTTTTACTTCCTTGCACTTCAGACATCCCACTAACACCAGGATCTTCTGGTAATAAAGTAACTGGCAGCTTTTTTTTTTTTTTTTTTGCAGAGAATGTCTTTTGGAGATTGTGCTGTGAATGAATCTCTCTGTGTTACTACAGTTTCTTTATTGGTTCCTTATAGACCATCAGAATTTTCTTCTGTTTTGGGGGATATGTTCAAACCATCCCTATCCATTGCTGCACAGACTAGTAACTATGCATGGATATTGACAATATTGTATCAGATTAGCAACTGTACATGAATACTGACAGTTTTGCAATCCCTGCCTCTTAGCTTATCCTTCTTAAACTGCAACAGAGATCTGCTTACCTCTCTGCTTCTCATCTTATTCTGTGATTGCGGAAAAAAATCATTGTCCAATACACAGAAACTGAGTCTTAATTCCTGTTTGTAAATGTATTGTGCTATGCAATATTATGGATCCGGCAACAATTCCATGTATTAAGAGTCCTACCTTTTATATTTAGTGCTTAATTCAACATTGTTTTCTGCTATCTTCTTTTAAGTGTATAACAAACTTGTTTTCAGGACTCCTGCAGTATTAGTCTCAGTCTATTTACCTCCAGTTAGCACGAAAACTGTTTATGTCACCACCTCTGATATTCTGTTATCAAAAAGCTGAAGTGTCTTAGGAAAAGTCTATTATTCCTCTGTAAAACAGGGAAATTTGGGGAAAAAAAATCTAGGTATTAAATGACTTATGCTCAAAGCAATGTCCAAATCCTTTCTAATTCCTACAGAAGATACAGAATTCCTAAATGATGCCTTTCAAATCCCTAGCTAAGCCACCATAGCATTTCAAGAAACCACCAAATAACCACATCTCAACATTAAAATGTACCACATCGTTGAAGGATTTCTCTTAGATATATCTAAACATCTATCCTTGTCGACAGCACTGACTAACTGATCACTTTTGTTCTCAGCTTCACTTAGCATCAGAACAAATTGACTCTCCACGGGTGTTAATTAGTCGATTCAACTTCCTAATATAGTAGCAATATACCAGTTCTATTACTAGGGTGCTTGACACTGTATGTAGGATATACAGACCGCTGTCCTCAGTCAGTGTAAATGCTGGGGGAAAGATATAGAGGACTTTAAAGTCATCTTGCTGATTTGTGTCCTCCTATCTTGGAAATCCACAGCTACCTTCACTTGAGAAAATGTGCTAGGATGGGAGTTCTGAGTGATGCAGGAGTCTGAGGGAGTCTAGTCTGAACTGACTGTTCTGCTATGAATCTAGTGTTTTTATATGGAATCATGTTGGAAAAGATTCTTAAGATCATTGAGTCCAAATGCTAACCTAGCAGGGCCACACCCACCACCAAACCATGTCCCTAAGTGCTACAGCTGTCTTTTGAATATCTCCAGGTATAGTGTCTCAACTACTTCCCTGGTCAGCCTGGGAATGTGTGCATGTATACATACATACGTACCCATGTATATATGTAAAAAGAAGGAGAAACAGAGAAAACACTGTGAATGACATAGACCTCTGTCAGACTTTCTGTTTCTAGACCATTACTAAATAACAAGCTGAAACAGGCCAAATATCAGATATGGCTTCACATTCCCAATGTTTCTACCAAGGTAATTATTTTTTGATCAGAACTTTTGTTTAAAAAAAGCTATCTAGTGACAACTATGTCAGAAAGATTTTGAAATTTTTGAAAAAATTTTTAAAGTGAGTTTTTCTTACCTGCTTCAGATACTTATGTCATGATGTCATTCAACATGTTTGAAATATATATATATATATCATCACCTGGTATTCTCCTGCTTCTGATTTCTGTATAGGTCTTTCACGGAAAAGGTAGGAATTTGTTCCTTTTGCATTCTCTCCCATTTATTCCATTGCCAAAGAACAGAAAAACAACACGGTATCCATATTTACATTTGTATAAATATGCTAAACCTGATTTTACTTCTAGCTCAGATTTCTTTTCAAAGAAATGAGCTACTCCCAACTTAAATCCATTTTCAGGCTTTCAAAATGTTTTCCTTATGTATAAACCTCTCACAAAAATTACCTTTGAATCATAACTGCAGGTAGCATTATTGACACAGTGCTTGCTTTCATTTTCATATGTAATTACTACATTACTTGCTCTTTTCTTGGAAAAAAAACATTCTACTTTAATTCTACTTCTGCTTGGACAGAGGAACCTTGCCTTCAACTGATTGCTGCACATAGTTATAAGCAGGTCTGCTTCTAAGCAATTTAATCTGATTAGTAAACAGAGACTGAGTTTCTGATAAATGTATACTACTCCTCTATGTCTTAATTTCTATTTTTGAATTTGCTACGTAGGAGTCCTCCCACATGATCTGTCTGTTTTTCTTTTTGTGATTTCTTAATGTAGAATGTTGACCTTATGCAGCTGTACTCTGAGATTGGTTTTGGTAGGTATCTGTGCTGAGTCAGTCTGACAGATTCTGACTCATTCAATCAGATCTTGAGAGAAAAAGCAGATGCCTTTTTGATGTTATATGAGTACAGAGGCCTGCCTGTTTTAGACAACTATTAACTTAGGCCAACCCTGACACCAGGGTAAAATATTTTTACATTCACATCCTCCAGATGTCCTATTGTTTTACGTGTCTACACAGTCTATTGATTGCTTTAGTGATGTTAAGTAGTATGAGCCCCAATTGCTAAATTCTTAGCAAATTTTTACTTACGTGATTCTTGTTTTCCAGGAAAAGGGATCTTTTGGCCTGTAATATTTTGAATGACTTTATGATTAAATTTTGGAGAAAATAATTATTTTCTGATTTAGATTTGGAAAAATATATATAGGTTCACTCTCTCTGATACACATACAATCTGTTCTGTTTTTTTTTTTTTTAACATCAACATCCTGCAAACTGATCTTTATGAATATCCTGTGAATGAGTCCTCTTTATGGTCAGCTCTCTCAAAATGCAGATTTATATAATGCCTACTGACACTATAAGGAAATGAAACCTTTCTGTAGGAGGATTATGCTGATAAAAGAAAACTGGAGCACTTGTGGGAAGATACAAGAGGAAAAGAAGGATCAATAAACAGTTTAGTACAAATTAGCAGTGGAGATAAGACCAGTTTTGGCCCTCTTTGCAGTTTTGGCAAAGACACACAAATATATTCTGCAGATGAGTGAGCAGAGTGATGCTTACTAATTCTAAGACATGTTTGTTTTCTTAGTTGTTCTTGCTAAGTAACAAGCCTTTTTTAAAATTCCCATGAGGATGGATGAAAATTGGAAAAAGTAGAAACAAACTTCTGTTAATTAGTCTCATAAATTCTTTGCACGTTTCACAATTAAATTACTTGTGGTTGCTTTGAAGAAAATTTAAAAGACTGTCCTTATTACAATGGTTTTTAAATTGCTCTTTAGTTTTGAAAAGAAAAAGGATCTTTTTTAAAAAAACGATTGTTGTTAAAAATGCAATTTGATAATTGGAATAAGATCAGGTGTACTAGGAAGAAAAGGAAATCTGGTCATGACAAAAAGTAACATTTTTTGATATTTGAAACCTTTCCCCTTAGAACAGCTATAGACTGAAGAAAGAAGAAATTTGCCTGACCTCTCTAATGCAGATATGAGAATAAACCATGCAGTAAGATACATTTCCCTGGTTGTGGTCAATTACAGCAATTTTGGCAGATGTTCCGGAGACTGAGAATTCAATTTTATTGTCTGATGCTTGCCATTTACAAGATTTCATAAATGCATTAATTAAATACAGAGAAACGGTCTTACTAGTTTGTTTGAACATCAGACAAGCTGCTTCGCTCAGTTTTCTTTTTTGCTGAACTGGTAGTGCATTATAAAATGGTCTATTTTTCCATGTACTTCATTTTGCAGTGCATGTAAAGTTGCTTAAAAAGTTGCAAGAGGTCTACTTCGATAAATATCTTTTCATGATGCAAACATACAAGTTGCTTTTAATAACCAAGTTACTTCTGAGGATTATGCTAATTGTTCAGCAGTTTTAGAAGGACCAAAATTTGGAATAGCTTCAAGAAAATATTGTGATGACATCACGTTATTACAACATAACAAAGTATGCCACTAATCCAGCAGAGCAACCCACAATTCCTGGGGTTTCATTTTGTCATTACTGGCTCAAATCACCTATGAATTGGTAAAGTACAAAATCTTTTAAAATTCATATCTCTGAAAGACATTAGGATCACAGAAACAAATAGTATTTTTCTAGCAGAGAGTGATTAGTTAGACACAGGCTTGACCTGCACACATACACTGTACTGGGCTTCTTTGAACAATAGTACTAAGTCAAACATTTGGTGTGAAAGATAATTTGTTCAACTTTTGTATGCAGAATAGGAAATCTGTCTGCAATAACAATTATATGAGAAAAATACTGCACTCACACTCAAATAAATGACTCCTGAATCCTACAAACATATTTAAAAACATTACAGAGAGATGTTTTTGTAGGCGGACATTGACTTTTGTTGAACATATGTATATTGATATATGTACATATGTTTGTATATATATTTCTACATGCTACCATTTTACCAGAAAGACTGGAGGAACAAGGATAGACTTTTTACTTAGCTCACACATGTAAAGCACACGTGTAGGTTTGCATGTGTGGATGAGGAGGCATTTTAGAACACTGAGAGTAAAGCAAGCAAAATGAATTTATGGCTTTGCCGTGGCTATATCAGAAGCCATGAAGAGTTAAACTTTAAATAAATACTAGCTGATAGAAACAATTCCTTCACAGAGGGTCTTAAAGGCAAGTTTCTTCTTTTGCAACTAAATGCTATAAATATCAAGCCACAGAGGTTTGCTTCTGCTTAGTCCTTCTTTCTGGCCTCCAGAAATACAAGTTCTTTTCAGCAAGGTGGAGAAAAGTCTGAAGGAGAATTATGGAAAATCTTCACTTTCCCAGACAGAGAAGAGAATGACTCTAGTTGTCTGCATTTTAGCAAATCTTCCTACCACAAAGGAAGTTTTGACAGTTCCTTCTTCCATTTTTGAGATAAATCTTATCAACTCCTTCACTTTGCAAAATCTTATTCTACTCTTGTTTGGATAGTTCTGTGAAAGTTTTCCAGGCAAGGACCAAATATATTGAAATTAGTGAGCTAGAGAAAAGAGAGGATTGGTCTACAAATTAAACCTTATTCGGGTAGAGACATGTGGCACATCTTTTCGAGCCTGTGAAAAAGATCAACTAGGCTTAGTGGATTCATAATTCACAAGTAGGTATGTATAGTCTAGTAGGGTTCTCATCACTGTGTTTATTTAAATGGAATGTATCATATGAAGATGAATGAGACAAATATCAGTTACTTTCGGTACTACTCCTTTATGTAATGTATTTTTCCTTTTCTTACACTCTGATTTTAAATGTTTTAAAAGATATTTTATTAGATTGTAGAAAAAACACAGCAAGGCAGTTTTAAAGTTCATAAAATGGTAATACTTAATAACTACTGTACAAAATATTCTGTATTTCTCCAAGTACATCTTGATCTAGTATACAGCATGTCTTCGGGAGGGCAGTTATAATGGCCTTGCAAGCAATAAAGCAGTCACATTTTCACAGCCCTTTTTATGCCTTTGGCATCTATTTTTCCCCTATAACTTCAACAGATCACAGCATGGCAAGTGCTCTGAGAGTGGCACAAAACCTAAACGTTTCCATGGCCAAAGGAGAATCATAAGTTTATATATTCCTAAACCAAACCTAAAGTTAAACCTAGCTTGTAGTGCACAACCCATGTGTCAAGCACATCCCCTTACTGATAAGAAGCATTTTATAACCTTGGAGAGTAGATTAAAAAAATACAAATTATCTTTTAATGTTGAGTAGATCCAAACTTTTATCATTTCATGTATGAGGCAATATACCTTTACTGAAGTATTAGTAATATTCATCAGGTTCTACAATTCATTAAAAAGTGGTACTTCTAACATTAAATTTTACCAAATAGCACTGACACTCAGGAAGGAAGCACATGATGCAAATAAGATCAACTAATCATACAGGTAAATAAATATCTAATACATTGCTTTTGGACTTCCAAAAAGAACTGAGAAAACAATGTTATTGCAAACACATCTCTGAATGGAATTATGAAGAGACATTGTCCAGAAAGAACTTCAAACCAGATGATTAACAACATGAATAAATAAATCTTGTTACCTTAGAGAAAAAAAAGAAAACCCACCAAACAAAAAATTCCCAAGATGGCAAACAAAATGAAACACAAAACAGTCCTCAACAAATTGGTGCCACCTCTTTTTAACAAAGAAATTATACCCATATTTAGATCTTTCTAGGCTATCTCATCCTCAAACTACTTCTACAGATACTGTTAATATCTTTGAGAAGGTGGTTACAGATGTGCCTTCTTAGCAAATGGTTTAAAGATATTTGTATTTTAACTGCTTTGGTGGTTTTTTTCTCTTTTTTTGTTTTGAGCCTATTTGAATACTGCTGAGGGAAAATTTTGGGAGCTCTAGTGGTGTTGTGGTTTAATCCCAGGCAGCAGCTAAGCACCCCACAGCTGCTCGGTCATACCTCTCCTACTGCAGTGAGATTGTGAGAAGAATCGAGGGAAAAAAACCCCACAAACTTGTGGATTGAAACTACAGTTTACTAACTAAAATAAAACCAAAATATGATAATATCAACAATAAAAATATAATATTATTATTTTTAAAAAAATATAATAGTGAAAAATAAAACCCCAGGGAAAAAACCCACCAAAGTGATGCCCAATGCAGTTGCTCAGCACTCACTGACTGTTCCTTCCTGCCAACACCCTCCAGTTTATATACTGGGCATGATGTTCTATGGTATGGAATAGCCCTTTGGCTAGTTGAGGTCAGCTGTCCTGACCATACTCCCTCCCACCTTCTTGTGTACATCCAGCTCAGTCGCTGGCAGGGAAGAGTGAGAAGCAGAAAAGGCCTGGATAATGTGGAAGCACTGCTTGCTTCTCAGCAATAACCTAAATATGTTATCAGCATAAATCAAAAACGTAACCCTGTACCAGTTTACTAACTAAAATAAAACCAAAATATGATAATATCAACAATAAAAATATAATATTATTATTTTTAAAAAAATATAATAGTGAAAAATAAAACCCCAGGGAAAAAACCCACCAAAGTGATGCCCAATGCAGTTGCTCAGCACTCACTGACTGTTCCTTCCTGCCAACACCCTCCAGTTTATATACTGGGCATGATGTTCTATGGTATGGAATAGCCCTTTGGCTAGTTGAGGTCAGCTGTCCTGACCATACTCCCTCCCACCTTCTTGTGTACATCCAGCTCAGTCGCTGGCAGGGAAGAGTGAGAAGCAGAAAAGGCCTGGATAATGTGGAAGCACTGCTTGCTTCTCAGCAATAACCTAAATATGTTATCAGCATAAATCAAAAACGTAACCCTGTACCAGCTATTAGGAGGAAAATTAACTCCATACCAGCCCAAACCAGGGCTGGAAATAACTATTTTAAACACAGAAATGATCAAGTGTCTGCCACGATGTTGTACCTACTGGCCTCAGTGCCTTCACAACATTTGATCCTCCAGAGTGCTTTCAGACTGCTTCCAGGCATAAGATAGTGCTCTCTTGAGTGAATAACCTATCTCCTTTAGAAACTATAGGTGAGCATAGTGAAGGGTATGGGAAATGTGTGCTGGGAACATTAACGCACATCATACATTGCAAAATAGCTTGATTTGTTGATCATATCTGGAGATATGCTGAACAACAGCAGACTGAAACCACTCTTTGTCATACTAGGGAGAATGTCAATTAGCCTCAAAATCCAGATCAAGAGTTCTGGACTTTGAAAAGGGTACAGTAAATTGCAAAATGATCAATGTATACGTTTATACATATGAAAACATACTCAGCAATTTTGATGAAAGAAATTATAGGTTACTATTTTATACCTGTTAGTATTTAAGACATTAAAATAATTAGTAAGAGTAGAATATTCTGCCTTTATGAATAACTGCTATAAATTTCAAGATTGTCTTAATGCATTGACATTCAGCCCACTTGTATAAACTGAATGAATCAAGAATTATTTTAAATTTAATACAAAACTTTAACTTGACTTTTACATTGTAAGAATATGGAGATTCATAGCCTCAGTAGACTACTGCAAAAGAAACAATATCTCACACTCTATTTGTGCGATGACAAGAATACAAGTTGTGTCCAAATACTCAGAAATTAAAGCAATCCTGTCTTACTGATATAATACACTCTATTTTTACTTAGAAGAGCAGAATCATAGAATCATAGAACAGTAGGGTTTGGAAAGGACCTTTAGAGAACATCCGATCCAACTCCCCTGCCAAAGCAGGTCCACCTAGATCAGGTTGCACAGGAACATATCCAGGCAGGTTTTGAAGACTTCCAGAGAAGAAGACTCCACACCTTCCCTGGGCAGTGTGCATCAGGGCTCCCTCACTTTAACAGTAAAATAGTTTTTTCCTTATGTTTAAATAGAATATATATATATTCTCCTTTGTGAATGTATTACTAGAGAATGAAAAAAGAAAAATCAAATGTTTATCATGGGCCATATCACCCTGAAAGGTTTTCTTGAAGATTGTAAAAGAATTCTAAGTCAAATTAGTAATTTATATCTCTTGGTTTTAGCTTGATTTCAGTCATCTCATGAGAGTGGTCAGATTTTTGTAGTTTAATAGCTTATAAAAATTCCTTTATTCCTTTTTTTTTTTTTTCCATAGACAGTTCCTTTTTTTTTCCCCATACACATTTCCTCCTTTTTGCCTCCTCATTTGTCTCTTTAATTTGTTCCTCAGAGATATGTGCTCACTTATTAGTCATAAAATATCGTATCCTTTGGGCCATGTATTACCATTTGCTTTTCTTTTGTCACAGTACAGAAAACCACTGTGGTAATAAAATATCACAACATTCATCATCAAACCCTAATTACTGTATACTTAAAGCAGGAGCCAGTGATATACAAAATAGTGTTATTTTAATTATACAATGTGTGCCTTTTGACTTCATAGTACAACTTCCCAGGATAGTGCCACTCAACTGTTATCTTTTCTGTGTGGCTTCCTAATAGGATAACAATTAGTAACATAAAAAAATAAGTAAATAATAAAAAAAGAAAAAGTTGTATAAATTGATCATTATATCTAAACAAAGTAATACACTAATTTTACTGTTACAAAAATATGATAAATTCCTTCTGATTTTACATATTTGGTAAAAGATAAGACAATTCTAAAAACCCAAACCAAAACAGGACTGTAACCATGAATACAGCTTCAGCTGTAGACTGACAACCTCTCTGTAGCAAATAAAAATTACAATATCCAGGGAATATTGGTCACTGGTATAATTATGATCTACCACTTGTTTCTGGAAACCTTGTGCTCTTAACAAATAAGAGAAAAAAATATTCCCATAAGAACATAATTCACATAATTGAACATGATAAATGGAAGATTACACTATAAATATCCAGTAAACTGATTAAAGAAGTCACATTTGGAGATACCTTTTGTCTGTCATTCCCCATCCCCTCTAGTTCCATATTTCTGCTCAACAATGTGAAACAGATAATCTTAATATGGACATGGTGATTGACAGTTTCCTTAAATTCCATACATCTTTAGGCATCAAACAACAACAACAACAACCACCCTCAATTTATTCAACAAAGATCTTACATGGTGTGCAATATTTTGATTTATATTCTTTATATAGTCTCATGGAATTTTATTAGATTTCTTGATATTATTCACCAAATGGTAGGCTTTATTTTGTATAAAACCCCCAAACATCATCTGCACAACTCTCTCCCTCAATCTAGATTAAACCACATACAGATCCCTCTACACAGCAATCAATTTTTAGTTTGTTTTCATTCACTAGAAAACTACTAATTAGTGACACTAAAAGTCTAGTGTAGTGTCTAAGGTGCTTCTGTCTCTCTGATGCTTCTAGAGCTGAGATGACTAAAAACCATGCCTGCAGTTAAGTATTAAAAATTATATGCTATGACCACTTGGAAAGGGAAATCTAAGAGAGTGATGTATATGAATGATCTAAAGAGATCAGAGAAAGGAAAAATAAAAAATATTGTTCAAATAGGTCCTGTTGGGAGCAAAACCATTTTAGAAAAGTGTGATAAAGGCCACCCTTCCCACCAGCTGTAGGTTTAGTTCTGTGTGTCTGCTACAGACAGTTAGAAGGCTACCAGATAACTAAGTCAGATCAGGGTGATATAAGGATAGCATTACGTGACACATTCACTTCCCAAATACAGTTTGATAAATTAACATAAGAGTAGTGCTAGTGCCCAGTAATTATCAGGTGTGTTAGCTGGAAGTTTTCTATATCAAATCAGTCAGAACAGATGATGATATTTATACTCTAGCTTTATAAAGAATTGAGGAAATTACAGAGGATTGATGATACAAAATAACCTTGGAAAACCATGATCAAAAAAAGGTTTATTTTAAGTAAAGCAGCAAGAAAAATTATATTTACAACTAAAGTTAAGATTTGAAAAAAGAAAGCCTGAGTAAATGTAAATAATATGCTAGTGCAACTAGCTAGATAAAGCCTCTTGAATGCTTGTGCATATAAAACATCTGGAATTTCTGCAAAAAAAGTGAAAAATCTGTTTGGAATAAGAGACAAAAATTATTTTAAAATTATATTCTAAGACAGGAAAATTTAAAAAATAGTGTCAGCTGCAATGCCTCAACAATTTTTTAAGAACAAAGACATTTTAAAGACCAGATCAAGAAAGGAGTAATTTCAAGAAAACCAGTCACAGACAAAAACTAAAATTCCAGAAGTTATTCAGACAGGTAAATTAGAAATAAATAACAAAATGAAGTGCTCTAAGGTTAAGCTTGTGGAGAAAACCAACCTTAGCTAGAACTTCAAACTTGATTACCTTCTAGAATACAAAATTTTAGCAGAGTAGTTCCCCATCAGTGAATTCTGAGAAAACTGGTTGTTGCTCAGTCCTTACAAAGGGCTTGGAGCATTACCACCTCCCTCTCATCCCACACTCTTTACACTGATGTCTTCATAGGTCTTCCCATGAATTTTTGCAGCTTCTCTTTATTCCTCTGTCTTCTGTCAGTTTTGAAATTGAGCTAGTCTGTTAAGGGTGCTTTGACTAAATGCATACCCAATCATTTAGTCTTTACTCACTTATGCTTTCTACTCTGGATTTATGGCTTATGAAATTGGCTTCATCTGTAATGTGACAATGTTTGATTTGATGGGAACTCACTGGCTTGTATGAAGTAGATGTACCACTAGGCACTTATCTTTTCACTGCTTTTACTTTACAGGAAAAGGCACTTTCAGAGAGAAATACTAGAGTGTGTCATTGATAATCATAGCAATTACACTTATTACATAGATGAAAGAGCAATGCATGTTTTAGACATAATAAAATAGAGCTTTCTTATGAAAATTTCTTATTTATTCATAGGATTAATACTTTTTTTTTTAAAAAGGAAAAAAATCAGATGCATGGGGAAAGCAGATTTTTCTGCTGTTGCCTAGGTGTGATTAGATAAGTTGCAGTTTGCATGTCCTTTTGTTTTTTCTCTTCTATGAACATTTGTTACCAGTGTTGCCTATTTACACATTATCAATAAATGTATTCAGCTGAATTTTGCACTTAACTTGATACAAATTAGGAATAAACTGGGGAAAATAGCATTTAGATAACAGCAAAGTATTCCTTACCTGGCATCCCTGGCTTAATCTTGACTGTACTGAACAAGTCACAGGTTTTGCTCATAAATCCTAGAAGTTACAGGGGATGTGTTGCAACACCATAAATTTAGTATAATTTATTACCTAATCTCTTGTTTCTATGACTGGTTCTGAAGTTGGCTCAGGCATAACTACCTTAGGTCTGGTTACACCTTTCACACAGAAGTGCTGATCACTGGAAACAAATCTAAGCAGCTGTAAAAAGAACACTCCTCTACTGCAAGCTGCATTCATCTCTTATATTGTTTTATTTTAAAATGCTGTTTCCTTTAACTTCTATGTGCTGGCCAAAACAGGAATCTGAGATGCATCTGTTTCCAGCTATAGTTACTGCTTCTCTATTACTTCTCTCTGGTTACTGGGCAACACGACATAAGCACTGAAAAGAGCACACAAGCACAGATGGCCACACAGAGGATCATAGTAGCAATATTGGGTCTGGAAGTGGCAGGCAATTAGTGTAAATAAAGGGAGTGTGTTCTCCTTTCCTCCAGCAGTACTGGAAGAGTGTGTTGTGCTCTTCTAGAACATGTCACAGAGCAGTAGGGAAGGTGAGTCCTCGTTGGTCAGTATCTTATATAGCACAACCTTACTTTTAGCATGAATGGAGAAACTCATGCAGATCCAAGCCTTTATATATTTTCTTTCAAACTGTAATAAATTTATTAGGATGAAAATTGGAATTAAGTCATTTATGGTATGGATAAAGTTTAGTACTTGCAATGCAATCACTTGGCACTGAAGGGGGAGTGTAGAACTAGCTGGAATAAACATGGATATGCCTGCTGTCATGGTTTGACATGATGCTGTTTCTGGTAAAGAAACTATGAGGAAGAATCCACGCCAAAGAAGCTCATTGAAATTATGCCTAGAAGAGGCCGTGTCTGCAGAAGCTGCAACTGTGTGGAAGAACCCACGCCAGAGATATTCATCAAGGACTGCATCCCATGTGAGGGACTCTATATTGGCTGCTGGGAAGAACCCACACCAGAGAAGTTTATTAAGGACTGGGGTCCTGTGGGACACAGGACATCTTGTGTTGGAGCAGGGGAAGAATGTGAGGAGTTGTCCTCCTCTGAGAAGAGAGAAGCAGCAGAGACCATCTGTGAGAGACTGACCACATTCCCCATTCCCTGCCCCCCTGAGCTGTTGAGAGGAGAGGAGGTAGAGATATCAGGAGCAGTGAGCTGGGCCCGGGAAGAAAGAAGAGATAGGGGAGGGAGACCTTAAAGTACTGGTTGTAATTTTCTCATCATCCTACTCCCTTTTTGTTTTTGTTCTGTTCTGTTTCTTGTAGGTAGTAGAATAAACTTTCCTACTTTCCTCTCCAAATCAAGTAGTGGAGTCTCTTTTGTCTGGAACCATAATTGGCAGTGAGCCCTCCCTGCCCTTGTCTCAATCCACAACAACCTTGGTTATCGTTTTTTCCTCTCATCTCGCTGGGGCCTCTGCCATCCTAACAAGGGTGGAGGTGAATGGAAGGCACTGTGCTAGCTGGGCCCACAACACCTACTTCAATTTAGAATAGAAGCAACTGTTATTAAGTTAATTGTAAAGATAAAGCTATATCTTCTCTGAATGTATATCAAGGGCTGCAGTTACATTTTGTCATTTATTATCATGCTATAAATATTTGTATCAGGACCACCCTCTCTCATAATATTGCCAAGAGTTGGTCTAAATTGTTCTTATATTTGTAAAGTGTTGTGCAATGGTGTCATAGAATCATAGAATGGTAGGGGTTCTTTCTGCAGCTTGTTTAGGAATGCAAGTTCTGATTAATTGGAAAAAAAAGAACTATTTGATGACAAAATAAAAATAATTACACAAAATTACAAACTAAAGTTTACTCAGAAAGCCAATGAAGATTACTATGACAATTAGCCATGACACTAAAAAATCCAGTCACTTAAGAAGAGGGCAATTAAGAACTAAACACATCTTTATTCTTCAATTGTGCTTATAGTAAACAAGAATATTTATTTTCCCAAGCTCTTGAATTGCAAATTAGTGACAAAAATACTTGTTATCATCTCTTATTTTTCCTCTCCACTGTATTCATTACTAATAAACCTATCTGCCTTTGAACTATAGGTAATTTTAAAAACGTCTTTTTTCATAAACTATGGATTTCATTCCTAGAGTGTGTTTTGTATTATGATGTTATGTATTTCACTGCTGAAGAAAAACTTGTAGAGAAGCATGGAGAGCATTAGACAGACCAACTATACCTTCTCTATCCCATAAAGATTTTAAAAAAACTATTTCAGTTACCTACATGGTGAAAAAGAGAGAAAATATCTATTCCTTTCTACCTTTTCTCTCTCTAATTTTCTCTCAAAACTGTGTGGAAAATGAAAATTTGGTTTAGTCTGGGAACTTTAGCAACTGAAGTTTTCCAATAAATATACACTCCAAAAATATATACACAAAGATGCAGACCCAAACCATTGCAAATTCCACCAGTGGCTTTTCAGATTTTTCAAAAAATTTTCAACTTTCTAAAAGAGACATTTCTACCAGTCAGTGTTATTTTAGCTAACATTTTTCATAGGCTTTAATATATATAATTATTTTTTATTTTGGGTTATACTTTTTAATAGAATGACTCATAAATCTCCACTGGAGCTTCAATCAATCAACCTGTTAAAAGGAAAAGTTCAGTTCAGAATTAATGTGTATGCACACATGGGTCAAATGATAAACATTTTAGACAAGGAAGACTTTCAAATTAGCATAATTTCTGGCATCTAGGGATTTGAATTCAGAACCTTATTTTTTTCCAGTCTCTTTTCAAAAGAGAAAACACCTTCCTAGTGTTTTACGTGACAGTTTGAGGACAAAACAAATACCAACCCTCCACCCTGCCCAGTCCGGCCAAATGGCAAATGCTACTGAACTTTACAGTGATAAGTGCTTATCTTCCTCTGTGAGGAGTTTTAAGTTGCCGTAAGTAAAGTTGCACCTAAGTATGGCTGCTTTCATGAGTGAAGAAGATAGCTCTTCACACTTACATTCATTTAAAATTGACAAACACAATGCAGTATTTCTTCTTTTACTCAGAGAGTCAGTGTTCTAGAGCACAAGTGCGCTTGTTCTGCTCCTATTTCCTTGAAAGAGAAAGTTTGACGTGGAGTATATTTCTAGGTATACAAGCACATTCCATTAGATTTAATTCAGTCTTCACTTCAGATAAACATCTCTTACTTATCAGCCTGAGTAACCCTCATGTCGAGATCATTGTGCTACATAACTTTCATAGTAACAATCCTTAAAATGCTATAGAAAAATGTTATTCCACAAAAGTGATTTTATCTCTCAAATAGAGCTGACTGGATACACTTCCATCAGGGAAATTATTGATTTGGCTGGAGTAATCCCAACTTGCAAAGAAATTAAATGGCATTGTGGTTTCTGGTTGAGTGGTTGTTTCCCGGGAATGTGTACAAGACCTGCATACGTTTATTTATTTTAATGTTCTTTTGTTCAAAGTACGTTTTTGTGACAAGATAAAGTTCAATTACTGTGAAAAAATATGTGACAGAAATCCTTAAAGTAAACACATCTCATCCACTTGCTCATCTAAGCATAATTCTAAAATTCCCTTAGTAACTAATCTACTGCAATTTGGTGTTATATAAAAACAAACTGATGCTGCTTTTGATAAATGTCCATTGAAAAATGGAGATAAAGATCTGTGCTGCAATTGTTTTTTGTAAAGCAGCCAAGAATAGTCTAATTTGTGATGAATGTCTGTCTTTAGCAGTGTTTGAAAATATTAGTTTATAATAGTTTAATCTATTTCTAAAGGGGAAAAAAATTACTCTTAACCTAACAATATAATGGCTCAAAGACAACCTGGTCAGAGAAAATGAAGCATTATTTTAATCTTAATTTTACCTTTAAATATTTTCATTGAGATAAAGCAGAAAATGAAATAATAATGCTGGAACTATTTCTAGATTTAAACAGAGAAAATTAATTTACATTGTGTTACTTTGTAATCAATCTTTTTCTTAATGTTTTAAAGAAACTCCCAAAATAAATGATTTCTTTTATTCTCCATGTAAAGCTATTAAATTATATGTGATATATCATATATATTGCAAAGATATATAAAATTCTATAAATAACATACTTAGAGATATTACTAGGCATTTAAACAATTTACCTCCTTGCAAATCTGCAGAGCAGTAGTTTATGGAACTGGAGAGGTTTTAGAAGTAATTATGCCCAATGATTCAGTAGAACCAGAAACTTCTGGTGCGAAAGAAATTAAGTGAGAAACAGAAATTGAGAATAAGGAAGTTGTTCAATATTTCTACTGAATTTGATTAAATTCTGCCAGAAAATAAGGTAATGTGCACAATTTTCTGTATGATAGATGTGTACAATACTGTTTAATTATAAAAAAAAAGCCCATGCTTTTTAGAAAATTAGATTAGATAGCTAAACAAGTAACTGCAAGGCTTATATTTATAATATTTTTGCTTCTGTTGTTTTGTTTGGGTTTATTTTCTTTTCAGAGTGGGTGGGGTGACGAATGACATCTGTGAAAGAATCCATTAAAAAAATGCAGTTGAATTCCATATTTTATGAGAAACACACAGATGCCTTGTTTTCAACTTCTGCTGATTCAAAATTGACAGCTAGTCAGAAAAGAAACACTACTGTACACTCCTTTCATGCAAGTGGTTTCTTTTGTTGTCTGCTTTGGAGCTGTAATTTCAAACACAAAATTACTGTGGAAACACACATTGACTTGAGACACAAAATGACCATAAGCTAAAAGAAACTGCTAATGTTTATGGACCCAAAAGAAATGAAATACAAAAGGACAGATCACTTTACACTGTAAAAATTAAAGCTAGTTTTGAAAAAAATATTTCAATGAATATTAATATCAAACAGGGCTTCCAATTCTGACAGCAAAAGACTTGCAGTCTGCAAAACTTTGTAGTATGTAATTGCTAGGCTTTAAATTCTTTTTCTACTGGGATTCCTTGCCTCTTTTCTACAAATACCTCTGTGCGACTGTTGATAATTTTCCGTGTTGATGGGGACATGGCACACTTGCAAGATGTAGCCAAAGGACAGAGTGGAGAATTGTATGACTCAGAGCTCTAGAAAATTCATACTGATTTTAAGCTTAGGCATGAACATTTTTTTCTATGACTGTATTATCTTGAGAGTGAGAAAAGAAGCTCAGAGTCCTGGTGGGCAAAGTAATATAATATCTCCACATGATAAATAGTAAAAAGAAGTTTGTATTTCCAGCTTCATACTAACTCAGGCTGGTAAAATATTACTGCTTCCATTTTTTCTGTTTCCTAGAGAATGAGGTATGTAATGATTTTATTTCACATATAGGAAAGCAGAGACATAAATTGATGTAACTTTTAACTCTAACTGCTACCATGAAAAACAGCAAAATAGGACTAATAAAGAGAATGTGTCTGGTCTGAATATAACATCTCCTGAATATGTGAGCTTAAAAAAATTTTATTTTTCTCAGTAATCTGAGTTATAAAATTATCAACTCTAGTTTGTGGACACTGTGAAACAGCTTAGAAAATAGCTCCTGGGAAATCAATAGAAGTCTGTATTTGCTTTGGGGTTTGAACATAGTACAGAAGAGCAAAGATTTATTTTAGCAGGGAAGTTGGAGCCCTTTCCAACCCCTAACATTCTATGATAAAGACATATACCAAGGATAAGGGCTTAATCCAGCAGAAAGTAATGTCTGCTGTTTTTGCTATAAAGGTTTGATATGTCCTTGGACCTATACTGCCAAGTATTCCATCACAGCTAAAGCAGGAAGCAATCCTTTCTGTGTTTCTGCAGTCTCTAATGACTCAGCTGGAGACAAGAACAGGGTCTGAGTTTCAAAGCTGGTGACAAGGACAAAGGCAGTTAAGGGAATTAAGTGATTTCATCCTGGGAAGATCAATTTGGTTACTGCTCTCTGGTGATCTCCATTACATGACAACAAAATACATTGAATGGACTCAACTTCTGAATGCACTAATTCTTAAGGCAGAAACTATGCCTGGTGGAAAATGTGATATTTTATCCTACAGATAGATTTTGTGAAGAAATAGTTGCATGCTGTTTTTTTATATAATGCAAAATTTCTGTCATTTACCTGTGTAGAAATTTCAGAAGCATCTCTCAACATCATTGTCAATAAAAACATGCAGTAAAAATGTCTGTTGTGGATTAATTCTAAGTAGTTACTTCAAAGTTCCTTAACTGTATTGGAACTCCAAATAAACTGCTCCGCAAAACAAAGAAAGTTTCTCAGGAAAAGCTGAAAAGTAGTTTCTGAAGGTATTTGAATCTAGTCTGAATTTCAAGTGCAATTACACAAAGAACAAAAACCTGCCAGACAGTGCAGAACCATTTCTTTTATTTTTAGACAGAAGTGAATGTGACCTGAAAAATCCAAACTTAATTTGGATTAAAGATAAAGATCTTCACATTTTGGAACATGAAGAAGAATTTATGGTTTAATAGGTATGGAAAACAGTCCAGTTCAAAAGCTTTATTTTTCATGAGAGATATTTTCAAAGCTTTAGCTCTACTTTTACTGTGAATCTAAATCCTACTGTTTCAAACTGACTATTGCTTTGTATTAGTTTGGCTTATTGGTAATACTACTTATGAAGAGTGGAATAAACAAACATTTTTAAGTGCTGTGAACCAGGTGAGATGTTTCATATTACAGGAAATAATGACATGCAGATAAACTTTCTGAATTGAGTTATTTTAGATGTCACTCTCCAGCAGAACTCACATGACTATGCTCCACATGTTATAGCCCCACTAATCAGTCAATTTTTTCAGAAACATTTAGTAGGGCATCTGTTACAGCTGCACTGGAATGGCAGACAGGGAAGCTTCCAGTCTGTCCTTCCTGGGTCTCCCTTTACTGTCTCCCAGGGCCCTTCACTTTATCTTTTCCCAGTTTTACCTCTTTTTCTTATAAATTAATGATATTTTACTCTGATCCAGCCAATGCCTCAAATCAGTAAAGTACATTTGAAATGCATTTCAAGTCCTGTTATTCAGCTTGAAGTGTGAATGTATGCAGAAACATTGTTTAAAAATTATTCTAACCTATGCTACAAAAAAAAAAATCCTATTATTGGACAATACATTGCATTTTCTTTTCTATGTGTACAGTTTGTTCCCCAATTTTTATACTCCCTTTTTTCACTAGCATGAACACAGGACTCCTCCACAATGGAAATCTTCCTTCACTCCCATATTTGTTTTCTGTTGACTTTCCACATCAAGACACCTAAGTCTGTGAGGAAGAAGTTATTATGTAATATCTTTAAAAAGACATTTTTTCTAAGTCTCTCTTTCACTCCTCTCTTCCAACAGACTTTGATTTGCATTATATAGCAGGTGAATTACTTCATCTGCAAGTTGGTAGGTGTTACTACATTTCACTAATTTTTTCAGTCTTTTCTAGTTTACCTTACTCTTGCCCTAATGTAAAGGTTTGGGTGACATGTATTTTCATCAACTGGATGCCTAGTGGGTATGAAACAGCTGCTGTGATTTCTGCTTATTGAATTTGCAAGTACAAGTCATACAATTTCTGCCCAGCTGTGCAGAAAAAGCAGAAGACAAACGGAGAGTAATTTCTCCTTTTCTATGTCACGCAAGAATATGTGCGGCTTTGTAGATTGCTGAAGGAGTGCAGGCTATTGCACTCAGGCTATTGCTCCCTTCAGTCTACTGCCTTAGACTAACCTATTCTATAACTTCTCTAGAGAGTCAGTATATCCTTGGCAAGATTTCAAAATAGATGTGTAAAAAATTCTTTTATGAATTAAGTCAGGAGTCAGTTCAATAGTACCATGATAATGCAAATATAACAGGAACAACTTCAGATCTATAAAAAAATCCCAACATTTTGTCCTACAATCAGCTCTTTAAAGACAAAGAGAAGAAGTGGACAGCATTGTCTACAAAATCACAGTTGCAGAATCACAGAATGATTGAGGCTGGAAGAGATACCCTTGCCTCGATACAACCTCCTTTCAGGTAGTTGTGTAGAGCGATAAAGTCTTCTCTGAGCCTTCTTTTCTTCAGGCTAAACTTGGTAGCTGGCCTCTGGATCCTCTCCAGCACCTCAATGTCCTTCTTGTAGCGAGAGGCCCAAAATTGGACACAGTATTTGAAATGTGGCCTTACCAAAGCCGAGTACAGGAAAATGATCACCGCCCTGCTCCTGCTGACAACAGTGCTCCTGATACAGGCCAGGATTGGCTTTCTTGTCCACTTGGGCACCCTGCTGGATCCTGTTCAGCTGCTGTCAATCCACACTACCAGGTTTCTTGCTACCTGGCAGCTTTCCAGTCACTCCTCCCCAAACCTGTAGCACTGCTGGGTGTTGTTGTGGCCCTAGTGCAGGACTCAGCACTTGGCCGTATTGAAACTAATGGTATTGGCCTTGGCCCAGCCATCCAGCTTGTCCAGATCTCTCTATAAAGCTTGCCTACCCTCAAGCAGATCGACACGTCCACCCAGATTGTATCATCTGCAAATTTACTCATGGTGCACTCTATCCCCTCATCCAGGTCATTAATAAAGATGTTAAACAGGAGTGGCCCCGGTACTGAGCCCTGGGGGGAACCACTCATGACCAGTCACCAGCTGGATTTAACTCCATTGACAGTGACCCTTTGGACTCAACCATCTAAACAGTTTTCCACCCGGGAAAGTGTAAGCTCATCCAAGCCAAGAACACTCAATTTCTCTAAGAGAATGCTGTGGGAAGTAGTGTCAAATCCCTTACTAAAGTCAAGGTAGACAACATCATCCACAGCCTTTCCTTCATCCAGCAAGCGGGTCACCCTGTCATAGAAAGAGATCCGGTTTGTTAAACAGGACCTGCCCTTCGTAAACTCATGCTGACTGGACATGATCATCTGGTTGTTCTGCATGTGCTTCACAACAGAATGTAGGATGATATGCTACATCAGCTTCCCAGGCAATGAAGTAAAACTGAGAGGTATGTAATTTCCCAGATCATCCCTCTGTCCCTTTCATGCTGGGATTTCAAACGTCCTTGCACATGAATTCTCATAGCCTATTGTATTTACATATTACGCATTTTATTTTCAAAGTATATTAGAAATGAAAAAAAAGGTATTCCAGATTTTCCTGCACTTGCTGTGCTGTTTCCTAGCCTTTGGACCAACCACCATGATGCAGATGGTAAGGTGTGAAATAAGAATGAAGAATACAAGGAACATTACTAGACTACAGTGGCAGTCTGAATGATAAGAAGTGTTTTGCATCTTTCAAAGCCTTTGTGCTTCATTTCAGTAACCTGTAGGGCTTGCCATTTACCTTTCATTGTTATTGACAGATTGAAAGACCCCATGAGGAATAAAGCTGGCAACATTTTGTTGTCAGCCTCTCCTACCTCCAAAATCACAAATTCAAAAGAAACAACTGTCTGTAGACATTTGTTTACATAGAAGAAACAGATGTGCATGGCACATCCATCTTTTCATGCATTAATCAGTTCTGAAATCTGCAGCCAGTGGGTTTGATATTGATTACTTGTTCTGCATTGTGATTTTAGTGTGATGACAGTTTAACACATAATTACTTACATTGCCTTATCCCTCTTCTCTGACAAAAGTAGAAAACTCAGCAGGGTTAAGCTGTCTTCAGCCACAGTTCATGGATTGATCTCATCAAAATACCTAAAGTGCTTAAGGCATTATGCAACTATCACGTTCCTCCAAGTATGATCTCAAATGATATATTTCTAAAACTCAAGAGTAGACATTTGTTCAATCTTGAATGACATCACTTGTATGATTTCATATACCAGTGTTAAGCTATCCCTCTGCTTAAAAAGCTTTGCCTATTTTCCGCTTTGCTGCACTGTAATCCCATTGCTTCTTGCTGTATCCAGAGTGGATGTGGAAAAGTATGCTCCTTTCTTTTCTCTCATTACTTTCTATGTACTTGTGCTTTGCAATTCACATCCACCTAATATCTTTAATCTTTCCTGTAAGATTAGGTATTTTGACCAGACATGTTGATTTCCAGACTATTTTCTTGCTGTCTTGTACCTTTCTTGAAATGCAGGATCTGAAAAATCATAGAATCATTATGGTTCAAAAGGTCTTTAAGATCATTGACTCCAACCACTGCCAAGGCTATCACTAAACTCAACCATATCCCTCAGCACTCCATTGATGTGGCTTTTTCCACTTTTCCATCCATCTCAGAGTAGATCCATCCAAGCCTTAGGCAGCCAGTTTCTCCAGGAGGGTGCCAGGAGAGACTGTGCCAAAGGCCTAACTAAAGTCCAGGAAGATCACCTTTTACCCACGCCCCAGGGAAACAACAGACTTCCCTAAGAAGTGAGTCATGTCTGCATATCAGCCCTTCTACTCCTTCCAGAAGGGAGTCTTCTAGCAGCTGAGTCTGGCCCGCTATGGTAGCATAGAAAAATCACTTTAGAAGTCTCTCATATAATACACAATTTTTTCCAGCAATATGATCTGTATGATTCAAGCTTAGGTTATGATTCTCTGACAGCTATTAGGGTGATGCAGGAGGAAAGAGGAACAAAGAAGTAAGAAAACTACCACAATATGCTTTTTTTGAAAATAGGAGAACAGCCAGGGTGTGATAAATGGATATAGGCTGTGATGACTGTGCAGCAGGTATTTAAAAGCATTTTGCTGCCATCTAGTACTTGAATTAGTAGAAACAATAGTCTTCCAAGCCTTAGGCAAAAGAAGAATAACATACAAAAAGAGATCCCAGCCTTAGGTATGTAACGTCTCACATGAGCTTCCCATGTCAGAAAGTGAAGAACAAATTGTGTGAGTTAATGCTTCTGTGTGGAATACCACTGCCCATATGAAAATTAGATCCATAATGTATCAGAGTTTCTGTGAATGGTAATATGTCTTCTAACTTTGTCTAGAACTATAAGCACAGAGGACTAGGTATTTGCTTACTACAATATCTTTAAAACGTGCTCTTGATAATACATATATCTTCCTCGTCCATCAACTCTTCTCAAGTCTCTGATTTATAGAGCTCTCTGACAGCCCAGACCCATCTGAGCTCAGCTTCCCTATCTGTTTGTGAAATGTGTCAGTCAAAATGTCTCTGACACCACTTAAATGCCTGTCAGACGATCTTTGCCCTATTCCCCTCCTCCATTTAAAATCTAGGTAAAAAGGCTCTTATTAATACATGATGGATGGTGCTCAGGCTAATTTTACTAGCTAGGAAAAAAAAAAGAAAAAAAATCCCTTAATCATTTCCCTTCCTTGCTTTGACAGTCGGGAAATATGTCTCTGAATATTCTTTATTCTGTTGCATTTCTCCTACCCAAAAACATTTATTCCGTTGCAAAGTACACTGAAGTATCCCACTCCTTTTATCTATGGCGATATAATCAGTCCTTCCCCTTAGGCTAATATAGCAATCATTTTTTAATTTTACCTCACCTATTTCATTTCATGTTATTTAAGTACTATTCAGTAGGGTCATGAATTATGTCCTAACAAGATATAATTACCTAGATTTCCTAAAATGGAATGTTTGTGTAAAACTTAATGTCCCTCAGATAGTACTTTTCATAGAATCATAGAATGGTAAAGATTTGAAGAGTTCTCTAGAGATCAAGTCCAACTCCCCAGATAGAGCATGTTCACCTCAGTCAAATCACACTGAAATATGTCCAGGTGGGTTTGTAAACCTCCAGAGAAGGAGACTCCACACCCTTTCTGGGCAGCCTGTGCCAGGGCTCCCTTACCCTCATAGTAAAACAAGANAAAAAAAAAGAAAAAAAATCCCTTAATCATTTCCCTTCCTTGCTTTGACAGTCGGGAAATATGTCTCTGAATATTCTTTATTCTGTTGCATTTCTCCTACCCAAAAACATTTATTCCGTTGCAAAGTACACTGAAGTATCCCACTCCTTTTATCTATGGCGATATAATCAGTCCTTCCCCTTAGGCTAATATAGCAATCATTTTTTAATTTTACCTCACCTATTTCATTTCATGTTATTTAAGTACTATTCAGTAGGGTCATGAATTATGTCCTAACAAGATATAATTACCTAGATTTCCTAAAATGGAATGTTTGTGTAAAACTTAATGTCCCTCAGATAGTACTTTTCATAGAATCATAGAATGGTAAAGATTTGAAGAGTTCTCTAGAGATCAAGTCCAACTCCCCAGATAGAGCATGTTCACCTCAGTCAAATCACACTGAAATATGTCCAGGTGGGTTTGTAAACCTCCAGAGAAGGAGACTCCACACCCTTTCTGGGCAGCCTGTGCCAGGGCTCCCTTACCCTCATAGTAAAACAAGATCTTTCTTATATTTAAGTGGAACTTTTTGTGTTTCTGATTATGTACATTACCCTTAGTTTGGTCGGTGGGCACTACAGAAAAAAGTGCCCTATCCTCTTGACATACACCTTTTAAATATTTGTATTAAAGAATTCCCCCCTCATTCTTCTCCAGGCTAAATAGCCCCAGGTCTGCAGCTTTTATTCATAAGGAAGGTGCTCCAGTCCCCTGATTATCATGATGGCACTTCTCTGTCCAGAAGTTCCCTTGCTCTCAGAACTGGACACAGAACTTGCACAGAACTGGACACAGGACTCCAGATGAGGGCTCACCAGGGAGGAAGAAGAACCTCCCTTGGACCTGCTGCCCACACTCTTCTTGATGCATCCCAGGATGCCATTGGCCTTCTTGGCCATGAGGGCACATTGATCGCTCATGTTTAGTTTATCATCAGCCAGGACTACCAGGTCTCTCTTTGCAGAGCTGTTCTCCAGCAGGTCACCCCCAGTCTGTACTGGTGTATGCGGTTGTTTCTTCCCAGGTGCAGGACTCTGCACTTGCCCATGTTGAACCTCATTAGGTTCCTCTCTGCCCAATTCAAGCTGGTGAAGATAAGCTTGACCTTTAAACACAGAACAGAGAACCTTTAAAGTTACTTTTAGAATTCTAAAAATCCATTTATGAATTTTACCCTCTAAATCATCAGTATAGAGAATTTTATTCTTTTCTGTATCTACTTCCAATCCCTCATACATAGCTGAGGGATATGATGAGAGAATGTAAGACTACTGTAAACTGCAAATATCTTCCCTGAAATTTAGTATTTATGAGATGCAGATATTACTTTATCACAGCAGTTATACATAAATATGGAAAGTACCCTAGTTTATTACCCCTTCAAGTAGGGGTAGGGTTTGTTTTTTTTTTGTTGTTGTTGTTGTTGGTTTGTACACCATTTTCTACCTCTGTTGTGGCTAAATGACCAAGAAGAAATTTCTGGCACACTACCAAAGGCAAGTCCTTTATCCTGTTATTATTTACAAATGCTTATTCCTGTTCTATTAACCTTGGTCAACAAACCTACAGTTGCAAGATAGAAGGAGATATGCATGAGTGGATGTACAAATACAAATCTTAGTAAGATTTCTACAACTTTCTGTCATGGGAACTATGTTGAAGCATTTTGAAGAGGTTCACTCCTCTATGCAGAGTGATGAAAATTCTGGGATTAACACACAATATATTTATCTTTAGACGATGGAGTCATTTTTTTTTTTTGCATTGAGAGGTTTGGACTTTTTAGATAACTTGCCTTCAGCACAATATATCAAGGATGTTCCATCTAGTTCTACACAGTTACTCCATTTCTGAAAGTTGACGCATGGAAAAGGCTCTGCAACCTGTCTGCATCTACAGGCAACAGGATATAAACGGGCTTTGTTTAGTGTACTTCACCACAAGCTTTGGCTTGGAGTTTTATGTATAATTTAAATATTCTAAAGTGTTTTGTTTTGCCTTTATTTTTAGTTATTATTTGGAACATTAAACTGTTGATGTAGGATTTAAAACATCTGGTTTGTTTTTTTTTTTAGCACAAGCAATGATGGATATTAGCTGCTTGGTGTGAGAGAGTTATTGAATAGAAGGATACATTAAAAATTAACTGGCCTGCAGATTAGAGGTAGGTTCAGATTTTTAATTCCTCTATGTATTTCAGATAAGCTTTTAAAGGAAAACAGGTACAACATTTGTCTTAGGGATGAATTAGAGACACAGGAAAAATAATACAAACCCTAACAGCATTTTGACTCAAACCAAAACATTCACCAAATACTTCACTTCTCAAAAATTATATTTTGGAAATTATATATGGAATAGAATGCAGTTTGGAAAGAAATGACTGATTAGAAATGTAGCTGCTGTCTATTTTCCCTTTTTTTCATAGTATTTCATTGGTTGTTCTGTTTACTGGAATATGATAACCCTTTTAATTCAAGTACAATATTATAAACTTACACATACTAAACCTATATGTAATATATAATGGCATATTATACTCTGATATCAGAATATTTTTACTATAATTATGTTGGCTATTTTTCAGTTTATTTTAGAAAAAGAGATTAAAAATATGTACTGTTTAGTAGAGATTGAAATGTCTCTTATCATTACAAATATTTCCTATTTATACTATAAGTGAAAGAATGTGGCACTGAACAGAAGCACAAGACTGTTGAAGTATATTCTATTACACTGGACTCCATATTGCCAGTTACTGGAAGGGTACAGGTTTTACTATGTGCAAAGGAATGATGCTGACAGGTCTGTCAGAGAGCAAAGTGGCAACAGCTCCCATAGAGAGCACTGAATCCATAGCATAATTGCTCTTGTTAGTCCCTAAGGGTAATATCAGTTCGAGCCACGCAGAACTAGGAAGCATCAGTACATAACTTCCATTGGTTGTGTATATACTTGGCCTGCCACTGCAGAGGGAAATGACAGCTCTTGGGAAGTAGCAAAAACAGAGTGGGTTGCCTTTGTATTGACTACCTGCCACATTTTGTATTTCACAGCACAGGTGGGAGGAGAGTGGTACATGTTCCCCCTCTCACCTTAAGAATTTTCCCTCAAATGCCTCTCTACCATGATTTTGTTTGATCGATATTGCAGGAATTTTTTTGGCTATTCCAACGCAAACTGTTAGCAGTTTTACAAGCTTGAACTACTGGTGTGGTTGGCATTTGGTATTCTGTAATGGAAAAAAAGACAGCACTTCAAGGACTGTGTTCTACTTGAATTTTCAGCATTTTCTCTGAATGTCTTTGTGAGACTAAGACAATCTTTAAATATATACTAATAATGAATGCGCTATCTGTTATCATTGCATTTTCAAAAATGATTCTCATTAAATAATCATCTCATTAACATAAATTGCCATGGATGACGATGTCTTGCAAGTAGATGTGTGTCTTGCAAGTAAGAATTTAATTAAATAAGTGAAGATGTCCCAGACAAACTCCAGTTATATCCAGGAAGAATTAGAGAATAGAGATAGTCTTGAAATGTCTTAAACCGTTTAAATCTAAAGCAGCAAAACCTTTAAAGATGTTGACAAAATATGTGCTAATGTATCCATGGAAACAGTAAATTTACATTTCACTCTGAAAAATGTGATACTTATCTGTCCATCCTCTCAATAAAGCTGACAAGACAAAGCAATAATCTATATTTTGTTTCCTTAAAAACAGTTTGAAAGAAAAAGTCTACCTCATATCTCTTTCGAAAGTATGTAACATTTTCTTTGAGATTAGACTCAATGTGCTTTACAGGGGAAAGTTGCATGGAATTCATTAATTGCAACGTAAGACTAATGATAGCCAAACATATTATAATGTAGTGTTTACCCTAGTTTGTTGTTTCTTGCCTTTTGTGCTCCTTTATGGACAAATGTCTGCAGTCTTACCTTTGGAGTCTATAATTTTTTTCTTTCCTAGTTAAGTTCTTATGCTGAAAATCCTTGAAATCTCTAGGTAGTACAGGAAAGGAGTTCATTCTGAACTGGCTACCTAATATTATAAGACCCTAATGTTAGTTTGAAGTGTTTGATATCTAATTACCCGGCAATTCTGAAAGAAGAGGTAGAAAATAAACAGAAGAAGTAGTATTAATGGTGGTACTAATGATGAGTAATGCCAGAAGCTATGCATATATTCTGTCAAAATTAATCATTTAACCATAGATATGTTTACTCCAAGAACTACTAAGTATAAATGATGCTAGTCAAATTGGACAGAGTAGGGTCTAGTTGTAACAATACAATATGTCACATTATTAACAATATCGGGTAACAGACAGATGCCTTGAGAGAAATCAGAACCAGATTAATCCATAACTTGAATAACTTACTGATAACTTACTGATGGATAATGGAGAATTAATGGTATCAGAAGCTGTAAGTGTGCACCACATTAATTTTTTAATCTGCTCAGCTGCTTCTCAACCACCTAAATGACTAAACTTCAAACTGTCAACATTCCTAAAGATTTTAAACATAAAACATCCTTAAAGTCCAGTAAATCTTCAACATCTGTGGTAGGACTCCTCAAATCAGCTCTTTTCACTGTGCTCATTGCTGGCATTTGACCTTCTGTATGTACCTGAGTGGATAAGTAGAAAGAGAGTTTCATTAGAATAGCTTACCTGGGGATACTCCTTGGATACAAATGGAAAAAAAAGAAATGATGGAGATCTATAAAAGAAATATTGTGACTTGTCCAGACAAGTTGCCTGGAAAAACTCATTTTACGTTTACTTGTACCTCTCAATAATGGACATGACTCTAACCATCTGCCTCCTACACAATCAAGAACCTAATGTGTTTTGCAACTTGACTGCCAATGCCCTAGGACTCAGTTAATGATGCAGAAATGTGCCAATGCCCTAATTTGACACACGCTCTTTGTCTTCTGAGGAAATCTCTGGCCACACGTGAGGCTTCAAGCCTCATAGTGTGTTGAGACAACAAGCCTCATGCAAAGTGAACTCAAACTTCCTGCAAAGATAGTGAAATTGTACTATAAGAGTCCTTAAAGAAATTGTACCCTGAGAAAGTACCAATAGAGAGCACAGTGACAGGACCCTCAAAACTGTGGCTTTCCAAGCCATGATTTTATTCACAGGTATATAGTTTTGACAAACTTTTATCTATTTGAGAGGGCGTACCAGCTACCAAGAGCAGATCCAGGAACCAAATGTTTACATATTGCTCAGGTTTTTTTCAAAATCACAAGTGCTTAGAACAGAACTGTTTTAAAAAAAAGGAGTATTATTCTTGATATTTCACATACAAAGATCATCAACAAACCAAAACTCTCACAAAGATAACATTGTTATGAGATTTGCCCCTAATATTGAGGGTAAAACTTTCTAGCAGATTGAATTCTTCAGTCTGGAAAGAAATAACAAACGTTCTTTATTATAAAAGCATCTGTGTCACCTCATTTTATTTTTCAAAATCTCGATGTGAAGTGGCAGAGTTGTTTTTTTTTAAAGAAGGAAAAAGAGAAAATGAGCAACTGGCTATTAGAAATATATGTTTATCTCAATATCTCAATAAAACCTTTCAGTAAAGAATTGCAACAGTTTACATGCTTCTGTTAGAGACTGAAATAGTCGGCAAGCAGCTGAATACAGAAAGAGTGATCATGCAACTGGGAATATAACATGCAAAACCAAAACAAATCAAAATACAGTTTTCAAATTGTAGTAAAAATAATGAATACTGGAAAAGTTCATTTGTGTGTAAAAATAGTTGTATAATTGAACGTAAAGTGCATAAGCAACAAAACTCTTCATGCTACAAGCTAAAACTCAGTGCTCTCACTCCTCTGATAGTCACAAATACTCCATTCTTCAAAAAACATTCAGGGAAAAATCTATAGCATTGTAAATCTGAAAATTAGAAATGCTTTCGCAGATTTTTCTGTTGTTTGGAGGGATGACCTGAAAGGCATGTCATCCTCCTCAAAATTAACACGGTGTAATTTAGTCAGCACATGCTTCAAAAATCATAGTTTAATTTATATGCTGCATATCAAATGTTGTTTTTATTTGTTCAGTCATGGAATTGTAGAATCATAGAATGTTTTGGCTTGGAAGAGACCTTAAAGATCACCTAGTTCCACCTCCTTGCAATGGGCAGAGACACCATCTCCTAGGCCAGGTTGCTCCAAGCCCCATTCAACCTGGCCTTGAACACTTCCAGGGATGGGGCAACATCAACTTTTCTGTACAACCTGTTTCAGTGCCTAACCACCCTCACATCTACTCACTTTCAGTTAAAGCCATTACCTCTTGTCCTGTCATTACATGTCCCTGTGAAAAGATCATGCCCAGCTTTTTTGTAGGACCCTTTAAGTAATGAAAAGGCTCCTATAAGGTCTCCTTGGAGCTTTCTCTTCTCCAGGCTTAACAACCCTGACTCTCAGCCTGTCTCAATAGAAGAGGTGCTCTAGTCCTCTGACTGTCTTCCTGGCCTTCCTCTTAAGTCCATGTCCTTCTTAAGTTGGAGGCCGCACTGCTGAATGTAATAATACAAGTGTGGTCTCACAACAGTAGAGTTGAGGGGGAGAATCACCTCCCTTGTCCCACTGGTCGTACTCCTTTTGAATTAACCCAAGATACAATTGGCTTTCTGGCCTGCAATAACACTGCTGGGTCATGTTGATCTTCTCATCCACTAACATCCCCAAGTCATTTCTCACAGGTCTGCTCTCAATTCATTCTTTGGCCAGAGTGTATTTGTGTTTGATATTGCCCTGATTCATGTACAGGACCTTGCACTTGGCCATGTTGAACTTCATGAGGTTTGCACGAGTACCTCTCAAGCCTGTCAAGGTGCTTCTAAATGGCATCTCTGTGATATCCATCAGAGAGAAACGTAAGAAGAATCAGAAAGATGTGAAGATAGTTTGTAGAAGGCTAGTACAGAACAGAGGAATAGACTCTTGGGATCATATACCAATTAGAAAATCCTTACAAAATTATATGCTTTCATTGGCATCTAGAGAAGTTGAAATTTCTATAGTATCTGTAAAAAAATCAAACCAAACTGAAAAAGAAATGTGCATCTGCTTTGTAAAGAAGGTTGAAGATACACATTCTTTACCTCTTTACATCATGTTTGCATGATCATACTTGCCTCATTCCTATTTCTTACTTTTAGATTTGAAACATTTGATAAAATCCCAAAAGATTTTATTTGATTTGATTTGATTGATTCCACACTTGGACATGGATTCCAGGTGATAATTTTATACGATTGCATACCTTTGTAATTGCTAGACGTGTTTTACTCTGTATAAAGTATTTTATATAAATAATTACATATTTCAATTTTAATCTAGAAATTCTACAGAGTATCACCCTTCTTGTTGAGTAAAAAATTACGTACTTAGTGTCCCTATTTGAATCACTTTCAGGTCAGAAAATATATTTAGCTCATTCTTTTTATAGTAACATAATTACAGAGAGAATTTTTCTTTGTATTTTCTCAGTAGAACCTGGAACAGCAAACTGAAAATATTTCTGATTTGTGCATAACATATATGCTTTTGATGTATATTCTCGTGTTGCTTGCATAGTTTCTTTCTTTGTCTTACTGTATTTTATGTTAGTTGCTATCTGCTTTTTCCAGACTCATAGTAGAAATGGGTTTAGTGTACTTTTTATAGTCAGAAAAAAGGTCCAGGGTCCAGGTGAGAAAGATTTGCTGTCTGTTTTCAGATAGCTATATTATTTCACATTAATGTTCCAGGAACAATTCTTTCAAGTCACTGTTTTTTTGTCTTCTGATATATTTTTAAAAAAATGTTCTTGATATTTATTTTCTTTTATTTTCTTCTGTGCATTAGACTGGAAAACATTTCCTTCAGTTAACTCTGACTTATGGATTTCAGTTTTAATTTTTTTTTTTCATTTTTTAATTTCCTTTTTATTTCTTTTTCAACAAAAACTTTTGTTTCATGTTAAATGCAACTTCTACAACTTCAAAAATCACATTAAATGACTTTGATCTAACAGTGCTTATGAAGCTCTTAAAACTCTTGATCCCTAAAGGGTGAAGAGAAGCAGAGGCAAAAATCATAGCTCTCTTCTCCTCTATTTTACTCCAGAAGTACACTATGGCAATAGATCTTTAAGTAACATCTGTGTTTGTCCATCAACATATAGATTCAGCAAGATTAAATATTTGAAACTACCAGTTTTCCTTTAAAAAAAACAACTTGTGCATAGTCTAAAAAAATTAAAATATTGGTAAGAAAACAAGTGGAGCATTTTTTTCCCAAGTTCCATAACCCATTTTTGTTCCAAGCTCCATAACATGAAGAAAGTAACGGAAGAGGAGCATATTTTAGCAGTCTGGAACTCCTTCCCACTTCCTTAATTAAGATTTTAAACTTGCTTCTCCTTGGTGTAAAGTAAGTGAAATCCATAGAAATGGCAACTTTCTAATTTTCAGACTTTTGCTAAAAAAGAAGATGATGTCCACCACATTATTAGAGTGATGGCAATCCTGTTGTTAATGTAGCAATACATCTATTTCTTTATTGATTCCACCAGGTAAAATGCCTAATTTTTACTAGTATTGTACTGAGGCATAGGAAGGGCTGGAATGTCTTCTTGTTAACAATTGCAAATCTTTGTTTTGCACCAAAGCTATACCTTGTATGTCTTGTCATAACACAGAGGAGAGGTAAAGCCTCCTCACATGCACATACTCATCACATATGTCATCATGTTTCAACTTTCAGACACATTTTAATTATCATGAAAGGGCTCTCTTGTTTGAGTGAAATGAGAATGAGAATGAAAATAATGAAATCAGTCACTGAATACCAGACATATGCCTTTTTATTATCTTTTCTATAGTGTTTTCTAACAGAAGAGAGACATATATGAGAGACTGATAGATTGATTGATTTTCCATGTGGAGTAATGAAAAAAACTGTGATCCAAAGCTGGATGAGAGATACTTTAGAGTAAAATGGCTGAAAATCAGCTTGCTGTACTTGTACTCTATGCTTCCTTTTCTGAAATCTTTAATTACATCCATGAGTGTAATTACTTTTCTACCATAATACACTGCAGTTTGAACTATATGCCTCAAGTGTAATCAGAAAATTGTTTATATATTGCTCTCAATACAAACTCTATATATTTTCTTCACTAAGGAAGGAACTTTTAATGAGAAGTGAGTAATTAGAAGAGTTTGGCATGTGAGAACTATTATCACAGCTACTTTGAGTTTTGATAAGCAAAAATGTTCTGGTCAAAAGATCATTATTAATATTAAGTGATTAAGAAGTTATTTTATTACATCTCTTTTATGAAGATTTTTTTTTTAAAAAAGGTATACCTATTCTTACATTCCTTTACCCCAAAACATAAGACAGGACCTTGGAACTGTCACAACTGGAGATGCAGATTTTAGAGTACTCTTAGAAATGATTACAAAGGAAAACTGAATAGGTTTGGTTTATCTAAACACAAAAGTAACTGTCATCCATAATGCATCAAGTATAACTTTCTGAATTAGCAAAGGTGAAGGAGAGAACAATTAAAACTTTTTTGTTACCTAAAGTTACCTATGACTAGCTCAACTGCTAATAATACTTGGTTGCTGTGAAATTGCTCTGTTCCCTGAGTCTATTTTTTTATAAAGTACTATAATTAGCATTTTCGACAGATGCAGTCTTTGGCTTTCATCTAAACTGTTTGAAAAGTCATCTATTTCTGCTTTAAAAAAAAAAAAAAAATTTAGAACATGATTTACATGTACCAGAGAAACAAAGTTAATTTGCCTTAGCTTGTACTAACTTCCTCTATGTGGCACAAATTCTTCATAGCTATGGAACTGAACAAATAATGAGTAAAAGAAAGAGCCTGGAATAAAAAAGCCCAAATCTATAGCACACACTTTTTAACTTACTATATTTGAGGACAGGTTTTAATTTATGTTCTTCCACTTCATTCATCATCATAAATAGCATAAATTTTAACTAGTAGAAAAGCCATTAATCCTTAACGTAAAACATGCACTTGTTTCTTGAAAAAAAAACAAGTTAAAAATGTTAATGCATTAGAAAACAGAAAGGAATATGCAGCAGTAAATAGCAAAAATAATACCTTATTAAAACTAATATCCTTGAAAGAAATTAAAAACTTAGTTAGAGGATTCAGGCTCCCATTAACTGCACAAACTTATATAAGAAAAAAACCACCTTTGTTCATAGTCTCTAATCTTGCTCTTTACTGACAGTAGATTAATTTCTCTACTGCCATTCCAATAAAAGAATTCACTGCATTTAGAGGATGATGATCCAGTGTCTTTTTACTTCTGTACTTGATATGGAGCCCTCATTTTCTCCACGTGTCACCTGTTGAGAGATAGCAGTTCTAATCACCTTTTGTGACCTTATAGCTTAGTGTATAATGAGCCTCAGGATAACAGTCAGTTGGGTAAAGAAATTGTAGTGGGTCTGGGATGGTAGTGATTTTCCACAGTAGCTCTTGCAGTGTTGTGCTTGTTGTTGATATCAATATTATGACTACCGCTCGCATAACATCAGGGCTGTCCCTCCAGCATTCCTTCCTCCATCTTCACCAACAGATGTGGGTGGGCACGATCTTGGGAGGGACGATGGCTGAGACAGCTAACCCAGACTGACCAAGGAGATATTCCATACCATATGATGTCAGCTCAGTAATATAAACTGGGCGAGAGGAGCAGGAGGAGGAGGCAAGATTCATTCTGGGCCTTCCAAAAGCAACCGTCACGCCTACTGAAGCCCTGCTTCTTGGGAGGTGGCCGGACATCGCTGCTGATGGGAAGTAGAGAGTAATAGCTTTATCTGCTTTGCTTTGCTTCTCGCACACGAGCAGCTTTGCTATCTCTATATTAAACTGCTTTTATCTTAACCCACGAGACATTTGTCTTATTTTCTCCTCTTCTCTGGCTTGCTGAGGAGGTGGGTGATCAAGTGGTGTGGTGGGTGCCTGGCATCTAGCCAGGGTCAAACTACCACAGAAATACACAGAAAGCACAAAGCATAGCATATGAAAACATGTTTGGTGAATCTAATATGACTAGCTCCAGATCAAGACTCCTATATTTTGGAAATGAGATGGGAAGCCTTTCTTTCAGCTTCTTTGGGCTGACACAAAATTTTTGAAAACAGAGAGCCTACTTCTGACCTCAGTTTAAAAAATAAACAATTCTGCTGATTTCAGTTTTGATCATCAAACAAGTCATTATTTCTACAAGCATAAATTGTCCAGACAAGGATCTATATTCTGTTATATAACTATATGGATGTTGAGAGTAGATCTTTATCAGTAAACTCAAGGGTTCCCAGAAATATTCTTGGACGGTGAAACAATTTCTCATACTACTAAAGTGTTTCCTGGCATGTCTTATTTCCCTGTGTCCTCTTTGACAATTTGCCAGTGCTGCTCCCAGGTTTATATGATGCAAGAACCAATCGTAATTAGCATCCGACATGCAGGCCTGACATTTCCAGGGCTAGCAAAGTCCACTAGCTTAGACGTAAGACATTCTTTCCCAGGTAGCCTTGAACAATCAGTGACATTCCCAGGCAAAGGTTTTTACTCGTTAACATGCAGTCATATTTGCCAGATGGAAACATCACAGAAAACGAAACATAAGAAGTAAAGAAACAACCGTCCAACGTCACACAATAAAATCCAGTCTCTTAATGTATCTAAAAAATCATCGCAGGAAATTAATCTTGGTCTGTTCTCCTCAAGTAATTTTTCTATATATATTTGTGATGGAAAACCCATGGATAAGATAAGGGTTGCCAAGGTGTTTTTTTTAAGCAAGGTTTCAAAAACAGTAATGCTCGGTTACCCAGGTGGGCATCTTCAGTAGAGGACATGTCCAAAGTCAGCAACATCCTCACAAATTCAGTATAAGCATGCTACAGAGTGGTCTGAGTAACCTGAGAACTCTTTTTTTCTTATTCACTTTTTCTCCCAAGTCCTCACAGCTTCAATGGGGACCTGCTGCCCTATCAGCAACACACTTGCAAGCCCAAAACAGCTGTAATAATACAGTTTTGCATTATTGGTGGTAATGCTTAATGTATGTTTCCAGTGGGAATAGAAGATACTTAACTACAGTTCAAACAGAAACGAAGCAACTAATTTAGACAGAGATTTGTACTACCACTTGAATATATCCCTAGAAGATTTAAATTGATTCACTAATAGAACTTTAAAACAGTACTCTGTTTCTTCACTGTTAATTTGATTCAACTCATCTGAAGGTAATTCTGGTTTCATACTTAGAAACAATCGCAGTGAGTGCATTGTAGAAATCTACATAGATTAAAGTCTGCTATTAAGTTTTAAATATTAAAGACGGTTTTGCCATGTGGAAAAAAATTATTTGCTGCTTATTTAAAACTAATTTGACCAACCATCACATAGGCCTTATCTGTGCTTATCAGTAAAACAATACTAATGCTACACTGACAAAGATGTCGATTAGACATACAGAAAATATTATCTGGCTTTTGTTACATAAACCTGCTGATGCTATGAATTATCAAGATTTTTTTAAAGAATGAAAAAAATAGTACTATAAATCAATAAAAATGGAAACATTGTGCTTCAGATGTTAATGCCTAGCCCAAAAGAAGAAAATATTAAGATGTGCTAGTGTATTGATGTTGTGTTTTGAGCTGACCACTACAATCTTAATTGTAAAATGTAATAATATGTAAGTCAAGATACAAATATTTTTTAAAGTTATTCCATAACAAAAAATGAACTTTATAGATTACCAGGCTAAGCACATATCGCTATAAAGCAGGCAAAAAGAGACTGTTATTCAATAAATCCACTTATTCATAAGATCATAATGGCACAGTAAGTATCATAGAATCACAGAATCACAGAATGGTAGGGTTGGAAGGGACTTTTACAGATCATCTAGTCCAACTGACCTGCAGAAACAGGTCCACCTAGATCAGGTCACACAGGAATGCATCCAGGCAGGTCTTGAAGACCTCCAAGGAAGAAGACTACACAATCTCCCTGGGCAGCCTGTTCCAGTGCTCTATCACCCTCACAGTAAAATTTCTTTACCTAAAATAAAATACATTTTCAATAACATTGAATATGAATGTTTAATGAAAAAAAATGTATTTTTTTCTATCTCACTATCACATCTCTCTAGACAAATAATTAATTTAACCAGAAAGAAAACATTTTTAAGGAAAAAAACAACCCTCAAACAAAGAAAATTTAATTAACCAAATTACTGCAACAACTAAATGAATAATTTTCCTTGGCTTCCTGATTCTTGAGTGTTTTACTACAATGCCCTATTAATGATCTTATTTACTAATACTATTAATGAGAGAGCACTGAAATATTAAAGTAAATTCATTACTGTAGAAATATTTTTAGCCAGCTCGAAACTATCCTGAATATGTTTCTCTTGTAAATATAATTAAAAAAAAAAAATCACAATTATTCTAGCTGTACTGAGTTCTTTCCACCATCCTCCATTTGCTAGAAGAGGAAATCTCACTGATACTTCGTTATGAGCTGTAATGCAACAAGGAAACTAATACAGTGAATAGATGCAGTAATATACTCTAGGGCAGAAAACTTACTATTATGGAGAAAGATCTAATCACAGTCTCCCAGAAACTAAAGTTTATAAAAACTTTTCAGTTCACTTCAGTGACTCTGAAGTCAGCCAGAGCAAATGTCTCACTAGTCCACATGATTGTCTTCTGGTGGCAAATTGAAAAAAACTGTGTTTTTGTCACCTTGAGCTCTAAGTATGCTTGTATAAATATTCCATCTTGGAAACACTACTTTATATCTATATGGTTAATAACTAGAATGTAACTATACTTATAAGCTATTTAAAATTTAAGCCAGGGGACAGAAGAGGTAGAGATAGTGGCAGCAGGGTGCTGAGCTGAGGAAGGAGAGAGGAGTGAGGAAGGCGGTCTTAAAAGGCTGGTTGTTTAAGTTTTTCTCATTATCTTGCTCTGTTTTTGCTTTCTTCTAAAGAATCAGAAGCAAATCACAATATGCTTTCACCATGTCATCCATTTATTAAAAATTGCAAAGTTGGTTAACCAATGGAGTAAGGTAACACCAAACTATTTAATGATGTGTACACTGGCAAGTTCTTGAGGATTTGAGTTATACAATATTTTTCTCCCTCTCTGTCATGTTAGGCAGCTGACATCATCAGCAAACTGACTGGGAAGTTTCTAGAGGAGAAATCTTCCAGTGGAAGATTTGATGATCATTTGCTGGGAAGTAAGTTTTCAATGGCTGTCAAGTTCTTATGTAGAAGAGATTGAAGTAAAAAGGACTTTGAAAAAAACCCTAACCATCTCAATATTGACAGTTAAATCTTGTTTCACTTTTTCTATTCTATTTATTTTATTTAGTTATCCATTCTATATGGGTTACGAGACAAGGAAGCCAACTGCTTCATAAAGCACTTTGCAGAAACCTCTCAGGAAAATCTAAAGAAAGCTCTCAAGAAAACTATCCAGTAGAAATTACAGAAAGCTTACAGTGTGACTAAAAGTGTGATGCACCTTGACAAAAAGTAGAATTAGCAAGACTTCAAAAGGCTTTAGTGCTTTACGTCAATATATGGCAGTCTCGGTAAACAACTCTGATTAAACTATGACAGTTCAATGAATCCTGCGGGTACAATGTGAACAGAGTGTGAACAGTCCTCATTATGAATGCAGTAAAAATGACAGATTTGATGATACTCAGGAAATTAAGATGCTTGTAGGAAAAGATTGTGGGAATAAAAATTGTAGCTCAATAAAGTCTGTTATCGGTTACATTTCCCACTGGATAGAATACTAAAGTAAATAAATAAACCTCCATCAGATTTTTTTAATTCATAAAATGGAAAAGTCATGAAATATTTTGTGAGTATAACTGTGCACCATTTTAAAACTCATTGTTAAGGATGTTGTTATTTAAGTACAATTTTAATGTTATTTAAGTACAATTAAACATATTGGGAAAGATCTTGAAATAAAATTAGCTGAGGAAATTTTATCCTTCTCCAAGGATTACTTATGTGTAAGAAAATCAGATATTTGTGTTATAAGTGACAGCATGGAATGCTAATAGAGATTAATGATTTTAACCACGTTTGATATGAAAAGTATTTTTACAATTGTGGAAAATCTATCAGACTATTTTGTTAATTGAAAACTAGAGATTTTAGAATAAATAAAATCTGTAGCTATTTAAAAATTGATTACAAGGAATGATTTCCATACACATGGGACACCTGAGAAATCTGAACAGATTGTGTTAATTAAAAGAAAAGGATAGCTGCTACCAAAACAAAGGACCTTGGTAATACATTGAGTTAGCTTCATTAAAACAAAAATTTACTGTGACATGGAGTATCCTTTATTCTGACTGTGTACCTGGCTGATGGAAATGTTCTCCTTGTCTTTCACTTAGGAAAATGATAAAAAAGTAGAGTTCTAGTTTTCCGCAAAGTAATGTTGTCTGATCTTCAACCTCAATGCAACTCTGAACTTCAAATGAGAACATTTAGTTTAAAGTATTTTGACATTAATGCTCCTGAATGCTTGCCAGCCTAAGCTGAAGTGTCTTGCAGTGATGGGAAAAACATGAACTTTTCCTTACCTGCGGGAACAACTTTGTATAACAATTGTAACTTTTTTCTTCAAACGCTTAAAAGAGCTAAATGAATGTTCATAAAACCGCTTGAATCTAAACGCAGATGTACTTTAGAACCAGAATTTGAGCCCTTTGACAGTCACATGTAGGCAATGTAGGCTTGCCAACAGCTCATGATCATACAATATAGGATTTGCATTTGCTTGCATTGTCTTCACTGTTAAAGGGATAATTTTTCAGTTTCCTTTCTTGAGAGACCATCTCTGTGATTCTAAGGCCAATGTTCTTAGTCAGCATGGGCCACAAAACTCACAGGGTTTAGTTTCTGCTAGAACATTTCTGTTATGAATATCCTCTGCTTGTGCAAGATCAGCAAGGCTGAAACAGATTTTTTTTCAAAAAGATACTAACAGTAAGATATCTTACTATATATAGGGAGATTGTGGCCCTAAATGTGAACCTAAACCCCAAGTTCAGCGTCTCTGCTGAGAGGTGGGGTAATCTTGGCAAACAGTACCCAGCTGCTCAGCTTTCTTTATCAGGACAAGGGAAGAAAATAGGATGAGAATAAAAGTACAATCTTGTGGTTTCAGATGAAGTAATGGAGATTTCTTACAAGTTACTGTGAAGAGAAAAAGACATTAAACTTAGAGAAAATTAGTTGAATTTATTACCAATTAAAGTAGATTTCGGGAGTGATAAACAAAGAAAAACACTAAAGCAAGACCTTTACACCCTCTTTACCCAGCTCAACTTTACTCTTTTACTCCCCGCTCCTCTCCTCTCTACCCTGAAAGCTGGAGGAGCAGATGGGGCAGGTTACATTCAGTACAATGAGGTTTCTCTTTGCTGCTTCTTCTGTCTCACACTTTTGCCCTGCTCACTGGCTGCCGTTTCTCCAGGAAGCATCTAGTTCTTGAGGTGGTAGCCTTCTGTTTCTTGTCAGAGGCCACTCCTGCCACTAGCATCTGAGCACGGACAGCAGAAACATTGAGATAAATGTCAAATGATCCATTCAATGCAGTCTCACCCAGTATGCACTGATTTGTCGCTTTTACAAAAACTTAGGATAAAAATCATGGAAGTTTTAAAAAAAACAGAAAAAAACATTAACTTCAATTTAAATGAGAAAAGCTTTCCCAGACCCACCTATATTAGAGCCTACAGTCCTCATGAAGGCCTTTCTGTTAACATTACTAAATTCTGTCTCAGCCTAGTAAAAAGAAAGTATCTCAAACCAAATTAAATAACAAGTTAAAACCAATGCAATTTGCAATCACTCTCATTCTCTATTTTTCACAGATAAAAGGAGATATATACTATGGAAGGTGCAAGTAAAATGCTAGCCCCAGATGTCATTAAGTAAAAGGCAAGCAAAGAGAAACCTCAGTCTGAGCAAAAATATATCCTTTGAGAGTTAGGTTCCAATGGAACATAGCAATACCACATACCAATAAAGTAATGAAAAAAAACATGTCTTATCTGAATGTTGCTCTTCATATCTCCACTATAGGTCTATTTTTATAGCACAGCCATGATAATGTGCTCTCACAGAGGGAAGCAAATATTGTTTTTCTATCTCTCTTTGGAACAAAACTATTTGTGTGTGTGTGCACATTAAGAAGCAAATCAGAATTTAGTAGCGTTTATTTTGTCATCAAGCTGAACAGAAAAACATTCATCTAATGTTCCAAAATAAATAAAAGAAATAAACATGTCAATATCTGGGAAGAGTTTGCGTATGTACCTTTTTCATGGACAGAGAAGAGAAAAGACTGGATCTTTTCATGCCTTAAGGGCACAGTTTTCTTTTTGACTGCTGCAAGTCCAAAAAGACTCCATTGATTCTAAAAGAGTTACTCTGAATTAGCAGCAGTATGACTCAAAGTGGAAACTCATAATTTGGATTTAGATAAAAAGAGAATAAACTTATTCTAACTTTCCTGTTTCTGGGAGCTCAGGGGTATTTGTATAATATTTCTCATAACAAATGGAAAGTCAGAAAACTTGAGTATTACTTTGTTAATCAGCACTGCAGTTATTTAATCAGGAAAACCCCTTCTGACCTTATTGACACCTTTTAGAATTACAACTCCACTAAAAGCAATACTTCTGCCATAGGGATTCTCAGATTCTCAGTATGAAATGAATGAATCAGTGGATCCAAAGGAGCCAGTGCCATACCTGACACAAACAAAATCTGCAGGCAGGGCTCCCGGGATTTTAGGGCACTGCCAGTGCAATGCAGCTGTATGCATGACCACAGTTACTGTGACTCATGACATGAAGTCATGCCACACTGTGCCCCTGATGTAAAGACTCCCTGGGCTTAAGCTGTAGATCCAACTCACCCAATAGTTAACTTGTCAATTAGAGAACTTAAAATGGCAATGGACTCTATGTATTTGATGTTCTGTATAGCTGTCTTTTTGATGTACTGCCCTTTTGTCTTCTCTTTTCAGCCTGGATCAAAGTATTCACCTACCTACTACAAAGGAATGCAATTCTTTCTGTAATGCACATTTCTATATGTTAAAGGTAGTAATAAACAGTTTCTTCCATAGAACATAGATTCTTTAATTTTTTAATTTATACTAAAGTGAACAGTTTGAATTACTTTTATTGAACTATGTCATTCTAGAAAATATTTTGATGACAACAGTACAATATGAAATATAATAATAATATGAAATACAAATATTTCCTACATTAAAGTGCTATTAGGTGTATCTTTAAAAAACAGTATATTCTTTCTACGTAGTGGGTATATTGGTAATATAATATGTTATCATAATGTATTAATCAGATTTTGTTGTTGTTGTTGCTAAAAAAAGAAAAAAGAGCTGTAGGTCTTTCTTTTTGGTTTTAAATTCCTAAGACTGGGCAGTATTGTATACAAACTCTGAGCCATGTCATGGGGACTGGCTTTGCAAAAGGTCAGGTAGCTTCACTTTCATGCAATAAAGAAAAACAAACCAAGTAGCACTAACTGTGGATCATCTTGCCAAGCAAAGAACTCTCAAGTTCAACTGCAATTAGGGTTTAATGTAGTGCCTATTATAAATGATAATTACTATGAGTCCATTATATGTTGTGCAGGATGTTTTGTGAATTTCAAAAGGGCTTTTTCTGTAGTTCAGCACTAATTAAGCATTAGTTATGAACACTTAGATACATGACTGTCAACTTGCCAAGTTTCAGACAACACACACTAGGTTTTATGGTGCACAATGACAGTCACAATAACAAGTGGCACAAAGATAAAATGAAGAACAACAAAGAGGATTATTTTCTGGTAATGTACATTTCATTTCATAACAACTCTTTTTCAAGAATCAGCATCTATTCAGTAATTCAGAACTCCTACTTCCAAGTATATTATACCCTTCTTGTGCTAACCAAGTGTCATGTGATGAAATTTAAAAACAAGTAACTCACTTTGTGGTGACCTATTTTGTTTGGAAGGCCAAATAAACACTGATGTGTAAATTGTGGTTCTAAAATTGTTAATCACACAAATAGTCATGTTATATCAGAGCTCTGTCTGACTAGTCTACTAATTTTTCCCCGGTACCATTCTGAAAAGTTCTGTGTGGTGTTTTCAAGCTAAGCACAGAGGACGGTAGTTTTAGAATCCATTTTTACTTGTCATCTTACATAATACTGTCTTGGAAAGAAGTGCAATCATATTTTCTCTTTAGCTAGTCAAGGCTGAAAAAGTAACAGCCAAAAAAATTCTATCAATCATCATCAATCAGTACAGAACAGGTCCATATTTCAACTAGTGCCTCCACTATTTATATGCCTAGGATTTTATTTATCTATTTCTTTATATGCTACCTTTATTGACAGTAGCATCAGTATCCTTTGGCAGGAAGTTAAGAATCCAGCACATTATTTTCCTTGCCTGTCTCTTAGGCGACTGCATAAGACTATTATACAACCACAAATAAAGAGTCTTTTAGAAGCACTGGCTATTTTCTGGAGACGTAGACATTCTGGTGATTGTTCAAAATGATTGCTGCTTGAAATAAGTTTTCTTTGACTTAGTGGATTTTGACATATGACATTAAAATGACCCAAGGAGAATGAATGAACAAAATGGCACTTTGGCAGAATGAACAGGAAATTGGATGATTTAATAATTGGAGATCTTATTAATATTTACAAATATCTAAATGGGGGATGTCAGGAAGTTGAGGCATTCATTTTTCCTATTGTGGCTAGCAACAGGACAAGGGGTAATGGGATGCAGCTGGAACACAAAAAGTTCCACTTAAATATAAGAAAAAACTATTTTAATGTGAGGGTGATGGAGTAGTGGAACAGGCTGCCCAGAGGGGTTGTGGAGTCTCTTTCCTTAGAGACCTGCCTGGACACATTCCTTTGCAACCTGATCTAGGTGAAGCTACTTCTGCAGCGGAGTTGGACTAGATGATCTCTAAAGGTGCTTTCCAACCCCTACCATTCTATGATTCTATGATAATTGTCTTTAGGGGAATGAGGAGCTATTCCTTGGTCTTCTAAAATATCTAAACTACACCAAGGAAAGTGAATTCAGCTGAAGAGTAGAAATAGTTATTTGATGCTAGAGACTAAAGCACAACTACAGTTCATATAATTATACTGTAGTTTGTCCCACATTGAGGGTCATTTAGAAGAAGTTTAAATATTATTCTCAAGAATTATATATTTTTGGCTAATCCTGCCTTGGACAGAATGACAGATTTGGTAGTTCTTGCAGTGATGTGATGGTAAGGAAATCTTCAGATTACTCTGTTCATTTTTTTTTTATTATTTTGAGACCTCTGTCTTCCTGATCTTTGAGCACCGCAACGATTACTTGAACACAAGTCCTTAAAGGCTTTCTTAATTTAAATTCTGTAGTTGCCAGATCATTGTCAGCATCATGAATTAAAATTTTGAAAGTCAATAATCGTTTTCCAGCTGGAGGCTTGGTTAAGAAATTGCACAAAGAAGTATGAGAGAATGAAAAGGAGTAATCAGTACCATGATTCTATGGATGAATTGGCTTAATGCAGACTATTGCATGCAAAAGACATTGTTTTATATCCACTTTAATTTGATTTGGTACCTTGGAGAACAGAAGCTCAAGTATACAAATGAATTAACAAAACCATTTTTTCACTTTAATCCTTTGATGTAATGACTAAAATGTTTGAAAAGACCCATTGATTGGCTGCCAGCTGTGATAAAACACTGCAAATGCAGTCGTGAAGTGTGATAAAGCTAAAACTGTTTCATGACAGTTCTCATTTGTTGAATTAAAGATATGAATCCAGCAATGAAGCCTCATGAGGAGCATATAAATTATGAATTGCAGTTAAGATGATTGAATTTCAAGTCAAAGTTCTAATACAACAAAAAATACAAAAGTAAAACCAAAACCAGATCTCATTCCTGACTGTGAGGCTATGAGATAGTTCTGGTTTTTCTTCTTTGACAAAAGCCGTATAGCTGAATGTCATCTTTTGAATATTGTTGTAGTACATATTTTGTGGTTAACACTTTTTATTCCAGTTAACAAACCAGAATACTACCATTTACAGCTCTGAAAGGAGAATGTATGGAAGTATGTTTCCCTGGAGTACCCGTTTCTTGTAGGTTCTTTATCTTACTATTCATGTCTACTGGACATTTAGACTGTCTCTAAACAATACGTATCTATTGTGGAAAATTAAAATGAGAACCAGATATCACTTTGTTTAGTTTTTTCTAAAACACAACAGACACAAAAGGAGACAAGTACTTTCAAATTGTGTTCAAAATACTAGCAGCCATCAAGAGTTTTCATATCATTGTCCTGGGTGGAACTGGTAATTGTAGAGAATTAATACAAAGCATAGCATTGTGTGCTGGCAGCTGTCATGGTGAGAAAATGCTATAGAAATGCACAAATGCAATATGAGCTAATTTTAAAATTGACTACCAATGCATGTCCCAAACTTCAGGGTTTTTTTGTTTCCCAAAACACGTCATGAAAAATGATTTTCTCTAATCAAAGACAGCATTTTGCTTAATAATGGTGAGAAAGAAACACACCAAGATTATAGTACTAGAAATAAAACCTCCGATACAGGAAAAAAAATGTGAAACTATTTGAGACTATTTAAGTAGGTTAGATGTTCTTACATTATCCAGACTGTCTATGTCTCATGAAGGAGAATTGGCTAAACGACACCTCAAACTTGTGCACGGTGGTTATTATTAACAACTCACAGAGCAGAAATGAAGTACAAAATATCTGGGAAAAGAAGTAAACAATCACTTATATTCAGATACATAAAAAAAACCTCGGATAATTCAAATTTCAGATGTTTATGCTTCAGAATACCTTGACATCGGTTGCAGATCCACTAACAGGAAATGCATTTCCATGTACTGAAATGAGAGATTCAATTTATGTGGTGTCTTGCTAGTCTTTTAATTCTTACAATAGCAGGAGTTGAATAATGCCTTATGTAACTAGCTGGTACAATTAGGCTCCTTTTGCTTTGTAGTTGGAGAACACATTTTCAGTCTTGCAAAGTTTACATGGAAAAGCTCCATTGTCCTGCATCTACCAAAAAATGATAAGCATTAAAGAGCACCTTGTCATTTATGAACTTTTACTTTTTTTTTTTTTGTTAAGACAGTGAGGACTAGGGTGGACAGGTTATCAATTGACAGCACCAGTAGCTGAAACAGATGAAACATGAAACTGAGCCATCAGGCAGTCCTAATGTTGATGACCCATGGGGGGTATCTGACCACTTTCTGTATTTGTCAGTGGCTAAAACATAATGGATTCCTGTTGATGATTTGCAGAGATGTTTAGAGGATTTTTTGTGTTGCTGGTGTCACAGAGGTGATTCATCACTTCTCATCTAATAGTGCTCTGTGGCTTCCCTTGCAGCTGAAGCTTAAGGGGAAGATAAAGTTTAGGGAGAATGACTGGAATCATCTGCTTTGGCTTTACCAGCTACAGAACAGTGTCGCCGACGGAAGGAAGACACAGTCGCACAATATGAGTGATCAGTATGCTTCATTTATTAATCGTGCTTACCCAATATTTATACTCTAGTTAATTAACTCATACATAGTGCAAAGCTAAGCTCCTAATTAGTGCATATACAAAGGATCAGTCCCTCCTGCTTTTCCCATGCCTTTCTTACTGCAAAAACAACCTGTTATTGTATAATTGCAACAGTCAAAGATAGTGTGGCCTTGCCTCCCCAGCTACACCAGCTGTGTGCTATGATTAACACATTCCTCCTCAGTCAGCTGCAAAACATCTAGGTGCTTTTTCTCATGCAACCAGTTTCCCACAGAAAAGAATCTCTATTTCGGTCTCCATCTCTTTTAGTGCTCCCATGTGTACACATGTGTGTGTATTTAGTAGGTATGGAGGTTAGGAAGAACCTTTATTACAGCTCACACATAAAAAGCCTTATGGTCTTCTCTTTGTAGCAAAGCACCACTTCCTACTTTTCCATGTTGTTTTTGCAGATTTTAAACTGCTAAATGAGACAAGATATAAGAAGCAATTAGTTGAGCATGGGGATGAGCTTCTATACATAAGATGCAGGCAAGGCAATCTTTTTGTTTTCTGTATAATTTTCCTTGACAGATTGAAGTAAATGCTAGTTGTCTTCTTCTCAATAATTGCAATATTACACAGAACACAAAACTATGTAAAGAAAAAGAATGCGCATTTCTGGCCTAAATTTAAAGGCTTCACTTTGGATTTTTTTTTGGTCTGTGTCTTCTTTCTAATGCTTAATAATTCTATATAAGTATTATATACTAGTAAGTAAATGGTCCCTATATGGGATCAATTAGAGCCTTGGTCTGTAGTCTAATTTGCAAATCTCTGCAAGAAGAAAAAAAGAAGGCTGTTAACATCATCTATATAAAAGGTATATTTTCTATTAACAGATGATTTTTATTTTCACAGTATCTACTACCTTATGGTATTTCTTGTAAGATCAACTCATACATCATCATACATTTTGTATCATACATCATCATGATATGAGCATCAAATAGAAATTGGTAAATTACAAATATTTTTAGAATATGAGAAGGGAATATTCAAAGTCATAAAGAAAAATCTCATATCACCTCTCACTAAGACACAAATTGGGACTATTGTGGAGCATTTTAATAGCATGAGAAATCTGTCTCAGAGTAGCCATGAACTATTACAGAAGTCAGAGATTTTTTTTCTGAAGTTTGACAAAGTTTATAGCCTAGAGTCATTCCTTTCTTGTTCCTTGCTTTCCCATCTTCCCACCTGCCTGCCTTCGTACCTTTCTACGTGCCTGCCCTATCTTCCTCCCTCTCTCCCTTTCTTTTTATCCTTGTACATATTGAGAATATCTTAGCAATTTAAATTACTTCACAAGTCCTTTTTCATTCAACTCAAGCATTAGTAGATTTGTTTATACATTCCAAATCTGAATCAAATTTTTACCCTTGGAAGGTTATTCAATGTAACTGTGAAAAAGCTGTGGATCACATACGATTCATGCATAGTTCTGCTCTATGACAAGAATTACTACAGATTTCCAAGACAACTTTGATAAGTCCTGTGTATTAACTGCAGTAAAGTATACTGTTAGATCAATAATAATTTCACCTGGAATTTGCTTCACATTCTGTATCTGCTGCTTTTTTTGATATCTGGCTTCAGAATAGATATTTTTTACACCAATGAGACTTCGTTATATTTAATGTGATGCTTTGATGAGGCTATGACTGCTCCTCAAGCTGGGAGGCACTATGGACACAACCACATAGCTTTTTTTTCCCACATTTTTTTTTTTTCTGTGAGATATTATGCTATCCAAAAACTCTCAGCAGGGACACTACCACACTAATTCAGTCCTTTAATTTCATTTTTATCACACTTTCCAAAACACTGATATAAATTTTTGAGTTTTTTTAGGTATCTGAACCTGACTCTATAATTTGACAGAATATCTCCGAAGTTTCTGTAGCTCTATCATTTTATACCAGATAAGTATTTTGTATCAGATTTGCATTGTGTTGACTGTTGTAATTATGTATCACACACTTCTTGCCTTGTTACAGAGCTAACTTCACTTTGTCTCCCCTCCAAGACAATGTGTACCACTTGTAAGCACTTTTCCATTTTTATAACTAGGGAAAGTGACTCGTTAAAATTATAGGATGTAGGATGTGCTATCTCTGTATCACCTGCTCTGTCTTCTCTGTGTTTGTAGGATAGTCAGCACAATATAGTAAACTCTACTGCTTGTCATTCTTCATGGAACTAAAACTATCCTCTTTCAGCTGGCATAGAGAGAAAAGGGGCAAAATGAGCAGTTTCTTGTGAATCTTCAGTACATATCTTTCACCTGCATCTAGAGAAGTTAAATTAACCTGCTGCCTGGAAAACTTTTGTCAAATGGACTGACTGAACCAGTACTGCTGTTTCTTTTCTGGCATCCCACACTCTCCAGCATGTTGGCTCAGTCTTTCCTGACTCTTAGCCACAGTAATAATGTTGAGATTGTTGATCAATGACTCACTTGAATACTGCAATTGGGTCATAAATAAAAACTGCACTGCACCAGGCACAGCATAAAATGTTAAAGATTGCTTTCAATCATGAAACTATAAAAAACTTTATAATAAACTATGTACCTATTTCGTCAGTGGTGGAGAAATAGACCCTTCAAAATCATCCCAGAAGCTAAAATAATAGGATTTTGATGCATTTTCTCCAAATGCAACCTAATGCTGCTATATGAAAACTCATATGGAGTTTTTCATCCTTGTTGTATTACCGAACAAATGCCAAAATTCTACTCGGAGTATGACTGGAAGAGATTGACGTTTAAGGCATATCTCAATCTGCTTCCATTATATTCACATAGGTACAGAGTCATTTCAGTGGCTCCAAAATAGACCTCAGTGTAAAAACTATCTGAATAGTACATAAGTTTCTAAATTATTTAAAATAACTTCTGAACAAAACAAAGTCTTTTCCTTAGAGGAGTTTTAAACAAAAATCTTTTCCCATAGAAACAGATTTTTGTGGTTTAAGAATTCACTTCATATAAAATAATCACTATTTCTGACTTGCGCTAATAAAGATTTGTCTAGAACTAATTCAAATTTATTCTTTTGAGACTTCAGACCACTTTTTTCCTCCTTTTTCTATGTATAGCTTCTTCTCCCCTATATGATATATGCATAATTTTCCTTTCCAGCTTGGGCACAATACACTTCAATTACTTAGAAGCAAAAAACCTACCAACAAACCCCCAAATTTACAAGCATTTGTTTTCAAATTTATACCTAAGTATTCATCTTTCCTTCTTGAAACTCTAGTTTCTTCTGTCAGTCAAAAGAACACACTGAAATCCATCGTACAGAGTTTTGCATAGCCAAACAAGATGTATTCCACCCTTCTCTGTCGCTGTCTGTGCTGCACATTCTTTTATAATCCACATCATAACAGGGCTCTCATCTCCAGGGCACTGAAGGAAGTAAGAAGTTTTAAATTTTATTTGCCAAGTTCAGATATTTCATGCTTGATCTGTGGCACTGACAATATGTCCTGCAGGTAGCAAGTAAAGGGATGGTTATGTGAACTTGCTTTGGTTAATTATTGTTTCAAAACAGCAACAACAGTTTTTAACAACATCTTAGAAAGTATGACTTAAACAAAATTCAAGGACTGAAATAATGTGCTGGTGTCCTTGTTTTTGACTGGCAAATGTCTCACAAAAAAGATTTTCCCTGAAATGTTTGGTATGACTTTATCATGAAAAGCTGAGATCTGACAGCCACTTTAAAGTTATTTCCAAAGTCACATGCTTGCAGAAGATTTATTTTTCATTCAGAATATTTCTGACCACTGTGAATATGTGTAAGCAATTATACTTGGTAAGTTCTATTTAATGAAGCTGTAGAAATTAATCTTAAGATTAATTTAAAAACATCTTTTTATTGACAGGATAAGAAAATTGATGTTTCAGATACTCTGAGACAACATGAAAAACCCAGGAATTATATGGATCATCAAATATTACAGTCATCTTACTGGTCTCTCAGAAAAGAGGTTTGTTTAGATGGTTCGTTTATTTAATAGCAAACATTCCTTTCCCTTTGTCCACTAACACCCTGAATATCATGGAGCTAGAATTACAATGCTCAGACAAATAGATTCACTTCTCAAATGATTTTTTTTGTTGTTGTTGTTCCAAAAGAATATTTCTGATGTGTTTCAGAACAAGAATAAAATAAGGCAAGAATTGAATGAGTTCTCATATGACAGAAATATTATAGAAGATTCAAACTGAATTATGGCTTCTTTAAAGTATATGAGAAATTATAATCATCTTTGATTGCTCTAGGATTTTACCATGAGTCCATCATAAATTTAGCCTTAAATTGCATTGAAAAATCTGTCAATATGTTCATTTCTTTAAACAAGAGCAGCTACATATAGTAGCACACGCACTTTGCAATCACATGGATAAATGATATCTTGAACTATGCAATATCTACAGACATTGCTGAGGACAGGTTACATATTTTTAAAGCAGTAGCTTAGATAATTAAAATCAGTGAGGGTAAGGGTGGAGCTACTAAACATTCATAGCTCTAATGTTGCTTTTGCCAGGTACAGACCCTAAGAGGAGACACAGGGGTGTGTCTCGAGATGCTCTAACATCTTCTAACATCAGCAACCCTTGACTCACAGTATCTGAGGCCTTTGCAGCAGTTTAGGGAGTGTGAAACATCCTTCTAGCTGGTGCTAGGAACAGATCTATATAATAGTCAGTGTCCCAGAGCACAGCTAACATACAGTTGAGTGTACAGAAGGCGTCCTGTCTGTGTTCAAACCAGCCTGAACAGTCTCAGGCACAGTGTTGTTGTGCATGGGTCAATTTCCCAAGCATGTGATGGAGTAGCTGTCCCTGCCAAGTCAGAGACTTTGACCCAGACAGAGCTTCTGACGGTAGATGAAGCCCTCCAGGTTCTAGGCTGCAGGGACTAAGTGGAGCCTATCCTTGGGGCTGGGATAAGCCTTCAAATTCACTATCCTCAAAGCTGAGGACTTTGCACTTTAAAGCAAAGCATCTGAAATAACTAACTCTGAGCCAGGAAAAATCATCAGGAAGATGTGGTAAGTGATAGTAATGAAAGACTACCTGCTGCTCTCCTTCTACTGACATAACCTGTTTTCTAGAAAGCTTGTTTCTTGCTGACAGTCTGAATCCAGAATACTGTTGAAAAAACACTCCTTTGGCTATTCGCCTCTACTATTCTTCCATGTGGACAACAATGATACTGTCAGAAGCAACCTAGAGAGTACCAAAAGCAACTACAGACATCTAGGAGTGATAGTCATGGGCATATGGTACCAAGTGGTGTTCTCAATTCTGTTGGTGAGGGGAAAGGATATAAGAAGGAAAGTATTCATACTATTTAGCAACAGTTGGTTGTGGAGCAAGTGTTGGCGTAAGAGTTTTAGTTTTTATGGCCATGAGATCCTGTTTGGGCACCTATGTGTTCTTGGAAGATACCAAATTCCGCCTTGTTAAGCAGGGCAAAAGTATCTTTGTCAGTAGGATGACTGATATTGTAAGGAGGGATTTCAACTAGGAGTGATGCATGAGGTATAGAGTTACCCACAGCCTCATGAGGGAGCAAAGAACAGGACTGATGAGCAAAGGGCCTGAAATAACATGAAAGAAAAGGAATAGAATGTCAACAAAACAAGACTTAAGCCATTAAACAAAGGGAAATGCAAAGTCTGGCCCTGTGGAGAAATAGTCACACAAATCAGTATATTTTGGAAGTTGCCCAGCTGGAAAGCTGTTTTGCAGAAAAAGGACCTATGTGATCCTGGTGGACAACAAATTAAACATGAGTCAGTAATGTGCCTTTATGGTAAAGAGATCTAATGGTATCTTGGGCTGCATTAGAAGCAGCACGAGTAGGTTAATGGAGGTGATCTTTCTTCTTTGCTAAGCACTCATGAGGTCACATCTCAGGCAGTGTGTCCAGTTCTGTGCTTCTCAGAGCTACGAGAGAGAAATGGACATACTAAAGAAAGTTCAATGAAAGGCCATGAAGATGATTAATGGACTAGAGCATATCATATATTGTGAAAGGATGAGAGAGCTTGTGGTTGTTTAGCCTACAGAAGAAAAGGCTCAAGAGAGATCTTATCAATGTTTATAAATACCTGAAGAGAAGATGTAAGAAAAGGGAACCAGGCCCTTTTCAGTGATTCCTAATGTCAAGACCAGATGCAATGGACACAAACAGAAACAAAGGAGGGTCTTGTCAAACAGAAGACACCTTTTCACTGTAAGCATCACTGAGCACTGGCACAGGTTGCCCAGAGAGGCTGTGGAGCCTCCATCTTTAGAGGTATTCAGAAGCTATCTGAACACAATCCTGAGAAAGCAGCCTTAGATGGTCCTACTTGAGCATGGGGGTTGGATCGAGTCAACTTAATTACATGAAACGAGGAAGTTTTGTTTCTCTGCTAGAAGTTGTTGACTTTCCTCTATTTGGTAAATGCAAAGCTTCTAGAAAAGATGACAAGCAATATCATTAGCTTTTGAAAAGACTACAGGAGATGGTAGGAAACACTTCAGAAACAATGTTCTGTACACCAGAAAACGGCTTTTACACTGATGCAACATCTGGAAATAGATAATGGAAACTTGGCTAACAAATCAATCAAATGAAATCTTCCTTAGTAGAACTCAATGAGGCTCTGTCCTGATATTTGGAATGATACATCCATGTCATAGATACTTTTCAGTTACTGAATGCTATATATCTGGCTACTATAATGTTATTTTTTTCCCTGCTGCTATGTTAAACATTCTTGTGAAACAGATGCTCATTCGTGACCTTCTTTTAGGAGGCTTCAATTTTAAATAGCTAAGAAGAGGGAGGTAAAGATTTGGAGAATGCGACTCTGCTCCCGGGTAGTCTCAAAGGATTCATAATGAGCCATCTGTGAAAAGAGTGGCTTTTTTCTTTTTCTCTCCTCAAATTAAGAAGGCTGAAGGCAAGCATTTTTTCCACATGAAAACAAGTTATCTTTTAGCTTTCAATGATGTTTATCTTTGGTTTTAATTTGCTACTAGAAAATAATCTTAACCTCAGAAGCTAAACATGGACATCTTTGCAAACCTGGAGTAAAGCTTAAATTCACAGAATTACAGAATCACAGAGACTTAAGGGTTGGAAAGGACCTCGAATGATCATCTAGTCCAACCCCCCTGCCAGTCTTCCCCAGATGCAGGACTCTGCACTTGCCCTTGTTGAACCTCATGAGGTTCTTTTTCCTTAGTGTTCTTAAAAAACTTGATATACATGATTGAAGGAACTCTAGACAGACCTAAGCATAGGTGTACCTTTCACATCACTCTTAAAGCTTCTTTACTCATAATTGCTTGGACTCATGCTGTTTCAGACTTAGCAGCTTTCTTTTTTTGACTTTAGTGCTAGATTGCCAAAGCCAACATTATCAATCAGTAGGGTGCCTGGATACAGTGTATGTTTCCTTTTATCATCATGATTGTGTTCTATTTCTCCATATTTAGACAGTAGGCAGGTTTTAGGGAAGAAGTTCAAGAACTAAAGAGCAGAATAAAGGCTAAAAGAGTACTATGATCTGTACTTTATATTGATTTTCTTTGCTGATACAGAAAGGTCTCCATGAAAACTGATCTTCACTGTTTAGCTAAATAGAGGTAACAGTACAAATCTACAGTAAAAGTGTGCATATTAAAAGATACAGATCAATTTAGCCATATCATTGAATGCGAGAGGAATATGCAAAACTCAACATCCAATTTTCATTCTAAGAGGCAACTGGGAAAAGCTCTACTAAGCTTCAGAAAATCACCCTGAAAAACACACTACCTTTTTTTATTTGCCACTAGCTCAAAGTCAAATTTTAACTTTTAGGAATAAGCAGTCAGTTTAGTGATTGGACATATAATTTCCATTTTCTATATTTTAGATAACATATTAAACTTATTAAAATTAATTTTCTTCAGCAGAAAACTATAAATTCTGCAAAACATTTACATAAGTGGTTGAGATCAGAGAGGGGTGAAGTAATCTGAAATAATAAAAGAGAAAAAGTCTGAAAAAAATAAATAGAAATTGCTCTGAAATACTCTGGTTTTGATCCCAGCTTCTGAATCCTTTTTGTTTAGTTCTTTATGCTTCCTGTTTGGGCAATTTAGGAGTGCAGGATCTGTGTCCTTGGACCTAGAGATAGTTTTTGTGCTTCCCAAGACTGGAGAAAACTTCAGTTAATGCTTACAGGTTCCAGTTCCACACTAAGAGAACTGGAAACTTTGGGACTGGGAGCTAGGATTGTCAACATTTCTAGATCGTCTGTTTCAGAGCTGTGTGCCAGTGTATGTTTGAAAACTGCTAGGCTCCGTGATAAATAGTCATACCTAATTCCCTGTTTTGGGTACAAAAAGTTATCATATGCTGGAACATAAATTAAAATTACTTTTAAAAAAAGCCTGTCACGTAAATATTTTTCACCAATACTACTTGGCTTACATGAAGTATCTCAGCAAGTTCTGCTAGCACCCTATCATCCTCTAAAGACAACCATCCTCTAAGGACTTTTCAAAGGTCATATGTATATATGGGAGAGTATGAAGGCTCCAAGAACCCAGATGAGCTGGAAAAAACTTCAGACTAGGTATGAAATGTATCAGGTTTTCTGTAACCACTAGGGACTTTGCATTTAGGTTGTGGAGTCTCCTTGGAGGTCTTCAAGACCAGCCATGACATGTTCCTGTGCAACCTGATCTAGGTGGACCTGCTTCTGCAGGTGGGTTGGACTACATGATCTCTAAAAGTCCCTTCCAACCCTATCATACTGTGATTCTATGATTATAAAACCCAGACATAATTCTGCTATTTTGTGAGGCAAAAGGTCAAACAGTAGACCTCCTGCTTTGATAGAGAATGCAATAGTTTGATTCAAGCCCAGCTAACACAAATAGCAAGTATGGGAAAGAAAGTTGTTTTTTCATGTTTTTCCATGCTAATCTGCATCATTGAATGCAAAAAATGAAGGAAAATTGTGCTTGGTTTCATTCTAGCTCATAATAAATAATTTGCTAATAATATTGTGAAAATTAGATTGCCATAGCTCTGCTACACTAAACGCACTTAAGAAATATGACAGAAAATCTTCTGTAGAGTTTTCTGTGGACAGATAAAGTTTAGGAGATCCTAAAGATATTTTGAATCCTCATTTTTAGCACTCATTATAAAACAAATTCATATACATTTCTGTAAAACATATACTGAACTATATACTATACATATATACATATATATTTTAAAAATATTCTGAACCTATTTAGATTATATTTTTTCATTCAGTCCTGGACTAAACAAATCAGAACTATTTTGACATTAGCAATTGTCAGCAACAACAGTAAATAACACTAAATTTTGTATCCATCTTACTGAGTGAATTGATTCCACAGTGCTGTCATTATCTGAAGAGGCACAAAGCATCCAAATGAAGAATATGCTTTTCATTTGTCTGTATAAAATAACTACAGTATCTGAATGAACCTGATGATTATAGCACTCATGGCAATGAAGGAACTCACCATTTGAGAAAATTATTCCATTATTTGTCCAGTTCATTAAAAAACAATCTTCTCTTTCTGTCTTTTTGGGTGATATTTTACTTTAGAAATAAATGCTTGTAAATGAAGAGATTTATCTTTGAAATGTACAGTGCATTTTTCATTTGCATTTAAATGAAAGTGTAAACCTTTGCTATGTTGCATATAATACACAAAGGAGTTGAGATTTGAAGGTACTTCTTTTTTTTGCTTATTTTATTAATCTCAGTGAATTTATCATTCAGAAGCTAAATCTGTGCTCTGGATTAGGTGCTTATGACCTGTAATGTAGCAGATCATAAATATGGTCAATTCATCCCAACAGTGGTAACAATAGGAAGTTGAGACTGATTCTCTAAACCATCTCTAAACTCTCAATTTCTAGTCTCACATTCTTACATCACAAAAGGCTTCTTCACAATTCACAGCATAGGTCTTCAATTGTAATCTTGGAGCAGAAGTTGAAGTCAGCCTGGCTAAACACTTCTGCTTTGCCAGTAGTTCAACATTCCCCCAGCTTTAACCACAGTTATCGAAATGATGCAGCGACGTGTCTGGTAAAGTACTTTGCATGAAACAAAAGCTATGATTTGTACAGGACACTGATGAAGGATGGTTTAATGATGAAGAATCAGAAAAAAATAGTCTAAAAATGTTAACTAAGTAACTTTTAAAGTGAAATAAGAAGTTCAAAGAACAGGAAAAGAAATATTATCAAACAGAAAACTGCTTGATTATGGAACCAGAGATTTCCCTTTAGCCAAGGCAATGTTTCTGGCCTTGTGTAGAAGCGACAGTATAGGAGTGACAGAATCAGAATGTGGATCATGACTGTGGATCATAAATAACCCTATGTGATGAGGTTTTTGCCTCACACCTGTGAGGTTTTTTGCTTAATCTATAAAAACACAAAAACAACAGAGGAGTGACTATTGTGTGCCTTGGCATTTTCTTACATAATTTTTTTCCTTCCAGCAAGAGGTACAAGTTTATGGAAACACCAAACAGAGGCAATGGACTGCCAAGTTAGTAATCCTCAGGAGAGAACCTGCACGGCTGAACTATATAATGATGTGCTGCAGTAATATACAGAAATTTTGGCTCCCAAGGTGAGATATCTGAATTGCTGTCATGCCGTTTTACAGTTTGGCAATGCATTATTTGAGTTTTAGTACTAATCTGGTTTCCAGTGTCTCTGGGATGTCTGATCTATGATTGAGCATAAATGTGACCTAACTGGCATTTATAAATTCTGACCCTGGGTTCCAGTTTGACTATTGAAGAAAAATTTCTTTTCAGCCTACATGTGTCATGGCAAGGAAATATTATTTATTTCATAGCACAAGAGAAAATGGGACTTTATCTCAGACAGACTCGGATTATCACTGTAATACAAACAGTATCGGTCTAACACCATCAAATTAACTACTCTGAGAAAAAAAATAATCTATCCCTTGCTTTTTTTCCCCTCTATCATAAATGCACCAAAAGATTAACATTGAATCAATAAGCAGCTTGAACTTCATTGTCAGGCTAGTCTTGACCTGCCAAGCAACACATATATTAGGAAAAGAACTTTTTGAACACATCTCACAGGTAGATTTCTAAGATACGGATTTTCTGATTTGTCTTTTTCTCTGGCTTAAAAGTACAGAGAAGCTATTTTTATCTTATTTTGATTTGGAGAAAGGGAGTTGAAAGAAAGTTCTTTTGAAAGATCATAACATGTAAATTATATTTGTCACAGAGAGAAAAAAAATTTTTATAATTTCTTTGGAATACTGACATCATTTGACACTCTAAAATGATTTTAATTAATATGTCAAAATTAAATTGAAAAGATTCTTCTGTTTTACTACAGAATTGAAACATATTTCTTGACAAATGTCTGGTCATGCATGTAATTTCATTTTTTAAACTTGGTTTCGTCTCTCAGTGAAATGCTATCTTTTTAGGCTATTGGTTGAGGTTAATAGTTTGAAAACATCAAAACAAAAAGGAAAAAAACCATAAAGGCATGCTGGTGTCTAACTTCAATTTCAACCATTCTATGATTTTTCCTTGTTCAGTAATGAAACTAGGTTTTAGAGGTGTTTGCTAACATGCTAATCATTTCTACACTATCACCTTGGGAGCATTGCTGTGTTGAAAATTGCTCCCTTGCAAGCTCTAACCATGAAGAACACAGGGCAGAAATTATAGATTTGTGTGCAGTTGACGTGTTGTGGTCTCACAGTGAAATTGTGAGTGGCAGAAAGGTAGTTGGGTAAGTCTCACAACTGGACAGCTGTGGTAGATAGATTCAGGCTCTTTAGGAAGGACAGGCCAGATTTGTGAAATGGGAGTTGCCTTTTATGTGAGAAAGCAGCAGATTCTGTGTGGAGATTTCCTTTGAATGATGGATCAGATGAGAGTTTATGGGTTAGGATTAGAGAGCATATCAACATACACAATGTTGTGGTAGTTGTCAGATACATACTCCCTCATCAGGAAGAACAATTTGATGAAGTCTGCTTCAGACAGCTACAGAAAAGAAAGTTAGGAATACTGAAGTCATGGGCAGCCTTGGCTGCAGCAACCGTGGGATGCTAGAATGCAGGATGTTGAGACAAGGCAATAAAGCAAATAGCAGAATTAGTACTCCAGACTTTAGTATAGCCAACTTTAACCTGCATGGAGGAATACCATGGAATTCTAGACATAAGAGTGGTCCAGCAGAGCTGTTTGATTTTCAAGGATCACCTCCACCAAGCTCAAGAATGGTCTATTCTTACATGAAGGAAGTGATGCAAAGGTGGCAGGAGGCCATCAGGAAGTAACACACTGCTACTGACTAAATTCAGTCATAGGAAGAAAGTGTACCAGAGGTGTAAGAAGGAGTAGGAAGATACTATCTGAGTATGCAGTGATGGGGTTAGAAAATGAGAGTTTATGACAGCTACATCCATGCAGATGCTCAAAATCTATCTGGATGCAACCCTGAGCAGTCTGCTATAGCTGAACTTGCTTTGACTGGGAAGATTGGAATAGATGATATCCAGAAAATCCTTGCAGTCTCAACAATTTTGTGATTTTGAAAGGTAATGCATATATTGTTCATGAGTTTCTAAAGACTGCATGTGTGAACTTCATTCTCTTTATTCTGTCCATAACAGTAACTGTTAAAACTTCAAATTTTTTAGTGACTGAAAAAATACTGAAAACATCTGGAGACTATGTTATTACACATTCAAAATATTTCAGTGTCCTTCTGTCCTGGGTTTGGCCGGGACAGAATTAACTCTCCCCAGCTGCCTCTGGGGGTCGTGGCCAGGCTATTCAATCCCATGTGACATCATGCTCGGGATATAAGGGCAGCAGCTGGGCCTGGGCGGTGCTGCGGCCAGTGCAGGAACTGCAGTTCTGAGTGTTGGGCTGAGCGTCGGGCTGAGAAGCTACAATGGGCATTGTTCGTTTTTCTTTG
>WBNH01006526.1:0-27980 GCA_013401255.1 Urocolius indicus | reverse complement strand
GATGGGCCTAAACCAAGACAATAATGCAGATGTACAGTGAAATATCACAGGCTACATACAAAGGTGGTGTAAAAAGACTTCAGTACGAGTTCATTGCTTGTATTTAGGCCTGTGTTTACAATTGTTCTCTATAAGTCTGTTGTGGTTTAAGTCCAGTCAACAATTAAACATCACACAGTCACTTGCTCCTACCTTTTCTCCCCATCCCACTGCCATAATAGGACAACATGAGGAAAGAAGAAATACAAATAACAATAATGCTAAGAAAAGAATATGGGATGCAAGTGATGCACGATGCAATTGCTCACCCTCAGAAACTTGATGCCCAGTCTGTTCCCAAGCCTCAATTCCTCCTATCCCTGGTCAGCTTCCCTAGTTATATAATAGTCATGAGGTTACATGGCACTGAATATCCTCTTGGCTAGTTCAGATCACCTGTCCTGACTGTCCTTCCTCCCAGATTATAGCAAAAATCAACTGTATCCCAGCTGAACCCAGGACAAAAATAGTTCCCTTTTTTTTGCATTAAAACATCACAGCCAACAGAACAGGAACATGAACAATTTGTGGAGAGATTTCTACTCTGCTTTAAGATTTAGAACAGTCAGCAGGTTTACAATGTCATCATGGCAACAACAGCACGAGAGAAAGTCGTGACATCCTTCCTTCCCTTCCCTCAAATCCACTCTCCTAATGCACTCCATAGAGATAAAAGGTACCTGTCAGAATTCTTCTTTAGTGTCAAAGAGACTACTGATATCACAACAGTGATTTTAGAAATAAACAATGCTTAACAAGCCTGTACTTTGGCTAAGTCAAACTCATTCCTGGTAATATACCATGACCTATTTCCACCCTATGTGTAACATATTGACCTTCCTTCAATGCATTACATAAAGGAAACTGTCTGTCTCTTAACTAGATGTTTCTCTACATTTCCCTAATATGTATATTTCCTGAACTTCTCCTTCCTATGTTTTACTTCACTTTTTGTAAGGCTTTTTGTCCTTTTGTAAGCCAACTTCCACCCTCCAATGCTCCAAACAAGCTCTAAACCTAGAATACATGCAAGGATGCAAGATTTCTTTCTATTTTGACATAGGGGATGTGGTCACTTGACTGTAAGTGATTTAGTTTCTGTATGGATATTCTCTAGATATATCACCCAGCTATTGTAAGTCGCTGTAGGTATTAAATATGAATATGCCTGAAAATGTCTGTCAAATATCCCCCTACCCTTCATCCACTAGTTCTAATCTTCAATAAATGTCTTTCCTTATCACAGAAAATAAATTAAATGCCATTACATGACCTTGCAGAATATCCTTGACTGTTTTCACGTTAAAAGCAGCTTTGTAAGATCTGCCCCCCACATTCACACAGAAGCCTTCTTCCTAGATAGTTGGCCATGTGTTGCTACCCAGTGAGAGCTGAATCACTCCCAAAATCACTACTGGCAAAAGTGCATTATAAAGACATGACACAAATTAAGCACCTTATTTTGGTCATGTCACAACGTGCTTGGAAGAGGATAAGAAATAAATTTAAAGAGTATATATATCCTATAAGCAAGCCAGCAAAGTCTATGAGAAAACCAGGAAAAGGCAAAACCTGCAAACGTCACTCTATTTCAAACTCTAAACCAGATAAAATTTATTGGTTTACAATTAAAATTCTTCCAAGCTGATGAACTCATATTTCATCTTGAACATTCATATGGGACATAAACAGCCTAAACCTACCCTACCTCTCAACAACCACTTTTTTATCCTTTTATTCTGTTTATACCAGGTAAACAATGTTTCCATGTTGCTTTCACCAATTGTGGCAACACCTACCTAATAGACTCCAATGAAGTTAAAATAGCCAGCAATCTTAGTCATGGGTCCTTTGAGTCTCAATAAAATCTCTATTAGATGGCCAAGTTTCATGCGATTACCTAGTGAAATCCTCACTGGGACTGCTTTCACCAGTGAGGTTGCACCACCAAGCCAGTACAAGCACTGGACAATAGAGATACCCTCACTGCAATCTACTACTGTAACTACAGGTCATCGCTTCTGCAGGCACCCTGCCTGTAGCCTTCTATCTTGTCATATACTGGAGCCCTGTGCAACAGAAGAATGCACTTAACTGACAAACATAAGCTTCCAACACTGCATATAGCCAAGTATCTTGATCAGTTGCTGTCCTCAGCTCTATCAAGGTATTGTTTGAGAACTATAAACCAAATGTAAATAAAGATGCTTGTGTTTCAAGTTGATGCTCTTTTTTTTATTTCCTGGGAAAGAAACAATTTGCTTAACAATTTGCCACATCTTTTTCTAGTTGAAGTTTAAATTTAATATTATATTAAAGAAACTATATGATTTTTACCGTTGGCATTGCCACCATGAAAGGTTTTATGATTGCCTTCAAATGAATTGGACTCCCTTTAAATTTTTCCCCATACACATATCACTCCTCTATATAATGCTCATACATTGTATTAATTTTCATGCATTCTATGCATAATTTATAAACAGATATGACTCAAGAGCATCAACTACTCTCTGAATTTTTACAGTAGCAGGATCTTACATCCTGTCTCTTTATGTTACTGAGTGCTCTCACTTTTTAGTGAAGTTACAGATTTCATTTAGATGAAGGAAGAAATGTTTTTGGCATCCGTTTGAAATGATGAAGTCACAGTTCACAAGATGTTCAAAATATAACAAATGTTATAGTAACCCTCATGGCTAAATCTGCATATAAATGAGGCACTTGCAGAAACTGAACTCAAATTCAAGCAAATGCTATTTGTTCTGACTTCTGAGCTTAGGAATTGGCAAAGGATATAAGAGGTTACTATTTTTAAGCCATACCATTAAAGAGAGCCTAAGAGTCTGTTGCATCATTTCTGCATTTGACCCCAGTCTCCCACATTGTATGATCTTTGCCAAAATTCAAGCAATATGAGCAGAAACATTTGTTCACAACATGAAGATTAATTTAGGTTTCTCTAGTTAAACAAAACATGATGAAAGAACAAGGACTGAAAATTCATTGTTGTGGACCTATTCACCATCCATCAGTGATATTTCTTTGCAAATATTTACATTTTGGGGGGAAATAAAGGACAGTTGTAAAATTGCCTGGAAATAAACAAATTATTGGAAAGGAAAGAGGCAATACTGGCCCTGGGGGTTTAAATGATACTTGATAAGGACATTAGTTGTTTCTGTTCAGAGTTTCCCAAACAAGGTTATGTTTATTTTGTTTTAATATTCCTAAAACTGTTCTAGCACATAACACAGTGAGCTCTAATGAGTTGGAATCTACTGTTTCACCATGTTGTACTGTTTTTCTTGTCCTCTGCCACAGGGACAGTATTTTCTGTCTTTGAAAAAATATACACTGTTCACTCATTTTCTATGACAATGGTAATATTTCTATTGCTTTGCTATTATGCCAAAAAGCGACTGGAGAAAAGTAAAGTAATGTATGTACAGGTGCAGCATTTGAGAAAAAAAAAAACAAAGCCAAAACTAAACTCAAGCAGTGTGCAGGTGTATTCTGAATGGATTTATTTATTTTTTATCAAGACTTCTATGCAACCACTGCTGTTATGCAAACTGGCAACTACAGGATAGAGAAAAGCCATTCCTGGCTTTCATTCTGCAAGTCTTCATGTGGGTGTACGTGGGAGAAAATGCTTGTTTTGCCTCCACATAAGTATTTTCAAAGGCTAAAAGAAGATTCTTGTTAAAAAACTCAGAAAACAATGATCACGTATTCCAGATGTGCTCTATGCAGTTCCCAGCAGTCTGCAGCCTGCATCTGAGAGCTACAAATGGAGACAAAGCAGAATAGGAGACACATTTGATGGATTTACAGATGGTATTTTTTGCTTCCACTTTGAGGTTTGGGCAAGACTAATTTATATTTGCTAACTTTCTCTTATGCTGCAACGTCTTATTATCTCAATAATACAAACCACAGTGGGGTTTGTATTCTTTTCCTAGCTTACAGTTTTCATCCATCTTTATGGGAGGGAATGATGTGTTACCAATTCCTGGAAGGAGGTTTTGATGTGAGAGGGAATGTAGTCCTTATGAAACATAACAGAAATAGAATTGCAGTAAATAAATACTAGGCACAGTTGCATTGTTTCAAAGGAGCAGAATAAGGAGGTACTGAGAGCTTGACTTCCTAAAAACTATCACCAAAGTTAAATAGAGTATTTATTATAAGAATGTTTGAAGATCTAACTTTGAGTGTAAAATCAGTAGATTCAAAGATTTTTCAAAAATGTCCTAATCCCAGCTTAATTTTATGTCATAACAATAGGATTTTTTTCTCACTTTATTTTAGATATCTCTATCCTAGGCATATTATGCTACCCTTCTTTTAGTCAATGATGAGAAGAGGAACTGTACTTTAGACTGTCTATGGAAGGCTCCAGTATAAACACAACCTCAAAAACTCAATCAAATATAAACAATCTAAATTTCATCAGATGAAACCTCCAAATGAGATTAAGCTAAACACAATACCAGAGCAAGCAGATGTTGAAAAAACAGCTATCTGGAAAGGATCCTATGCAGCCTTAGATTCTCCGGTTTACTAGTGTCAGTTATTAGTATTCTAGCCTTCTACCATATAATTCCAGATTTCTGCACTCATAGTATGAAGACAATTCTAGAGGAAGAGCAAGAATGGAAGGAGAAGTTCCAAGAATAATCTGAGAAATGCTCTCCTACATTTCAGTCAATCCTTTGATACTTGTTTCTTCGTTAGTCTCAAGATTTTTAACTCCATTATTTCATAGTCGTTATGGCCAATGCTACCATTATTAGTTATTTTCTGTTTGTTTGTAGCAAATCTATCTGTGCATCACCCCTTAGCCTATCCAGAACCTGTGTCATGAAGCTATTCTTGACAGCCTCTGGAAATCTTTTGGGTTGCTTATATCTTGCTGTCTTGCCTTTCCTGAAGACACCAGGGAGAGCACAGACCACTGTCTGATTTTTCATTGTAATCAAGTGGTCTGAAATAGAGTTTTATCAGAATAGAGTTTTATCAGAATGTCAGCCTTAACATCTTGACCCAAAAGTGAAGTAGCTTTTATTAGTAAAAAGTACAGCACTGATAATTCCAAACTAATGAGCTGAGCTTTAGGAGAAGGTTTACTGTTTATTAGGCGATATAGAGGAAATCTGGACTCTGTGCCCAGTTCAGCAATTCACTTGGTGTTTGACCTTGAGAAGTTATTTTGTGTACTCATCTTTAACTTAATAATAAGAAAAGAATTCTCCCCTCTTTGCTCTCAATTTAAAATAGCTCTCAGTAAATCTGACTTATTCTACTGGTTTGAATATTGGAGCAGCAGCCTTATTGAAAATTTAAAAGAGCTCTGTGCAGAGAACATTTTAAAAGCTTTATTTGTTAGGGTACATTTTGTTCTTTCTGAGCTTAAATGAGTACAAAATGTTTGCAAATTTGTGTTCCTGAAGTCTCTGTAGTAAATATGCTTGCATCTTTTCAGACCATAAAACTCCTTCTGGCTGCTAAGTTAGCAGGATCCTAGAACACTCCAAGAAAAATACTTTCTTTTAAAGACTTTCCTGGAGACGATCAAATATAGGTTTTGTTCCTCTGTAGGTAGCAAATGTAACAAGTGTTAATTTATTAAAGGGTGGAATAATATTTATGGAAAACAGATGTTTCTTCACACTATTTTTTCATTAAAATCTGCATTAGAAAATGAGTCCAAGTATATTCTATATATAATCTTGTATATACATATAGACATTAGGCTCTTCATCATGACTTCATGTAACCAACAAAGGCTGTGTGATGCATTAATGAAAGAATTAGCGAGCACAGTTCAAGAGTATAGCAAGAAGTACCAGTAAAATTCTGCTTCATACTTGAAGAAAGGTGAAAAGTAAAAATTAATCAGTTTATGTCAAAGTTGCCATATTATCAAAAAAACAGTGTTTCAAATAGTTCTTGGTAACCAGTTTATCAAGAAGTTGTCACTGCATATTTTTTAATTACTCTTGTGTACATTGCCCATTTGTGCATTCACTAGTTTTTCTTTGCTTCTAATGGCTTTAAGGTGAATGTCTGATCAGAAGCCAAACATTATACTCTCTGAATATTACCTAATTTTCTCAGTCTAAAACTTTGTTTGGATGGCTGAACTTAGTCCAGTAACATTTCAACCTGACATCACATTTACATCAGACATAGAAAATATGAAAGAGGTGTACTAATACACCTGAAGGAAAAAGGATCTGTGGCCCACCCAGACTTTGGTTATGTGAGACCGTAAGCTGCATGAGGCTCTGACACAGGCCTCAGACTTTGGTTACATCAGCCTCGGAACAGTAGACCTGAAGAACAAGTTGCTCGTTAGAGTATAGATAGGAAGGCAGCTGTGCATGTGAGAAAGAAACTGTGTAAGCTTAAAACAATGTAGCAAGGCAGAACCTGAAGGAGTATGTGAAACTGCAAGGCTTATTGCAAAAAGTACAGCTGGAAAAGACCAATCAGAATTATTGTAACCAAGCTAGCTTTGCATTGCTTATAAAAGCCTGATGCTTGCTAATAAAGTGGAGAGTTATGACCTAACCATATTGATGTCTATCATTTCTCCGTGGTGCTCTCTCAGACAAAGAGGTCTATAAGTTAGATGTTTAAGTAGCATACTATTTGCAGAAGATAGTGAAAATATTTTGAAAGATTTCTTTTTGTCTTGTCCAATAGTTAAAATAATTGTAATGGAGATATTATTAGGTTACTTTCAAATAAAGTCTGTCCTGAAATGGTCAGTTTTATAAAGTCTTAAATTTCTCTACAAAATACATTAGGACAAAATAAAGTATGGATTAATGTTCCTAACTAAACTTTCTGGAAGATCTTTAGGCAAAATTTAAACCAATTATCTAAATTCTATTTTAGTTTTGAAATCCTCCTCCTGAAGAGCATTTAAACCAATGTTTAAAATAAACAAAAAGAAAGAAAAAGTGTATCTCCTTTAAGAGCAAAATTTTGTTTTGAACTACAAGAAAGCAAAGCTATTCCTCATTCTCTTCTGAGATCGTCAGTCAACCACTAAATTCACAGTTAAAATAGAATTTGAAGGATTATCAAATGGTATGTCTCAATACCTTGAAAACAATATACATAAATTCTGTATTATATAAGAATCATTGTAGTATACCTATAGGATATTAGTGATGGACAATGGATTGCTTCCTTAGCAAACAAGAAAGTTTTGTATTGAGTAGGCAAGCCAAGGGCTGACGGGTGGGAACAAAGACTAAATAAGATTTTTCTGAGTAGTGCCCATTGACTAAACAAACCTTAAAAACACACAGAAAAATTTTTTTCAGAGTGAGGTTCAAATACAGACTTCCCAGAAAAGCTGTGACATCTCCATGTGTAAAGATGTTCAAAAGCTATCTGGACATGTTTCTAGGCAAATTGTATTCATCTGGATAAGCTATATAAAAATGCACCTTTAGCTTCCTAGGGTATTGAGAAATTGTATTTTGAAGTTCCTTAACAGCATTGTGTTTCAGTTTCTTGATAATCTTAATTTAATTAACCAGGGAAGTTTTAATGCTATATGAATTGTTGACTCTTGGCTTGTACTCAGCTATATTCTTTAGTTAATTAAGTTTGTTTGTTCATGCTACAAGGACTTTGCACTGATCTGAAGTAAGAATAGGTAAAATCAGGGGACACTCACACTGCTGGTAGGCTGTCAAACCATCATAACTTGAATATTGATTTTTGGGAGGTTGGTGACATTCCCTGGATGTACGTGTCAAGCTTGTTGACAAAGAGCTCTATACTTAATTGAATGTGATGTCTGTATGTGAAGTGATGAAGTATGTCAGTGATGTATATGCTCTTCCTCTTCTCCATCCTCTTCCAATATATTCAATGTAGTGTTATGAAATTCCACACTGTTCTGACAAATCTTTCTTTAACTTCATAAATTGAAAAGCTGAGTCTGCTCTCATATAATTTCCTCACAGGTATATCTTCGCTGGATTGTGAGACAACAAACAAGTCCTGCCCTTTTCAACACTTATTCAGCTCTCCTGAATGTTTATGTGAAGGTGAAAGGTGAACTAATAGGCAGCAATTCACATTTAGGTAGTCTTAATAACAGCTTTGCACATTCTGCACACTAGTGAAATTCACCATCTGACAAATTAATAGTCTTATTCCATTTTCACTTCACCCATTAATATTATTCTAACTAAACAAAACTTATTAGTTTAACCTCAGATGGCACAAAACACAGAAGAAATATATATTTTCCTCAGTATTCCTAAATCACAGATCATCTTACTATCCATGCCATAGCTTATCTATTTAAAGTATTAGAATAAAATAAGAAGTCAAGGGATTTCCTGTCTTCAGTTATCATCATATTTGATCCTACAGAGGAACTCAGAGGAGTCTTTCTACAGTATTTTTTTCTGTCAATTATCTCAACTCCTGTTGATCTAAGTGCACTGTTGTTCTCAACTATGAAAAGCAAAAAGAAAACAGTATTTCATAAAGCTTCTGGGATATCCCTGCCTTGTAACTAGTCCTCCTTGCCTCAAATAATTCCATGGATTTATAAAATCTGTTTAGCAGTTTTCACTTTGTTTTCCCATTTATCAAAGTTGCCTCACAAATTTCATATGTTAGTTTTTGGTGGGTTTTTTTTTTGTTTTTTTTGTTTTTTTGGTAAAAAGAGCTCTTGTATTTCTACAAAGCACAAATGTAAATTTGCAGACATATGCAAGAGGAAAATAATGATACTCTAAAATCCCAATAAGAGATTATACGTATCTGGAAAATACATATCTATCTGGAAATTCAGCATAGGCTCAGCAGGCAGGTAAAAGTCATTGGTTAAGACAGCAATTCACACCCTTTCACCAGCCAAGAAGCATCTTGTTCCAACACAGAGGTGGCAGAACCAAGGACAAAGAGAATTGACTGACTGAGAGTAATAAAGGTAAGGAAAGGAGAACTATTCCCATCAGGCAGAGGAAGGCAATGATTGTGGTCTGTTTCCAACAACAGAAGTAGCAGCACAAGACAGAAACACTGATGAACACCTCAGTGAGTAGGGTTAGGAAATAACCTAAGAAAATAAGGTAACATCTCTAAACTAACAACAAAATTGTATAAGATAGTGGAGGCACCAGCCTAGCAACATGAATTTCCATTTTTAAGGTTCATGTAGCTGTAATGCAAAATCATCATGTCCATCAGAGTCTTTTTTTTTTTATTTTGATGATATCTCCAAATTGGGGAATTTTCCCCAAAACAGGAAGAAGTCACAATGCAGCTGTACGTAACCAAAATATAGTACAAAAAAGAAAAACATTAGTCCTTTAATTCTTTAATATTAATATGATTTCTAAAACTACATGTTTGAACCTCTTAAACATAAATGTCATCCACTTGCTTAAAATTTCCATTAGAATTCAGGTTTATCAGTGAAGAAAATGTGTCAGATATTTTCTGTCAATGTGTTTTATTTTCTCTGTACATATCTACAATAGAACATCATTATCTATACAAACATGAGAATTTTTAACCAAGTTCTTCACAAACATGTGAATTTCACTTTCTGTGAAAAAAAGTTTCATATTTAATATAGAGAAAAGAAAAAACATCATGAATTCTTTGTCTGAGCTTCGAAAACCTTATTATACCTCTGCTTGCTAAAATTCTGTGGGATTCCAACTGACAAACAATAAAATTGGCTCAAAATCTCTGAGATGGTGGCTGCATTAACTCTGAATAAAAATAAAAAAAAAAAAACAACTTTAAAAAATAGTGATTGTACAGTTTTATATTAGGAATCCAAATAGTCTTTCAAAATCCTTCTGCTTTAAAGACAGTTTGACATTTCAAAATTGAAGTCTTTTATAAAGTCACATATTTTCTGATGTGTTATAAGTACTTTATGTGTTCAGTAAATGTCATAATACCATTAATTTTCTTCACAGAAATGTGCAATTTTCTGCTCTTATCGAGTAGAATTGCACTGTAGTGCTGCTAGAGGAGTGTGTTTCTGAACACTGAAAACCTGGAGTAGATTTGTCAGTAAAAAATTTAATAGTCTTTGCTTGGAATTTGGGGTTCAGTAAATGTTTGCACCTCAAGTATCCAAGCAAAGCAAAATCAATTTTTCATGTTATTCAAATGTGGGTTGGGGAGTTACCTAGTTGGTCATTCTAAAACATATGCTCTGTAAGGGAAAAGTATCCCTGCTCTTTTTTATCATTTTGAAGTGAACTTTTTTTGGCATCCTACTACTTTTATCACATGACTAAAATGAAGGAAGTTGCTAAGCAACCTTCTGCAGCCAGGGAAAGCACACGCAATCTTAAGAGAAGATTTATGTTGATGACTGTAGTACTACAAAAAATTAACAGAGTATCTGAAATCCTCCATTGTTTGTTTAAGACCCTTTTAGTTAAATAGTTGTAATTTAGTCTTACTAAATCAGGAGTCATTTGAGAAACTGCTACAGCCACACAACTTTCTCACAGAAGCCTTCTGGGAAAAGAAATGGGTAAATAATACTTCTACATCATAGTAGTGTGGCTTTGAAGTATTTCTATTCTGAGTTGTTACAATATTTACAGAAACTTTTGAACATGACAGTCCTCATCTGTTAAATAAGGGAGTGGATAGATGTTCCCTCTTGCAGCGATAACTGAAAAGATCTGAATGTACTGGGGTCAGCGAGGTCTGACCTTGTGACAGTCAGCAGCATGCACACAGCCCTCTGCAGTACCCACAACCAGTCTAGATCCTGTACAGTCTTAAGTGGTGGGTTTCCTAACATTCTAATAAGGCTGGAATAGTTCGATATTAATAATAAGAGCCCGAGTGGGTAATTTACTGGATTTCAATTTTACAATAGTTAAAAAACAGGAGAAACACAAAGAAACTTACATTCAGTGAGTGGCAGAGACAGACAAATCAAGTTTGTGAAACAATGACCTGACTAGACAAAAGATGTTTGAAAGCTTAAAAAAAACTATTTCTGTTGTTTGATTTCTGCTGTGTACAGAAGACCATAGATATATATGCTTTCATTGTATATGTGCAGGTTTACATCATGAATTTGTCTTAAATGAAACAACTAAAACACCACAAATATTGGTAATTGGCTCAAAAATATAATTACATCATGTAAATATTAGTTCTCTAGCTAATTTTGGAAATCCCTTATTTATCTATTTCCATTATTTCCTTGACTTTTCATTATTTCATTTTTTGCTGATAGTATTCTTTCTATGGAAATGTGCTTTTATTTTCCATTACAATTTAAAAAATATCTCAACATCTGCATTTTTTTCGTGTAAATCAAACATTTATGTATCTCATGGCTATTTTGAAAACAAAGCCTGGTTTCTCAAAAAGGCTTGGACACATGTTTCTGGACTCTCCAGCTCAAGAGGGACAGAGTACTTCTGGAGATGGTCTAGTGCAGGGCCACCTAGATGATCAGGGACTGGAGCATCTTTCTTATAAGGAAAGGCTGCAGGAACTGGGGCTGTTTAGTCTAGAAAAGAGAAGACAGAGGATCTCATTGATATTTATAAGTGTATAAATGGTGGATGTCAGGAGGTTGGGGAAACCGTTTTTTCTATTGTATCTAGCAATAGGACAAGGGGAAACTGGGGAAAAAAAAGTTCCATTTAAACATAACAAAAAACTATTTCATTGTGAGGTTGACGGAGTTCTGACACAAGCTGACCATGGAGAGTGTGGAGTCTCCTTCCTTGGAAGTCTTCAAGACCTGCCTGGACATGTTTCTATGTGACCTGATCTAGGTGAAACTGCTTCTGCAACGGGGTTGGACTTGATGATCTCTAGAAGTCCCTTCCAAGCCTGCCATTCTATGATTCTATGATCCTATGATTCATAAGGAATTTTAGCATATTGTGGACTGCTTTGTAAAAGAGTGATGTCAAGAGAATCCTTGCCCAATTTCTCACTTATACTGCACTTCATAGTCCAAATTCTCCCATGAATACCTCTGTTTCATGAATGTGAAAAAGAAATCTACTTTCAATTGCTGTAGTAGATGAACGTCTCACAAAAGTTAATTAATTTGTTCTCAGAACACAACTGTTTAATAGAGGAATGCTCCTGGAAACTAGGTTATTGTCAGGTTATTATCTCTAGGTTATTATCAGTGTCAATGACAATGACAAGACCTGCTCCCTATACATCCCATCTGTTACCGCTTTTTACAAAGAACTGTCACTTCTCCTCCTATATACTTCAGTGTTTCAGATAGAACATGTTTTGTCACAGCTTTACCTGAGGTAACATAAGAACCATCAGTTCTTTTTGCATAGAACATTATTCCCCTTCTACACATAGGGGAAATTATTGAGGTGAATGGATTTTTCCAAGTTCACAAAGGTGCTCGGTGACAGAAGAGGAAAAATGATTTTTTCTCCCCTTCTGGGTCCAAATCCAACATCCCACACTCTCAGACACAAAGCATAACTTGTTATAATGGTATCAGCTCTGCTTGAGGAAAAATCACCTGGAGGCATACACAAAGGCTTGTTTATAGTCATCGGGGACTAGGAGGCGGACTCATAAACCTTCTCTGTACATAGCAACCTGAAAGATAAGACAGAATACAGACAAACTTCATATCTGTTCTCAAGGCTGCTTGGCTCTTTAGAGGTTTCATTTTGCAGGTTACCAAAAGGGTGTCTTGCAAGCTAGGGATACTTCCACTTAGTTCTCAGTAGTGTGGTAAATCAGATTCTCTCTATGTAAGTACACCATAAACTCTTGTTTGAAACAAAAAACTACACTTAGGAATCTATTGTGGTGAAGAAAACACTGCAAAAGGAAAAGCACACTGTGGAGCCTGTGAGATGTGACAGTTTAGCCAGCAACAAAAGTAGATCTAGGAGTGAAATACACAACACCTTTGTTCATCTCCTCAAGTGATAAATCTAAAATTTATTTTGCCACCAGTGAGTGTTATTTCACTGCTGAGCAGAGAACAAAAGAAATTTTAAAAAAGGATGATAAAATTGTAATAATCAGCAGTTTGTTTATAAAAGGCAAAGACTGAATTTCAGGTAGCGTTTTTTAAAATCCTTCCATTTTGCTGAGTGAAATTCTGACTTCATTGCAATTAAGAGTAACTTTGCTGCTAAATTCAGTGGAGCTAAGATTTCATCCATGATTTCCCAGTCTAATGTATAAAATAAGCACTAATATGTATATTCTCACAAGTTTGGTTCTCAATGCTGATTCCCCTTAAAATATGGCACGTTCTTAAAAAGCTTAAGGAGAAACTAAGACTTTTAGAAAACTGGAATAATCCAGATAGTTCAATTTAATAAAAGATGTTTGGCATTTGTGACATGTTAGGCTAGAATGCAAACTACTGGGGTACAAAGCTAAAAATTTCAAGGTAAATTCAATGATGGGTATCTTGTATCCAGGCTTTTGATACTTAAATATCTGTAAACAGTAATTAAGTATTAGAGCTTCTCAGTTAACAGAGCTGTACATCTGCAGGCCAGTGTCAGGATGCTTAACACCCTGCTGGTCTGTGGAATTATCTGAAGGGAAGCTGATCTTCACTGATCATTAAGTGAAGTGAATAAGAGTTAGGATTTCTGGCATGCAAAGCAGGGGCTACAATTTAAAAAAAAATCAGCATCAACAAATAATCATAACTTAATGTTCATAAACCTTTTTAGGAAAGTTCTGCTATGCAAAGAATAACTGGTATTAGAAACAGACCCCTTATCTCTCGAAAACACATTTGTTAGGCTTATAAACAAGATATAAATTATGTATACTCTTGCTGCTGTGACAAAATACAACAAATACATTAAAAAAACATTTCATTAAATTTTAAATAAATTGCAGCTTTAACTCATGAGGAGATTGTTTATTTCAAGAGTTATTTTTCCTAACTTTGTTTTACCCTTATATGGCAAAAGTTGTTGCCAACTCCTTCAGAAAAAAAAAAAAACAAACTAAAACAACCCTTCCATTAATGTTGTGAAAAAGAAAAACGTATGACTCACAGCCACCAGAAAATTATTTTTCCAGTGCACAAGATTAATGGTCCTGTCTCCTGGCCATTCTGTGGTGTTAGAGCAGCAAAGTAAAATGGCAGTCACCAAAAATTCTGCCTATGACTTTGGAAAGAGAAGTATTTCTCAATACTCCTCAAAGACGTTTCAGTTTTCATTATTTCATCAGATAGTTGAAAGTTTTTTTCCTCTAAAACACTTGAGCTCTCTTCATTGTTGCTGAGGCCTCTGCAAATATAAACAACTGTTTCTTTCTATACAATCTCAAGCTTCTATGACAATGATATTCAGGTAGCGTGAAGTTTTATGCTTGTTTTTTCTTTGGTTAATCTTTCTGTTCTTTACATTTCCCCTTCATGTTCATCACTCCTTTGCATCCTCCACATTAAGTATCACTCCCTAACATCAGACAAAACTAAATCTCTCTGACCATGCCCCATAGCTTTGGTTTTTAGGTAAACAAATACTTAGGTCGACCATTGCAAAAAGTGACAGTAGCACAATGAGCTTTCAATTGACATGGTTTTTGCAAAGAAACTCCAGATAACATAGCTACCTATCAAATATACTACTCTTAATGAGCCTATCTACAAATCTGTTTAATTTAGGAGGAAAGCAGGCTATAATTAGTGTTTACTTGTTGCATCAGTTAACAAATCTTTCTACTGAACCATCAGTTGCTTTGTGAAAGGTCAGAGTTTGCTGGGGTAGCAGCTGAGTGCATTTAGCAGTTTGCAGAAAGCATGATTGGCAGTATCAGCAAACTGAAGCCCTTTGAATCTTTTGTTCTGATACTCAGAAATTCTATAATAGCAGAGGCAAAGTAAGGTAACTGGTTTTGTTAGAAAAAGCATAGCTAATCTTAACTATGCTTTTAGATATATGAAAGCTTTATCCATTTAATCTTATTCACTCCAAAATAAAACCTTTTAAAGCAGAGAGAAAAAAATAAAATAAATCAGGATCATTCAGAGGAGTCAAATGCTTTCTCTGCATCAAAGTACAATAATGTTTAATACTTCTCATTGTTTCAGCAGTCATGTGTATAACAGAAGAGGGCTAAATACAGTGTTGGAAGCTGGTCTCTTGTCATGAAACTCAATTGATCAGGTGGAAAGAAATTCCCTTCAAAAGGAATTTTCAAAACTACTAAGCCTTGGCCTAACACCGCATTAACTGAGGATGATAAGACACTGCAGACAGAGAAAAGGCGTATGAGTCTCTCAGATACTTCAGACTGTTAGACTAAAGAGAAGGACATGGGAGAGTGAAGCAGTTACATTTCAAAACCAAGGTGTTTTAGTGGCAAGAGAAATATTTAAATAAGGTCCAAGGGATTAAGTTATAAATACTTAGCTGATGTAAATATATCTAATCATTGTTGACCTTTTCTTGACCTGGTCAGTGAGAGTTATTACATGTGAATAAATGTATTATGGGTAAAACGAAATGTTCTCATATTAATTGCAGAAATCCTGGATGATTACTATAGGGTAGTGACTAAGCCATTTTCTAAGGTGAAAGCATTGTCCTGTGTCAGAATGCAGGGGAGAAAAAAAAAAAAAGAAAAGAAAAGGCTCATTTTTATTTACCCAGCTAAACTCTAATTTTGGATTGAGGTAATTTGGTACTTTATGCATATGCTTGGGCTTATTAAGAAAGATGGACTGCAATGTGTCAATTGTTGAGTTTTGGATAGCTCAGTTCAAGAGGTAATTGATACCAATACTCAGAAATACTACTTTAAAAGTTTCTCTGCCTAAGGTAAGTGAAGGTTTTCTGATCATTTTCTTTAAAATAGAATTAGATATTAGACTGAAGGAAATTATGAGTTTGGAGATTTTGAAGAAGATATTTCAGCACAACCTATCTTGTGGAATAATAATTCCTAATTTTACTTTGACCAGTGGTCTCAGAACCCTCGTATTTTAGGCCTTCATTCATTTTGCCTGGAGTTCAAGAAAAATCTTTCTGTATGAATGAGAGAGAATCTGGAAGTAGTATCAATGTTGACTACCTAATAAACTGAAATCCTGTAGAATATTGGATGTTCCTTCTACTTTGAAACTCAAACTAAACATGTAATTCTTTCTTCTAGTCAGAAAAAAAATACCACATCTGAGAGAGCAATTCTAAATTCACAGAGCAGCTGAAATTTCTACCTGTGACAGTATCCAGACTGATAGGGACTCCCATCTCTGCTATATCCTTCAGACATTACCTCTTATAGGTCTCACTAGTAACTGTACATAGTAAAAGTAACATCATATAGTTCTCTTACACAAGCAAAATACACTGGTTTTCACCAGAGCCATCTTGACTGAACATCAACAACCCCAGGCAACAACACAGGCTCGGGACAGAGTAGCTGGAAAGCTATCTGGCAGAAAAGGACCTGGGGAGTTAATAGACAGCCAGCTGAACATGAACCAGTAGTGTCCCCAGGTGGCCAAGAAGTTAGATGGCAACCTGGCCTGTATTAGAATAGTATGACCAGCAAGGCCAAAGAAGTGATTGTGCCCCTGTGCTCAATGCTAGTGAGGCCACATCTTGACTTCTGTGTTTAGTTTTGGGCCCCTCACTACAAGAGGGACATCTAGATGATGGAGAGTGTCCAGAGATGGGCAACAAAGCTGATGAAGGGTCTGGTAAACAAGTCTTATGAGGAGTGGCTGAGGAAGCTGGGATTATTTATTCTGGAAAAGAAGAGACTGAGGAGAGACATCATCACACTCTACAACCACCTGAAAGGAGGTTGTAACAAAATAACTGTCAGTTTCTTCTCTCGAGTAACAAATAACAGGACAAGAAGAAATGGCTTCAAGTTGTGCCAGGGGAGGTTTAGATTGGACTTTAGGAAGAACTTTTTTACTGAGAGGGTTCTTAAACACAGGCTGCCAGTTGAGGTGGTGAAGTCCTGATACCCTGAGATATTTAAAAGATGTGTAGATGAGATCCTGAGGGACATGGTTTAGCGATGAGCCTGGCAGTGTTAGGTTAGTGGTTGAACTTGATGATCTTAAAGGTCTTTTCAGACATAAATGATTCTATGATTGTATGACCTACTGGCCACGCATCTTTTGATGCAGCAGAGAATACAGTTGGCCTTCTAGGCCATGACACACATTGCTGGCTTATATTCAGTTTTTCATCCACCAACATCCCCAAGTCCTTCTTTGGAAGGCTGCCCTCAACCCACTCATCTCTCAGCCCATATCCATGTTTGGGATTGCCCTGGCTCAGGTGGAGGACCTTACATGAGCTGAAATTCATGAAGTTCTCACAAGCCCACCTCTCTAGTCTGTCAAGGTCTCTCTGGATGGCATCCCTTCTCTCTACAGGAGTTAACCACACTTCCTCTCTTGGTGTCATCTGTAATCTGGCTGAGGCTGCACTCAATCCCAGTGTCTGTGTCCCTGAGAAAGATATTCGATAACACTAGTCCAAATACAGACCCCTAAAGGACAGTACTCACCTCTGGTCTCCACCTGGACATTGACTCATTGACTACAACACTTCTAGTGCAACCATGTATTCAATTCCTTATCCAACAAGTGGACCACTCATCAAATCTACGTCTCTTTATTTTAGAGATAAAGATACTGTGAAGGACAACATGAAATGCTCTGCTCGAGTCCATTTTCCACCAATTCTGTAACCTCATTATAGAAATCTGCCAAATTTGTCATTCATGATTTGCCTTTTGTGAAACTATGCTGGCTGTCAGCAGTCATCTCTCTGTTTTCCATGTGTTTCCAGAAGGATCTGTTCCATGATCTTGCCAGGCACAGAGGTGAGACCAACCAGCTTGTACTTCCCTGACTGTTACTTTTTAGAAATGAAGGTTATGTTTCCCTTTTTCCAGTCACAGGAACTTCACCATTTTTCCAGAACTTTTTAAATGTGATGGATAGTGGCTTAGCAACTTCATCTGCCATAAAAACAAAAATGACAGGTTGTCATTAGGAGTTCATGGCCTGGATGAATCAATCTAGTCCTTCAGTTTCTGTTCTGTCCTGTTACTACATAGGAATTACCATTTTGCAGTCCTTATTAACTTGTTGGACTGACATGTCAAAACAAGTTCTTTAGAAAATAATATAAAAACTATGATACATAGTCTAATATACAATCCTGTCATGCAAGGAGATTTTTTTTCTGATGTCATATTGTAAGACAGAGGATTAGTATTTTATACTTTATCATAAATCTTATGTATCTTTTGTAATAACCAGTCACAACATTTCTGTTATCCTCAAAGGGTGCTCAAAGGGTGGATGTATACAGGTTTCTGAGATATGTCCTTTAGCATTCTTAAAGTATTTAACAGTTATTTCATAAAAATAATTATTCTCTTCACAAATGAGTTTTAGTGCCTTTTGATCTGATCAAGCTTAGTGGATAACTAGGTGCAAAATAGGATATCATTTGCTCAAATTGTTCCCGGATACCAAATTTTAAAAATATTTTTAGCATGGTTTACTGGCCTTCTGAACATGCCTTTATTTTTTCTACTTGCTATGAATTCTGGGATCATTTGGATAAGATTGTGTTATGCCTTGGTGAGGATTTTAAAGAAAGTGAATGTCACTGAATATTCAGTTGTTTGCTGTGTGTTTTTTTACGAATTTATGACATTTGAATTCTATAGCAGAACCCTGAAAATCAACCTTCCAGTTCACATCAATATAAAAATCATTAAGACTCTGAATTATCCTGAGGGCATAAACAGAAAAGTTTAAGTTAGAGAAAAATATGGTACTTGAACAAGGAAAATCTCCCATAAGTCTGATTAAGGAGAAAATGTCAAAGTCACTGAGAAAGGTCAAAATAGGAAGTATATTTGTCATCTTCCACTGAAGTAAATTCTTGGTATTAATTCTGCTGTTTCTACTGTTTTCAATCTTACAAAGGAACAATAAATAATTACTTGTTTTTCTAAAAAGCCCAGGTAAAAAGGAAAAGTATTTTCTCCATTTTTACATAATACTTTACATATTCACTGTTACTTCATATATGAGTAATTTCACCGTTTCCAGTTTCCTCTGTATACACCACAATCCAAACTGTAACAGAAGAAAGTCTGATAAAATTAGGTCATGAATTTGCAATATCACAAAACTTAGCAAACATCGTTCTCATAGGGTGTAACATATTAAAAAAAATCTCTATTTTTTTTTAACTTTGGCTCTATAAGGTTTGAAATTCAGCAGATTACCATCTATGCAACTTCTACACAAAATATGTAGTAACCCCAGTTTTAAACACCCGTTCAGTTTTCTGTTCCTGTGTATGACTTTGGTGAAATTAACCAACAGCAGAGGTGGGGAAGAGAGAGAGCTTTCACCAGAGAATTTAAAAAAAAAAAAGAAAAAAAGAAGAAAAAAAGAGAAAAAAAGTCTTTTTAGTAATCAGGCACTCTTCTCTGTAGGGATGTTCAAACAGTTAAGAGAGCACCTGCTGTTCACAGAATAAGAAACATTTGCACTGCCAAAGAAAGTATTTTGTATAAAACTGCATGGATCGACAAGGACACCCAGTGGCCAATGCTTTGGCCACAGCGATGCGTTTTCTAAAACTGCATTTCCCTACTCTTTTGTCTATTACATATTCTACATGTAAGGAATAACCCTTAAGCAAGTTTGGGTTAATAGGATTAAGCCAAATATTGAGTTGGTTTTTTTTCTTTTTTATTTTAATAATGTATTTTAATATTATGAAGACTAATATTTGCAACTTTCAGTTTTGTATAGGCTTAAGACAGACTTTGACTAGTTAATGCTAAAAGTACTGTATGCAATCAATGTGAAAGGAAAATTCAGGAAATTAGTTAATCTAAAATGACATTTTAGCCTAATACTGTGAAAGCCTTTAAGTTTAAGAAGCTCTTACGTGTAATACAATATTATACTTATTATATTTAATGCTACATAATTATAATTGTATTAATATTTTAGTGATTTTTCATTATCTAAAAATAAGCACACACGTTACTTCTGGTAAGCAATTACCTATATGATTGTGCTAACATTTCTTCATGTTAAGCCCTGATCTTGCCAGTGAATCAACACAGAAAGACTGCAAATTCTTCCAGGCACAAGCTGTGTCATAAGGTTTGTAGGCAGGATTAACTGAAGTAGAAGGGAAAGCAAAAGGATCTATATTTAAATTTTATAATTTTCCTTCCAAGTGCCAGGATATAGCTCGCTAAAGTATATTCCCATATGGTACACGAGGGAAGGAATAATATCTCAGTTACTCTACGTGTAGTTTTCAGGCTAATTGTTGCCAGGGATTTTTTTTCCGCCTGATGGTAGGAAATTCACTTGCTATGTGAGCACACCTTCTTCTTATTTTCTTGAAGATGAGGATAATTACTCTTCACAACAAGACTAGTAATATATATATAAATTGCAGCATAACTGTATACAGGCCTTCCCCACATGCCGCAATATGAGCTGGAGGCAAAGAACATCAGCCTGGCTGAAAAGGGAGATTTGGCTTAAAATCAGGGGAAAAAAAAGTGAGTTTATGGCCTCTGGAAGAAGGGGCAGACTACTCACAATGAGTACAGGAACATTGTTAGATTAGGTAGGGAGATAATTAGAAGGTCAAAAGCCCAGCTAGAAGACAAACTGGCTTTAGAGGTAAAGGGTAAGAAGAAAAGTTTCTATAAATACATTAACAATAAAAGAAAGACCAGGGAGAGCCTCCATCCCCTATTACATCCAGAAGGAAATTTGGTATTAAAAGATAAGGATAAAGCTGAGGTGCTTAATGACTTCTTTGCTCAGTCTTTAGTAATAGCAGCATTTCTACTGGGGAAAGTCACCCCTCTAGGTCAAGAGACAGGGACGAGGAGCAAAATGTGCCCCCTACAGTTCAGGAGGAGATGGTCAGTGACCTGCTGCTCCACATTGATGTGCACAAATCTATGGGGCCAGATGGGGTACATCCTAGAGTGCAGAGAGAATTGGCAGAGGTGCTCGCCAAGCCACTGTTCATCATTTATCAGCAGTCCTGGGTGACTGAGGAGGTCCCATCTGATTGGAAGTCAGCCAATGTAAAATCCATATATAAGAAGGGACGGAAGAATCATCTGGGAAATTATAGGCCTGTTAGTTTCACTTCAGTGCCTGGGAATCTCATGGAGCAGATTGTCCTATGTTCTATTATGCAGCACATGCAGGACAACCAGGTGATCAGGCCCAGTCAGCATGGGTTTATGAAGGGCAGGTCCTGTTTAACAAACCTAACCTCCTGCTATGACAGGGTGACCCACTTGTTGCATGAAGAAAAGGCTGTGGATGTTGTCTCTCTTGACTTTAGTAAAGCATTTGACACTGTTTCCCACAGCATTCTCTTAGGGTTCCTGGCTTGAATGGGCATATACTTTCCTGGGTGAAAAAATGCTTAGATGGTTGGGTCAACAAGCTGTGGTCAATGGAGTTAAATCCAATTGGTGGCTGGTCACAAGTGGTGCCCCCAGGGCTCAGTACTGGAACCATTCCTGTTTAACATCTTTATTAATGACCTGGTTGTGGGAACAGAGTGCACTCTTAGTAAGTTTGTAGATGACACCAAGCTGGGTGGAAGTGTTGATCTGCTTGAGGGTGGGGAAGCTTTACAGAGAGATCTAGATAGGCTGGATGTCTGGGCCAAGATAAATGCCATGAGATTCAATCAGGCCAAGTGCTGGATCCTGCACTTGGACCACAATAACCCCCAGCAGCCCTACAGGCTTAGGGACGAGTGGCTGGAAAGCTGCCAGGCAGCTAGAGACCTGGGAGTGTTGGTTGCCAGCCAGCTGAACATTAGCCAGCAGTGTGCCCAGGTAGCCAAGAAGACCAACGGTATCTTGGCCTGGATCAGGAACAGTGTTGTCAGCAGGAGCAGGGCGGTGATCATTCCCCTGGTGAGGCCGCACCTCAAATACTGTGTCTAGTTTTGGGCCTCTCTCTACAAGAAGGACATTGAGGTGCTGGAGGGGATCCAGAGGCAGGCTACCAAGCTAATGAAGAATTTGGAACACGTCTCCTGTGAAGAACTGCTGAGGGATCTGGGGCTGTTTAGCCTGGAGGCTCAGGCTAGACCTTGTTGGTCTCTGCAACTACCTGAAAGGAAGCTGTAGAGAGGCTGGGGTGAATGTGTTCTCCCTAGTAACAAGCAATAGAACAAGAGGAAATGGCCTCAAGTCATGCCAGGGAAGGTTCAAGCTGGATATTAGGAGAAATTTCTTTACTGAAAGGGTTGTCAGACATTGGAACAGCCTGTCCAGAGGGATGGTGGAGTCACCGTCCCTGGAGGTGTCTAAGAGCTGGGTGGATGTTGTACTTAGGGAAATGATCTAGTGGTTGATAGGACTAGGACAAAAGCTGGGCTCAAGGATTTTAAAGGTGTCTTCCAGCTGAAACAACTCTATGTGTCTATATGTCTAAACATCTTTTACTTTTTTGGTTCATTTATTATTAAAAGAATGTAAACATTATGCTGCTTAGACTGATGAATATGATTTGTTATGTCATTGTCCTCACATGCAATTAAGTAGTGTAACATTGATGGTAAAGCATAAAAATCCCAGGACTCAAACTTTGAACTGAAAAATTGCGTGAGTCTACTTCTGGAATAAACAAAATTACACAGCAGGTGGCTTAATCCATAGATAAATCAGATTTTCTAAAAAATGCAGATGCATTTGAAAACTGAAAATATATCTTGTTTTCTTCCAACTGTAGCTTTGTGAATAACTCAATGCCAAGGAAAGCTTTCCAGTAGGTTTTTTAACATTGTCCTACAAATATTCTCTTCCAATGGAATTTTTAAGTTCAGTCACTCAGTCTTGGGAATTTTTTTAGGAAACAGTAAAATATCCTTATCTAAATTAAGTATTATTTAAAAAAAAAAAAAAACAGTACTGAATTATCAAAAAAATGCTATCTTCTTTTTTTTCTCCACACCAGTCAGTTTTAGAGGTACCACTGCTTTCTATGAAGCAGATCCTTAGTGTTCTGACTGAGATTCCAAAAGAAGATTTGTCTGTGTGTTTTCTATTCCTTCTTTTCAGAAGTCAGAACAAAAATACAGCAAGGCAGGCTAAGAAAATATCCAAATTCTTCTGAGCAAAAAATTGCTTGCAAGAGCTTGGGACTTGGCAGATGGAAAGAAAAAAGTTCTATGGCATGAATATAAGATTAAATTATATATGGTTTCTTAATAAAAACATCTAACAGTCTACAAATCTGTATTGAAAGAGATTTGAAAGAGAAAGCACTCCAAAGAACTTTCTACAAAAAAGCTAGTTGCCATCACAGTTAAAATTTTAAAGACAAAAGGTTTTATAATGTTACCATTCCAAGGAGACATTCTCCTCCAAGCATTCTCTCCACTCACCGCCCTTCTACCTGCCAAGGATAGTCTGATTAACACTTCCCTCTGGGAAGCATTTCTGCTAGACCAACACTCTGCTTTATCAGCTCCTTTGTAGCTTAGTGAAACAGCATCCACGACCTTTTGAAACCTCCTTGACATTATATTATAGTTTTCCCTGGCTGAGAAATGTGATCACTTCTTCCAAAAGAATATTTGACAGCTCTAGCTGGTCACCCCAGAAATACTGTTGTCCCAGTTACTACTGGCAAATAAAAATCTATCAACTAGCTGGTATTTGATATGAACAAAGCATTCACACACAGCAAATTTCCTCTGCAGGATAGAAAGCAGAAGTTTACATTTTTGTTCATAACAATTTACCCTGTATACAAAATATAAATGGGGGAAATGAATGGGGGTCATTATTATATCTTAAGAGAAAGATAGATGTAAAAGTAATAAAAAAAAAACCAATAGGATAGTTCAGGATGAGCGGATCTTAAATTTTGCTTAACGTGTTTGAGCAACTGAAGGTCATCAGATATTGTTTGAGGATGGATTGAGGGTTTTTTTGCCGAAATTTGGTAAGAAAACATTAATTTTAAAAAGTTGCAAAAGCAGTCTCAGATCCTCAAAACAATGAACTTTTTGTTATAGTATACTTCAAAAGATTTGAATTTAAAATGGAAATTAAGATTTTTAAAAAAAAGAACAGGAGAAATTCTTCTCTTTTGCAGAGAGGTTGCTTTATACAAAGAACATGAGTATTTGCATGTACATTATTTGTGACATGTTATTACATGCATAAAATTAGAAAAGGGATCATTTGTACATGTTGTTACTGTGCTTCAGACATGTTTTTCTTTAGCTGGCAAACTTATTGCAGTTAATACTGTTGCATACGAGGTATATGGGAGGAACGTAGTGCGGGACCAAGGAACTGCATTTCACTCTTTTTTTACAATAATGCAACCCTCAGGGAGGCACTGAGGGGTTCATTTTTCTTGGGCCAGGCTACACATGTCAACCGTTGTGCCAGGGGCTTCTCCACTGATCCAGCGTCCCTTGCAAGGGAGGCAGGGCCAGCTGAGGGTGCAGCCCACAGCAGGAGAATTAAACGCCTCAAGAGCAAACTCAAGCACAGGGACCTGCTGGTGAGTTACTCAGAGGGGAGGGGTTGCTGTGAACAGTTGGTATCAATCTGGACAAAACTTGTTTTTCAAAGGAATGTGATGACCCAGACAGAGATTCCTCGTAAACATGCAGGTTGTCCAGGTGTCTGGTTGCAGGGAGTGCTGGAGCCTGGCACTTCTAGCTGGTGACATAAAAGACAATGCCTGTGTTCAATGTGTCCAGGTGAATGACCTGCTTAGCCTGGTGGAGGAGGGGGAGGTGAAAAGACTCAGGAGCATCAGGGAATATGAGAGAGATAGATTGGTGGACTGAGCATCTACAGTCCCTGAGGTGTAAGCAACTAGTTGAACCTTCACAAGAACTATGGGATCCTCTACCATCTTCTAACCAGGTTAACAGAGGAGACCTAAGAGATAGAGTGGAATGGATACAAAACCCTGTTCAGGGAGGCAGGCAAATCCTTTCTCAGCCTCCTATACCTTCCCAGTTGCTATTGTGGGGGAATGGGGCTTTGGAAGTTGAAGTCTAGGCAATAGAATATGAAGATGTAGGGCCACTTGAGGAGTTACCCAGGGTGAATCAGTCACCATCAAGCCTTAGGACTGCCTCAATTAAAAAGAAAAGGAGAGTTATAGTAGTAAGTGATTCCCTTCTGAAAGGAACTGAAGGCCCCAAAAGGTGACCAGATCTATCTCACAGAGAGGTCTGCTGTCCGCTTGGGGCCCAGGTTAGAGATATTGCCAGGAATGTCCCTGGTCTGCTGCAGCCAGCTGATTACTATCTGCTGTTGGTAATGCAGGTTGGTACTGACCAGGTTACAGAGAGAAGTTCAAAAGCTATTAAAAGGACTTCAGGGCACTGGAGAGAATGCTAGATGGCTCAGGAGCACAGTAGTGTTCTCCTCCATCCCTCTCATGGCAGGGAGGAGCACTGAAAGCATAAGGAAAACTCAACTGATTAACCAGTGGCTCAGAGACTGGTGCCACCAACATAACTTTGGTTTTTTTTGCCACAGTGAAATTTTCATGTCAGGTCTGGTGACAGATGGAGTTCATCTGTCTCTACAGGGGAGAAACATCCTTGCAAATGAATTAGTGGGGCTCATACAAAGGGCTTTAAACTAATTTTGAAGGGGGAAATAGATAAAAACAGGTCCACTGCCTAAGGGTGGCAAGCCACTGTTGGGGGTGAATCCTACACAATCCCCTTCCTTCTTGAAATGCCTGTACACCAATGCATGCAGCATGGGGAATAAACAGGAGGAGTTGGAAGTCTGTGTACAGGCACAGGGTTATGATCTGGTGGCAATTTCAGAGACATAGTGGGACAGCTCACATGACTGCAATGTGTCCTTTTTAGGAAAGACAGGCCAACAGTGAGAGGTGGTGGAGTTGCTCTTTATGTAAAAGAGCAACTGGAATGTACTGAATTCTGTCCAGATGAGGATGAGGGGCAAATTGAGAGTTTGTGGGTTAGAATTAAGGGGCAGGCTAGCAAGTGTGACACTATTGTGTGTGTCTATTGCAGGCCACCTGATCAGGATGTGGAGGTTGATAAGGCCTTTTACAATCAGCTGGGGGCGGCCTCAAAATCACAGGCCCTGATTCTCACAGGGAATTTTAATGACCCAGATGTTCACTGGAAGGCCTATACAGCTAGTTACTTACAGTCCAGGAGGTTCCTTCAGTGCATCGATTATAACTTCTTGATGCAAATGGTAGATATGCTAACTAGGAAAGGAATTATATCAGATCTTATACTTATGAACAAGCAGGATCTGGTTGAAGTGGTGAAGGCTGAGGACAACCTTCTCTGCAATGACCAAGAGATGGTCGAGTTCAGGATCTTGTGCGGTAGGAACAGAATACCAAAGAGCATCAAAACCCTGGTCTTTAGCAGGGCCAAGTTTGCCCTTTTCAAGCAATTGCTAAGGGATATCCCATAGGACAGGGTACTAGAAGGTAAAGGGGCCCAAGATAATTGGTCTGTATTCAAGGATCATTTTTTCCAAGCTCAAAACCAGAGCATCCCAGCGAGTAGGAAATCAAGCAAGGGAGCCAGGAGACCCACAGAGCTAAACAGGGAACTGTTGGCCAAACTCAGGTGGAAGAAGAGGCTGTATGTATAGATCATGGAAGGAAGGGATGATAATTTGGGATTAATATAATTAATTAATTAATAATTCATATAACATTTTAGTCATTTAATTACACCAGTGGGAAGAAAACAGATGAACTTTTTGCTCAGGATAATGTTCTTTCTCAGACACCACAGAAAATATTTAGTTTCATGAAAGAGGATCTATGAGTGGGGAACAGGATGTGTCTTCTTTCTTTTTATAGCCCTGCAATACTATCATCTCCTTCATTGTCCTGTGTAGGGAAAACTTTAGAAACACTATTGCAGCAATCATGGTCTTCATACATTTTTCCAAGAGCTTCTGAATTTGTTCCCAGATCTTTTCTCTCATGTTATTCTAATGCTTGGAGATCAACCTCAGGTCCTTTCTCATCTTTTAAATGATGTACACAAGTTCTATCTCCACCACCTTTACTTATGGTAAGGTAAGGAATTTATAGTCCTCACCAAGAAGTCAGAGATCCATCTGTTTGATGATTTTTATTTTTTTTTCCAGATGTCTATGTCTTTTACAAAACACTATATACCATCTCCTCCTTTCAGGTGATTTCTCTGGGAGCAAACATATTGGTATTATCCAAGGGATATTCTTTCAGTGTGACCAATTCTCCTTTTGTCTGTCAGATGTTTAGCGGAATCTACAGTTCTGGTACTTGCATCACTATGAAATACAGTGTTGTACACAAAATCCTCCTTTCCAGCAAGGGGATAGGCCTCAAAAAGGTGGCTACAGAGACTATTTCATAACCTCTGTCAGAAGCTTCCCCTGTAGCTGACAGGGCTAATGCCAGCCAATTCTAAAATGGACACTGCAGCTGACCCAGGCCTGGACAATTAGTGATGGAGGTAATGCCTCTGTGAATTATGTATTTGAGAAGGGGAAGAAGTTTCTGCACAGTTGCTGGACTGCAGCAGCAACAGGGAGTGAGAATGTGAAAACATCTCTGCAGATACCAAGGTCAGTGGAGAAAGAGGGGGAGGAGGGTGCTTAGGCCCTAAAAGAAGGACTCCTCTGTGATATGTGGTATAGACCATGGTGAGGCAGGTTGTCCCTCTGCAGTCCATGGAGGCCACCGGGAAGCAGAGATTCATTTGCAGCCCATGAAAGTCCCCATGCCAATGCAGGTAGATGTCTCTAAGAGGCACGTTGGAGAAAGTTCCTGGCAAGATATTGTAGTCTGTGGGGAAAGAGTAGCCACGCCTGAGCAAGTTTGCTGTCAGACTTGTGATCCT
>WBNH01006525.1:45784-180569 GCA_013401255.1 Urocolius indicus | reverse complement strand
CTTCCTTCCGTCGGCAACAAGCAAGTACTGTTTTGTAACTTGTCATATCTAGGTCACTTTAGCATTGCCCAGCTTCCCAAAACAACTGGCCCTTAGTATGGGCCTACTCTTAAAAGCTCACGGATTTCAGATGCTGCAGAAGGATGAGTTTCACTGACTTTTTTTTGTTTGTTTTGCATGCACATCACTTATTTTTATAGAAGCCTACAGAAAATGAAGAATGGGCTTTTCAGACATGAGTCTGATGCTGTGGACTTACAGCAAAACGAATGGGAAAACCAAAGGACACAACAACCATTCTTTACTTGCCCATTCCTGAATTTCATTTGGTACAGGCTGGTTGGGGCGTGGAGTCTGGATGCTAAAAACCTGCAGACAGGACCTTCTAAAGTCTTTTAACTTCTGAACTTAGTTATACTCACCACCATAGTGGGATGAAGAGCAGCCCAGGTAATGTAAGTGCCAGCAGCAGCATCCGCCAGTCTCTGATGAAGAAAGCAACCAGTGGCAACAACATGTAGCCAAAGGCATAAAATATGCAGACGCCCAGCGTGCAGAACAGCACACGGATTGACTTGCCAAGGATTTCTGTGCCTGTTCAAAACAGCACAGTGAAGAGTAGTATTTTAACTTAATAACCAAGTAACTTATCAAAAATACCTCTAACAATTAGCCTTGAAATACACTACACTGGGCAGTTATGGTATATAGGATGCTCTGCCATCCAGTTTGAGAGGCATCACTTCTGCTTCACTCAGTGGTCCTGAGTGAACCCAGGCAATTATACATATAATAGGAAGAGAACTGGGCCCTACAGTATTTCTGTATCTCAACACAGATAATACTTCTATAATTTCATTATCTTAGAACTCATATTTTACTTCAAGAGCTAAAACACAACAGTCAAACTCAGCTTGATCTCTATAGGGTCTTCTCCAGTTTATAGAGGGAGATCAGCTTCCTTAAAGGATCATTCAGAGACACCCAAATTAGCTTCCCCATCTCTATCATTCTAAAAGACTGTTTCACTATTAGCTAAAAAACTTCACAGTGTTTAGGTATATACATGTGGAGCTGGAACACAGTAAGCTCTACTAGAATATGAGGAAAAACTTTGCTGTGAGGGAGCTCTGGCACAGGCTGCCCAGAGAGAGTGTGCAGTCTGCTTCTCAAGAGGTTTCCAGACCTGGCTGGACATGTTCCTGTGCACCCTGATCAAGGGGAACCTGCTTTAGCAGGATGTTGGACTGGATGATCTGAAGAAGTGTCTTCCAACCCCAACCATCTGAGATTCTGTGCTTCCGTGAGCTTGTGCTGGGCCACTAACAAAGGCCAAAGGAATTAAATGCACAAACAGGGGTCACTGAAATGCCTGAGGACTTGCAAATCAAGAGACATCGAAAGAAACCATCTCCCTCGTTCCCACAAAAATCAAAGGCAATTACAGAGGTTGTGACAGAATGTCTGCAGCGAGGTTAACTAAACACTATTATGACAGCTGCACTGGCTCTCTTTGGCCCAAAAGGAATGTCTTGCCAATGTTTGGTACTTTGGACAGTGAGGTGACTGCAAATAATATTATAAAAAGATTGTTTAAAAAAAAAAGATCTCTCAGTTTCATAAGGTAATTCATTTTGTCCTCACAGAATATAGCCTTAGTTAAACTGAATTCATACAAAGTGAGAACCATTATACTGTTTAAATTTTTAATATACTCTGTTCAACAGAGACCCTCTAATGCTTACTATTTATTTTTCTTTTGCAAGTTTTTTAATCAAATAGGCACTCGGGTCCCAAAACGGAGAACAGAGATCCGTCAAAAATCATCTTATATGTCTTATCTCTCTAACTAGAACTTGAACTTTATTTCAAATAACCAGTTTCTGGGGGATTATTTTGCCTTTTCAGGATGATAAACCACATAATTAATCCACATTGCACCTTTATCAACTGGAAACTTCCAAGGAGAGGACAAATTGTCCATGTACGATGAGGACACACTCTTAACAATGTTGCTTCGCAAAACAAATCAACCCTAAGCCAGTACTGAAAAAAAGCAGGAAAAGCACAAGATGAAAGAACACATACTGTGCCCAGCAGGACTTTCATACCCAGAACAAATGCTGCCACGTAGTTAGATATCTGTCCCATGCCAACCAGCAAAAAGAGCACTGAAAACATCTCCCAGTTGACAGAGAAGACCTGTATGAAGCTGAAGCCAGTCTGCATTGCCAGAGTTGCAAACAGCACATTCTTCCTGCCAAACCTTCCACGGACAGATTGGAAAAAAAAAAGAAAAAGATAATTACACAACAGCATGAATGAAACATTCAGAAACAGAAAAATAAGATTACTCATATGCATACTTAGGGAAATATAAAACATCTACAAAATGCAGAAGTTCAGGAAACATGACATGGGCATAACTATTCTATAAACATTTTAAAAGGCCACTGGCCAAGAGAGAATAATATTCCAAAGGCTGATAGTTATGTTGTCTTTAAGTATGTCCTTGAACACTATTTCTTTCTTGTTGATGGGATCAGCAAGGAGAAAAATCATTGAGAGCAAATTATTTAAAATGTAAGAGCATTAGAAGCTCCTTCTCCTCTAAGAAGCAGACAGTTCATGACACAGAGCAGCACATTAAAACAAAATAACAGGAAGAAAAGCTTCTGAAAGAGGTAAAACTCAGCTTTGTAAGAAGCTGTTAGCAGGCAGTGATCCTATGCTGCCATCTTTATTTCACTTGGTAGAAAAAGGAACTGATTTAAGGGACTCCAGCAGTTCTATCAGTGAATATTAAAAAAAAATTAAACATTGAAGTAAATGCTATTCACCTTGCAGCCTGTGACAGGACATCTGCTGAGTGCAGGTTCACCCAACCCCACTCCCAAGGTGGACTTGACCAGAATTCTGGTCTAGAGTTGGTCACAAACCATTAACAACAGACCGTTATCTGAACCTGAAAAACACTTTGTCCCTCTTGACGTGTGCCTGAGCAGGTGCAAGACTCAGGCTCACTGCAGGACCCCCTGTACCAGATGGGAAGGTGGCAACAGCAAACACACAATGCGTTTTGCCAGGCTGCTGGGTGCACTCAGTCTCTGCCATTCAGTGGCTACCAGAGCAGCTGGATGAGCTGTGCTGATGGCCTCCTCCACTGCACCTGGTGAGGATCTGTGTCACCACATGAAGGAGCTACAGGAGGAGAATTCTGTGATGGTGAAGGTGGGAAGCTCATGGCTCTTGGCACCAGAACAGCTCTTGTTTCACCTGCTGGTTTGCCACCATGGAAGCTACTCAGTACCCTCAAAGCAGGTAAGGGGCTAGGAACTCTGTTGAATGAGGCCCCTCAGCCCTGCAGCAGCACCAGCACAAAATGGTGGGAGATTCCCCATGGCAAAGAGGTGAAATGACCCCTCATGTGGGAGGGCAACTACAAGGCACAGAGCTCTGCCTGGGGACAGATGATGAGCCAGCCAAGATCTTAAGGCTTGATATTAGCAGGGATCCCAATACTGGCCCCACTGTGGATGTCTCATGAAGACCACCTGATCAGAAAGAAGTAAACAAGGCCTTCTTCAGACTACCACAGGAAGCCTCATGTTCAAAGGCACTGGCCATCATGGGGGACTTCAACCACTCCAATACCTGGGGGATGGACAAGATCCAGGAGGTTTCTGGACTGTGTCAGTGAGAACTTCCTAACACAGATGACTGAGGAGCCAACAAGGGGAGACACTACTACACCTCACACTTGCAAACCAGAGAAAACTGTCTGGGGACGTAAAGGTTGGCAGCAGCCATGGCTGCTGGCTGTGTGATGGTGAAGTGCTGGATGGCAAAAGATGGAACAAGGCAGATAGCATGATCACAGGGAGTACAAACACTAGCCTGATCATAGACCTGTTTGGAAAAGTCCCATGGCATATGGCTCTGGAGAGAAGCCAAGGAGAGCTGGTTGATTTTCAAGGATCAGTGCCTCTGAGCTCAAGATTAGTCCAACCTGATAAGCAGGAAACCATGAAAAAGTCCTGAATAGATGCTACAAGGTCTGGGGCATAGGGATTACATTCCAAGGAAATAGAAACTAGAAGAAAATCAGCAAATTAGAGGATCACATAGTGTCTCTGGGAACCAGGAAGACAGCACACAATGCATTGCCCAGTAAATCCCAGGGAGAGCACCAGAAAAACTGAGCCTTTAAGAAAACCCAAGCAGCTGTCAACATCACAAAAATTAACGGTGCCTTTCATTTTCTTTTTTTCCATGAAAAAAATTGAATCCCCAAACAAGAAAGCTTTGCTTCTCTGGAGCACAGGTGAACAGCAATCCACTTTGTCGTTTCTACAAATGCAGATCATCAGAGTTTGATGCTGCATTTCATGATGATGAAGAGAAGCTATGAGTGTTCATAAAACCAGAATTTTTAATTTGACCTAAAACCAAAAAGGAAAACAAGCCTCAGAGAACTCCCTGAACAGAGTCCAAAGTCATTAGAAGAGAACATAATTGATGTGATTTTTCCAGATGAAACTTATCTCCTACACCTGTTTTCTGACATAAATACAGATTGCTCCAGAAGTGATTTCACTGAAAAATAAACAGATAAAGAAAAATCCACTACAAACCTTTTAAACATTTTGACTTTAGGATTGTTCTGTACATTGTGTACATTCAGATTAGATAGTCACAGAAGAAAAATATGTTAGTAGTTGCAGAAAGACACCATAGAAAACTTCACATAAAAGAATTGCTTACAAAACAGCATCTAAGAGCCAGTGGCTCTGGAGTATATACTTTACTTGTCTGAGAGCTGTCCTGATGCAAAAGATCCAAGCAGAACACCCACAAAGAACAGGGAGGTGCTGAAGGGTCCCTTCCAGTCGTTGTCACATACGAGATTCCACTGCAGGGAGAGAGAACATGAAAGTCTTGCAATGAACAGGATTTCTTCTCTCTACTAAACACATCAGCTGAGCCTGGGTGCAAATGTACCTTTTGGACAGAAAACCTCCACAAGAGAAATGTGTAACTAACCTACTGCTCAGATGGCAGATCCACAAAAATAAAGAGAAGGGGGATGTTGAGCAGCAGAGGGCAAAAAGCCTCCTGCCCCCGTCACCTGGAGTGCCGTCCCGCTGAGCCTCACCACCACATCCAGGTGTGACCTGTGTGGCTTTCCTTAGGCAGTGCACAGCTGTGGCAATTTCCCTACATGTGTATGAGTGACAGTAACCAACAACTTCATAATGTGGTTGGTTCAGATCCCTTTCCAAAGTTCTGCACCTCCCTAAACCGCTGCAGTTCTGCTGGCTGGGGCTTTGAGCAACCCAAGCTAGTGGAAGATGTCCCTGCCCACAGCAAGGGTTTGGAATAAGATGGTCTTTAAAGTCCCTTCTGACCCAAACCATTTTGTGATTGTATGGTTTTGGAAGGAGTGAGAATAGACTCCAAACTTGGTTTCCCTGCTTATGGCAAAGTTTACCATTAAAAACTGCCATTTCTGATTTATGAGAAATTGAACTACAAAAACAAGAATATTGGGGGAAAAAAAAGCCTCTTCCTTTATTAAATTTTAATATGGTTTAGAGAGATCCTGGAGTTCGTTGACTCCTCACTGGGAATCTAACTAATGTCAGTTATAATCTTTGAAATACAAATTGAAATATACACCAAGCAAACCAAGATTTCCAAAACAGAAAAAGGAAGACAAGAAGATATTTATTAAATGAAGACTGCAAGAGTTTCCAGACTCCTCCCCACTTCAGTCTGATGTTTTTGAAATTGTATTCATATTATTTTTGTATCTATACCAACAACAATTATTGAAACAGTCTTAATTTTATTTTGGTTATCTGGGGAAAAAAAAAAATAAATATTAGAAGAAAGGCTAAAACCCAGCGGGGAGGTCTTGTCCCCTACCTCAATGCTATGCTGCAACTGGAGGACTTCCCAGAACTCTCTCCATCCTGACTCACTCCCCAGCAGCCTGCTGGCAGAGGGCAGGAGGTGCTAAAGCTCCACAGGACAGGAATTTGGAGGCAAGGCCAAACCCTCCTGAGCTGAGTTGTTCAAACAGCTCCCATGAGGCCCCTTCTGAGTTTTTGGGAATGGAAACTTTTACTTTTCAATCTGTATTGAAGACGTTGAAACAAAATGAAAATATTCACCCTGACCTCAATAACTAATCCCTCTTGCTCACCAATTACAAATAATTAAGTATAGTGTGTTTTCCTCATAGTTTGTGGGGTTCTTTTTATTACTTTTGGAATGCTTATCAGTGCTTTGATCTGCCCTGTAACAAATGAGGCATCTCTTTTTNTTCTGCAGGGGGGTTGGACTTGATGATCTCAAGAGGTCCCTTCCAACCCTACTATTCTACGATTCTATGAAATGAAGCTGCTGCGTGTCATAGCTCCACTGGCCACCTCACCCATGGTCCCACACCTGGGAACACCAGCCCTAACTAAGCTTTGTCTGCCAGCCCCGTTTCCTCAGCATTAAGCCTCTGACTCCAGGAATCTCACTACCTACCCTGTCTGTTAACAGCTTATGCTACAACTATAACCTAGTGTGTGGTTCAAGGCTGGAGGATCACCAAAAACTAGGCATTGAGTGAACAACACTGGCAACAGCCTTCCACCTCCGGATCCCCATGGCAAAATTCAACTGAGCCACCACTTGTTTCATGGAAGAGCATCAAGTTTTGAACTAGAACTGGAAGTTGTTACAGAGATGAACGAGCTTATTCATACGGGCTGCATTCTTGTCAGTGTTTGTGTAACTGTAGCTTATGAATTCATCTCATTATTTAAGATAATGGGAGCAAACAAAATGCACCTTCTCTAAACTTGCAACTGTATTCAAGTAATTTCTTAACCCCTCCTTTGATAAATCTGATTGTGGTTTTATGTCTGAAAAAGCTCTCCTTCTATCAGACTTTATAAGCCTAGGCATTATTCATGTAGTATTTCCCAAACCCTTCCAGCCTCAACCCATCTGAATGAAGCATAGTCACCATCACTCAATGCAATGCTCTGACAAATTCTACTCAACGCCATCAACTATTACAGAAGCTCCTTTCAGAACTGTGGCTTTTTAATGTGCTAGCAAATTTATACCACTCAAGTAAAGGATTTAACTTACCATAGTTATCAATATTACTTGGATTTCAAACTGTAATTAACATCAACAATTAAATCTGTATTTATTTGACAAAACCTGTAGCTCATTATAGATTAAAGAAAGTCTGAACAATTCTGTGACAACCACAGAGGCTAATTCAGCCAGGAAGCTTCAGTAAAATATATCTAGCACCTTGGAAATATGCAGCAAGTGATTGTCATCAAATTTATATGGGCCAAAGGTTTCAGTGGTTCTCATATGCCTTCATACGATGACCCTTAGCATGAAAAGAAATACCACTCCCAGTACAAATCCTGCATTCATGAAGACTTGCCTACTCCTAAAGAATCGTCTTTGTTTCAGCTAGTGGAGCCAGACATCTCCAATAACAACTAAAATCTAACTTGCCAAACATCTAGCTCAGTGACCTGTAGTCTAGCATTACCAGATAAGTCATTATTTTCCATCTGATCGCCCCATGCTTGTGAGTTCACTTCTCCTTTCATCTACCCTACACTCTATACTTTGGCACAAGGCTGTGCAATGCTTGGCTTTCCAGACACCAGCATGCTTGTGCCCAGCAACAAACAACTTCAGATCACTGAGGTAGAGACACTGCTTGGAAAAGTTCAGAGTACTAAAATTTTTGCCACTGTTCTTCCAAAACCTTCTTGTACTGGCAGGTGGAAATATAAACATACTGCTCCTTAAAACATGGCAATGATTACCAACTTACCAACTCTATTAAAGTATGATAGGAGCTGTTATGCTGAAAAATCACTTGAACCAGGCGCCAAAGTGAACTTCACTATCAAATTTCTGAGGTGAAACTACCTTGGTTGTATAACACCAGCTATTTACAGCCTCCACGTATGCACATCAGTGAGAACAAAGGGACTTTAAGGTCCATTACTCCTTGCTCCAGTAAATGAATGCTGAAGTTTTCAACTTTTTAATGACTCACCAACAAGGTCTACTATATTGTCTGTTAATTATGCTGGCATTGGTCTTCCAGAACCATCCTGCAGCCAAACCCTTCTCTCAACTGTACATTGTCCATGAAGAAGTCACTGAAGCATCACTGTTAGAAGGCCAACATTGCAAAGACTGAGGGTCCCAGGAGTAGTTACTGATTGAATTCTGTTTCTGGTAGTGCTCTTTGGACACTGTACACCATGACCCAGTGCTCTAAAATCATCTGTTATTTTCACTTCTCAGTAGTACCCTTTGAGTTAGCTGCCTTGCTGTAACGGTCTTTGTCCAAGAGAATGACATAAGGTTGACCTCAGCAAGGTATCAGGCTCTAAACAGGAGAAAAATATTTCAGCTCTGTTGGCAACAGCAGCTGCTGATGTCATGAAACATTGAGCTCCTAAACACTGGTACTCGATGTTCAAGGCATGGCACAGAGCATTCAATTTTATTGTGACTTTAAAGGAAAATATCTTTCTGTTGGATTTTAAACTTACCTTCTTACTGAGACAGCTTGCAGATACTTTGGGCTGTAGCTACTTCCTGAACAATTCCCCGGGTTAGGGCGAGGCCTGCATCAGCAGCCTTACACCTAACAGCAATAATCACCTGTGCATCAGAGGCAAGTTGCGTGGTGAGATATGCACCTCTGTAACAGACCACCAGCTGACACCAGCCACTGGTAAGGATGGGTGGGAAGAGGGGATAGGGAAAGAGGACAGGCCAGAAAACGTGGACAGCTTGGGAAAAAGGCACGGGGGGCACTGCAAGAGAGAGGGACTGAAGCCATTGCTTCTTGGGCACAGGTATGAGGCCAGATTACAGAAAAAGCCCTAGGTATTCACAGTCATCACCTAAGCATCTCTTTAGGAGACTACCTTCCAAGTTCTGCTTCACCTCTTATGTGGCAAGTCAGATACCTGGAACCACATTTCTCAACCCCTTACTATAAGGCAAAGCGCAATTACAAAACTACAAGGAATAAAAAGCCTGAACTATCCCCTCAGATCTCCTCCCTCTCCCAAACACAAGACACTTCCCAGACACATTTTATCAGCCTACAGCCTTTTAGCACACTACATCCTGAAGTATTACTGCAGGTTTAGCTAGAATTATGCTAAGCAGCGTATGTAGAAGCGTGTCAGCTTTGCTCAACTAGTATTTCCTGTGTTCTGTCTCACATCTTTCCACTATTAATCTGAACATGAATGAAACACCTCTATCCAAAAAGAAAACAACCCTACAATTTTCATACAAACTACGATCACAGTGAAATTCAGACTCTTCTAGGTTTTCTAGGCACTTCAAAACCTTAAGTGGTAAAGACTAATTTCCCACGTACAGGCTTTGCATCCACTGCATCTGCAGAATACCCTTCGCCTCGAAAGAAGGGCTGGTACCTCGTGAATTACTAACAGTAAATCCTGCAGTGGCTCTCATCCAGACACCAATGCAGATCCTTTATCCTGATTCACTCACACTGCAATTATACCATCCCAGAAAAGACGACAAACACGAAATTCTAGCTGCTAACAAGATGCCTATCTTCTTTAAACATAAAATTTACCCAATATTTTAAATGCACCATAAGAGGGAAATAGTAAGTCTAATAATAGAAGAGCTCTTGAAAACCTATAAAGTTCTTGCAATACAGCATAAAATCAAACAAATATATACCACCAACAAATATACACCACTACCAACCACATTTAGAGAGTTACAGGAGTTTCAAGACCACCAGCAATGTAATTTAAGATCTCACTTGAAGAAACCATGTTTCTCAGATTATACACAACTGTTCCACCACAGGAGCACTCATGCTTCACTAACACCATTACTAGAAGGCTAAACTTATATGAACTATGACAAATACAAAAACTTTGAGAGCCTGACTCAGTTACACCCCTGTTATATCAGGAAGAACCTTCTAGGAAAGGAATTAGTACAGCTACAATACAGCACGTCCTCTCACTCCTTTGTTGTTATTTTTTTAAACTGATTTCCTCTCTTGGTGAGAATAACATGCATGACTGAAAAATGAAGTGGGATAGTCCCATGGGCTAATATTTTATTTTTGAAGTCAACATGTTAGCAAGAATTTTGAAGCGAATCCAACATTCTGTATCTTGTTCTCTCTGCAAGTAGGGGCAGGTTCTTAAAAAAAAATAAAATAATCTTGCACTTTGACTACTTTGGACCTTTGATTCAGAATCTACTCTTGTTTTCACCCATTTAAATATTCTCTGCTTACTTGACAGCTCTGTTATTAAACACCCTTTCCTCTGAAAATACATGTGTGTATTCCAAGTACTTAGAAGTTCTTGATGTTATGTTAAAGCTTGTTATCTCAAAGTAAACAGAAATTACTGTCTAAAAAATATACATTCTGATAAAATTCTCCCCTTGTAGTAATTTTAGATTTTTACAGAGGTAAAACTTGCATACAACAAGAAGCCAAGTGTCAAATATTTTATAATTCCAGTGTAGAAACTTAGCTCTCCCCCTGTATTTTTGAGATGGTTGAAGAAAAAGGAAACAAGGCACTGGTAGGAACTGCGAAACGTGAGCTGAGTTTTAATCTAAGTAAAGACAACATAATGGGAACACTACCCTTATCAATAATTGTCCATGGTACCTCTAAACCAGCACTGTTCCCATTTTAATGATATCAACTGCAGGCTTATCATTCTTTAACACTACTAACCCTCTTTTATGTTGCAAGGTCAGAAATGCCTGCACTTTGTACAGTTCTGAGGAGTCCTGCATTCTGTGAAATTGCACCTTGAAAGCTTCATCATTTTAAACCGTACATATCACGCAATCATATTTATTCAATGACGACAATTTTTCTTCCTTCTTTTGACAAGCTTTTGTATCTACAAATTGCCTAAGGGTCTTTCCACAGCTTTAGCAACTCCTAGGGCTGATGAGCTGTCAATATGAACTTCATCTGGAAAAACAAGCAGGTATTAATCTACAGCAAGAGGATGCACCTGTTTAAAAGATGAGAAGCAATTGAGGTGACTAATTAATGATTAATGAGAGGTGAATCTGGGTGACATGGACTTGGCTTTACACTTCAGCTGCTGGCTTCACTCTTAGAAAAAAAACTAGTCTAGTGGAAGGTCTCCCTGTGCATGGCAGGGGATTAGAACAAGATGATCTTTAAGGTCCCTTCCAACCCAAACTGTTCTGCGATTGATAAATTACAAGGTCTAGCAAGGACCTGTGTTTTTATTTTGGTACAGCAAAACAATACATCCCTCTGCCTTGGAACAACCAGTGAATATCAAAACCAATCTAGTTCAGCAGTGCCCATTTGCGTCACTCCAGATGTCACCACTGCAGTTCTCTGCTTGTTTCCTAAAGGTCTGGCACAACTCTCTGATCCTGGGGGACAGGGGTCTAATGGCACAGCAGGGCACTTGAATCCCTGGTGTGCAGGGAATGGAAACCTCTGGGCCTTCATACCTTCCCAGAACTTTCTCTCCCTGCATGCTGGTACAGGTCAGAATGCCAGCCCTACATTGAGCCTCAGGACACTTGGCAATTCCCACCCTGTGCGTCCTTCCTCTGCAAAAGCCAAACAGTCCCAAGCTTAAGAGCATAAATCAAATGTGCAGCTCTGGAGTACACCACCTGCACAGACCTGGCTTCACACTGATCAACAATGCAACACACTTTTAGAAGTTGAGGATGAATACCCGCATACAAGATTCAGCCTCTGTGTTTCAGCATGCAATAATTACTCCTGCAGGGACTGAAATGTTTTGACTGCTGTATCATCTAACATCTTCTCATTATATCATATTTCTAGTCCACTCATGCCCTTAATAACTTCACTGCTCAATTCTATTCCCAGTTATTCAGTATAGCCCCATAACAGATATGACTGGCAGAAGAAGTTGGTATTTACACTTTCTTACCTTTGGTTTTATTCTTTTTACTGCTACAAATGAATTTTTATTATTCCTACATTCTTTTTGATTTATGGGACTTATGGAAGAATAAGAATGTTACAGATAGCTTCTTGAGACAAAGCAAAACTTTTCTTAACCCCCAAGCTACAGCATTTCAAAAAGTAAAATACAAGGATTCTGTTGCAAAGGAGCTGGTTAAATACTGCAGACTGGCTAATAACAACCTTCTGTTGTTAGTCTGTGTGAGAAAAGGAAGTCTCTCTTCAAATGAGAAGGAACTGAATGTTTTAAAGCAGAACCATAAACAAAGACTTTAGAGTAATGAGAGATTCGGCAAAAAGCTTTCTCAAAAAAAAAATAAAATTCCTCCCTTCCCCCTCCCTGTCCTGGCTACTGAAATCTGGGACAAAGGTCCTCATGATTATTCAACAAGTTAGAGATATGCAACCTCACACAAGACCAGTGAATCACAAGTTCAACTCTGAAAACCTGCAAGTATGTGAAAGGCCACAGCTCTTGCAAAATTCCCTTCAAAGCACTTATATTAAAAAGAAAAAAATATACTGCCTCAGTGCATGACAACTGAGCAGACAAACATTACCTCCCACAGACACAAAACATCTGCCAAACCAGACAGTCAACGGGCCAGAGCTGCTGGAAAGCCTCAGCAAAATGCTAGCAGCTCCTGTTTCTTACAGATTAAAAGACTCTTGGACAATACTCAAGATATTTTAATTCACACTAAGCCAAAGCTCAGCAAAGAGGCACCACAGACAAAGCAGCGGCTGAATGGCTTAGGCCAGGTCAACCATTTTAGTAAGACACTTGGAACAAAACCCATCCCTGAACGAGATAGCCCTGAGAAGATGCCAATTAGGCTGCCCTAAACGAGTTCCAGCCTCTCTCAACACTGCATTTCAGCATGGACCGGGGTCTAGAAATTCAGAACAGCTTTCCTCTCGAAGGCAGCGGTTCTTTGGAAATAGGTGAGGTGTGTCACTTGTCAATGTGCCACTCATGCCCCTCCCGCTGTGTATATTCAAGGGAAGTTTCCAAAAACTCGTGTCACCACTTCAATGCCCTCTTGTGCTGCCACAGCTCCTCTCCCATGCTTCCTTCCTCACCTCAGTCCTCCTGAGGAAGACTTGTGCTCTAGTCAGCTTAGAGCCATCAAGCACTCACACACATCTCTAACCAAACACCCATCATTACTTATTTTGCAAAGTAAGGAATAAAGGCATTAAATATAGATCCATCTCTGACAAACTTGTTTGCAGGCACAGATGTGTTGATGAGACTGTACAAATGGTTTGTAAGGCTTCTGAAAAGAAACGATACACACTTTGAAATTCAAGCATTTCTCGAAATGCATTTCCTTGTATCTTAAGTCTACCAGTGCCTGTAATCTATACAACTTCCACCTGAAACAAGAGGAATTAGCACAGCTTCAAGTTTGGTTGGTTGTCCTGACCAGAGACTTGACTCAGGGGTGTATCTGAGCAGATAAGAACCTGACCTGTCCTGGCAGGTGAGGGGGAAGACCAAAGCAGTGGGTATGACAAATGCAGAGGCATCATGACATATAGCAAAGTTCAGAGTCCTTTTGATCACAGCATCAAACCGGGGCTCCCCGACTGCTGCATCTTGCACAGTTCCGTGTGACTTTTACTGCCTTCTTTATTTATTTTTAAAGCAAGAAAACAAAAGTTTTGATCTCCTCAGTTCAAAGAGACACCTCTGAACCCTCGAGTGCGCTTCACTCCTCGTTCCTATGCTGACCCCTTGCTCTGAGCCACTTCTACAGATACTAGACGAAACCCGTGAAGCAGTTGTTTAAGGAAACACGGGGTATTTGGGGACCACTTTTGCAAGCGGAAGTTAATACTCAAAACAACTCCAGCCAGCGCCAGACTGAACACCAGGGCGATGTCCAGGCGGGGACCCGCTGTGTGACACACGGAAAGCCCCACGCTTCTCCCCGGCACTGCTCGCCCGCGCTCCCGCCCCGCCCCGCTCCGCCTCCGCGCACCTCGGTGACGATGGTGGAGTGGTAGACATCGCGGCTGTACTCCCAGCCGTCCAGGCACGGCTCCTGCTCCAGCGACTCCAGCTTCACGTCGGAGCCGGGCCGCAGCCCCAGCGCCGAGAAGTTGGCCAGCGCGGCCAGGCGGTAGCGGCGGCAGCGGCTCGGCACCTCCTGCCCGTCCCGCAGCTCCAGCGGGACGCTGGCGTTGAGCCACTCGCCGCTCAGGTTGGCCCCGGGGGGCACGGCGCAGCGGTGCTCGGGGGTGCCGGCCAGGAAGACGGCCGACATCCCGTTGAAGCCGTTGGGGACGATGCTGGCGCTGAGCAGGAAGAAGATGAGCTTCTGGAAGCGGCCCCACTGGCCCAGGAAGGCGGCCACCTCCTCGTAGTCCCGCATGGCGCTGCCGAGCTGCGCCCGTCTGCCGCGGGCAGTGCAGCTGCCGCCCGCTGCCCCGCGCGACCCGCCTCGCGCCTCGCCATGGGCCGGGCCTCGCCGCCGGGGGAGCGGCCGGGGGTGGGGTTTGTGGGCCCCTCAGGTGGGGCCGGCCGCTGCCGGCGCCGCGGAATCGGAAGAGCGTCGTNGCCGTGCGGAGCCAAGCCGAGCCGTGCCGCGCCGAGCCGTGCCGTGCCCTGCCGAGCCGTGCCGAGCCGAGCCGTGCCGCGCCGAGCCGTGCCGTGCCGTGCCGTGCCGAGCCATGCCGAGCCGCGTCGGCCTTGCGAGGTGCCATGGGACAGCGCCGCGGGTTCGCGCACAGAGCGAAGGCTGGAAGATACAACCCCGGTGTGCTGGGAGGTGCCGGGCAGTGCGGAGGCCTGAGGAAGAAGGGAGCGAGCTCCTCCTGCGAGTACCGATGCTCCCAGCCCGCCGAAGCAGGGCTTGGTGCCGGCTCTGAGCAAGCATCGCCCTGGCCCAGGGCCGCTTTCCAGCTCCGCACGTGGTGCCCGGCCCAGGCCCGGCTGGGTGCTGTGTCTGCTGCCATCGTGTGACGCCTTGTCAGAAGCAGGCCATTGGTACAGGTGTCAGACCCCTTATTTGACCAGGAGAGTGAATGTCCGCTTGCACTCGGTGCTGGTGAGGCCACACCTCTAATACTGTGTTCAGTTTTGGGCCCCTCGCTGTTATGACCCCCTCCTCATGTGTAAGCATGACTTGGATATTGAGTTGAGTGATGAATCGTGAGAGAATTGCGAGAAAAGTGTTCAAAGTATCAAAAGTGCTGCTTATCTGTCGTGCAGACACCCTCGGGTGGGAGGCTGCAAAATCAGCGTGAGAAGCAGCCAAGGGAGGGAGCCTTACAGCAGCAAGTCTATAAATTGTGGGACAGAGCAGATAAGCAACTTCAAAACAATTTCAGTAAGGCCACAGTGTCCAGAGTGAGAAGTTTGCTTCATTAACTGAGAAATTAATGTTACAGTTAACACCTCTTTGACACCTGTAAGTACGAGAATAAGCTAAAAGGAGGACATCTATGACTAGGCTCCTCAACCCTCCATCCAAATCATGCATCCTGTACTGCAGATTTATTTAGACAGGGTGAAATGTAAATAAGGTGTGTGCTTTTGTCTCAAAGTGTGCAGGCATTAGGAGGAGTGATTCCCTACACACCCAGAGCTGTAATAAAGGGATGCAGCTTTTTAATACTAAATGCAGTGTTAGTCTCTGTTTTTGGTGACACAAGTGTTAAGTAGCTCCTCATCTTGTTCGCAGTAAAAATGTTCATCTGACAACGCTTGACACAAACAACACTGACCTGCTTGACAAATAATAAATTTACTAAATAATACTGTAGCCTTAGGCCAAGAGTCCCAGCTCATTACCTAGCAGCACTGTTAGGAAAATCACGTCTCCCACAGAGCTCCAATAAGCTGCATGATTCCCAAGAGCAAAAGTTGGCCTTGCTCTTCCTGAGGCTAACTCATGATTACAGCTGGCTTTGGCTGATATTTTCTCCCTCTCCGCTAGTAAAAGCCCAGAGTGTATCTTTAACAGCACTTTTGAAAGCTTGTCTTTAAAAGGACCTGTTGTTCCACATTGGAATTGCACAGTTATGAAAAATCTCGAAGATAGGAAATTAAATAGACAAAATACAGGTTCAATCTCAAAATCATCCTTGATCTCGGTCCACAGCTTTGTAGGATCACAGAGTCAGGACTGAGCTATCTGAAAGCCAGAAAAATTGTACTTCTCCAGCAGTCTTACTACGTGGAAGAGATTATTTGTGGAAGAACATATAGAGTTTTATTGTCATACTCTATCCATGCTAAATACACTTTAAATTACTTCTTTAAACTCCTTGGCACAAAGCATTAAAGTTAGGAGACTTTATTCTTCAACTACAGCCCACACAGAAAGAAGGTTTTAGAATGGCAGCGCCCATTTTTATTACAACAAAGACAGAAGTTAACAAGTAACGATTACAACAGTTTAATGTATGCTTTAGCAGACCCAGTAAGCCAGCGGAGGATCAAAGGTTACATGGAGAGGCACAAGTTAAGGTGACAGAAGTGACAGACCCCTGTGGTCAGTGGTGGCCTGTGCTTCCCTCCTACAACCAGGCCAGAGCCTCACAGGCATCCCCAGCCGTGGACAAGCACATGGGTCCCGCACTGAATCCCACCAAGGATCTGACACAGAAAACTCACTGGAGAGGCACTACTTTAAGTAGCTCACTAGCAATAAATTTAATTTCCAACAAGAACTACTAAACTAGTGCTGTTTTCTTCAGCTTTACAATTTAGAACACAGTAACTGGCACTCCAGATTCATCCCAGCTTGATTCTTCTGCAGACCATTGCTCTTTGGGTTTCACCAGCTACTGGCAGAAGGCAGAAATTCTCCTTACAAGCGCTTCATCAGCTGAAGCAATCTCCTTTTCTTGTTTTCACTATGGTCAGACACATTAAGGCCTTACAACAACATCACATACTTTTCAAAAAGACATTCCACTCCTGTGAAAGGCTTTTTATTTTGTTTTTTTAAAGTTGCCACTAAAAATACCAAAATGTGACACTACCTTGAGATGGTATCAATGGTATAATCCAGAAAATTGAGACTGATTAAAACAAAGTGTTTAAAAAAACTCACCCACAACAGTTACTTTAAAAAGGAAAACTAGGTTTTAAGATACTACAAAGTTCAAAAGTACAAAAATATTTACCTTTTAGAAATACTCAAGCCTACAATCCCATAAAACAAGTATCACCTTAATCTAAAAATCTCCATAAAAATATGGCCACCTATATGGTTAAATAAACCGAGTCCTCAAACCTATCCTATGTCTGATAGAAAGGTCTTGTTGAAACGCTTAGTGAGGTCTAAACAGCTATACTACAATTAACTTTGTAATAAGTAAAAACAATATTAAATACTGCTGTTGTTAGAGAAATTCCAGCTTGAGAAGGAATGAAAACATCAGGGGTCACGGGATAATGGTTGCCTCACGCCACATGACATTTACAGCAAAGGCATAACTGCAAAAAAATATTAAACGAAATAGTATTCCACATCCCAAAGAGCAGCCTGAAACAACTGCACAAGTTCATTGCACTTAAATGTGATAAGGCTTTATATATGTGGTTGAACTTATAGGGAGAAGCCTCGTCTCTGAGCACAAGAAAATTTGCCATGAATGCTCACAGGAGAGATGAGTCAATATTCTTTTGTTGGCCCTTAAATAAGGTGAATCATGGCTAATTGGAATCAATAGAGGATAATAATCAGTCTAAGAGGTCTGATAGGCTTCATGTGGCCAGGAAGGGCATGCACAGCCAATAAACAGAAAAAGAAAAGATATTATACTTTTTTAAAACTCTGTAGTGTTCACAAAACAGTAGTAGTACAACTCTAAGCTCCACATTTCAGTTTTGATCCAATCTAGCTTTGCTGAACTTTGAAAAAGTGCAGACGTAACCTGTAGGATTTAAAAACCAAGACACTGGCTTTATTGTCTTTTTGTTTGTTTGCTTGTTTGTTTTTTAAAAAAAAAATCTATGGTCCCAAATGAGCCCTTTTGCATTTTTCACAGCAGCAGGTGACTATCTCCAGGGCTGAACATCAGCTTTTTGTGAGCATCACATGCCCTTTAAATTTGTAACTGGCACAAACGTTTTGCAGAAGCTTTTGGAACTGCAGTGAGCTTTCTCTGAAGGTACACAACAATGTGGTATATATTCAAAGGAGCAATTGAATGCTTTGAAAATAACCCCCAAAAAGATCTAAACAATGGCTTACACCAATATACCATGAAAAACGTGAAAGCTAAAACTGCATGGTGTGTTTAGATAGGATCACTGACTTGCTAAAGCCCGTGTATCTTTTGAAGCAGGCATGGCCCGTCAGAAGGTAGCAAGCTATAGCCCTGTGTTAAAGGCTCTCCCCCATCCTCATAGACTGTTCCTGAAGCCCAAGGATCTCAACAGACTCAGTCTTTAAGAAAAAACATCAGGGACAGGTGGATCAGACGTGGATCCCAGGTCTTGAGAAAAATGCCACTCTGATGTCTTATTTAAAAGCCATATCCTTACAGTGCAGTTTGTGTCTGCTCTGCTGCAGCTAAATTCTGATCCCACTTAGTCTATCGGGCTTTGGTCACCAAATTTCAAAGGAGGCCAGGATCTGTCCTTTAGAGACGTGTGCTGAGATTTTCAAAGACAGACACCCAGCTCCCCTTCGTCCAGTCAACACACATAGTGAGAAAAAAACACCAGTGTTACATTTGCTATCTTTTTTTTATCTTTAAGCAGCTTTCACTGTGCACCTGACTGAGTCATTGCATATTATTCCCAAGGCTCATTTCTGGCTTACTCCTCAAATTGTGTTCAGCACATGCAGACCCCCATATTTCAATACAGAGACTGTATCTGCTGACAAATCCCAGGTATTAGACTAATATTACAGACTAAGAGTCCTATGGGATTAGACATTGTCTGCTCAGTAAACTATGTATTTGTGTACAGTAGAACAGGGGATAATAACTATGGTGCAGAGACATTGACTATTGGGTCACTCTGGCAGAAAATGCATTTTGAGTAGAACTTGTTCTTCTTTCAGCCCCTCTGAGCCTTTGCATCTTTCTTCACAAAGGTGTCATCAGAACTGTAGGACTCTCCTTTGAATTCCTAATGCCAGTGGTTTGTTGCCCATTTCTGAAACTGAAAGCAAATAAAAGACTCAGAAGCTGAGAACATTTTACAGTGTCAGACACTTCCCCCTCCTAATGAGCACTGCGAAAATAACCAGGTTACATTACTAATAGGAACATTAGAAAAAGTGTAATTCTCTGTCAAGTGTGTTGTTCCAGAAGGCAGAAGTAGTGCAGCAAACACCACTAGGAACTTGAATGTAATTCAGTGACTGTAACTCAGTTACATCTGTCTGTTTATGCAAGAAGCCTGCAAAAAAAGTCTGGTTTGACTGTGGGATTTCTAACTACAGCTTGTCAACTGTAAAACTGAAAAGCCATACGTCAGACATATGAGAAGTCTCTAATTGGGATAAAAATCAACTTGGCTTGAGGATTCATCTTATTCTGGAAGCATAATGACATGACAGCTCCTCATATTGACCATGAAACAGATACAAGCAATTACAGCTCTTTCAAGCTCTTTCCTTAGAAGGACAAATTCTGTTCTAGTACAGGTTCTCACCAAGCTGGATGGTATCTGTGCAGCTGCACTTTGGCTAATTCTGTTTTCCTCTGCTGCTTCCAAGAGTTTTCCTCCCGTGATACTAACTCGCGAACACTGACCATCTCCACTGTGCCAGCACCATGTACACACATGGATTTAAGTGGAAATGTTTGTTCAGGCTACCCTGAATGAATAACAATGGTGGTGGGGCAAGACGACTGTCACTCCTTACAGCTAAACACAGTAAACCAGGAGAAAAGCTGTCCTGGCATGTCTCTATACTCCCAAAATGAGAGAGGCTCAAATATTGAAATCCTGTGTTTAATTTGGAGTCGTACCTAATGAGCTTACACTGGAAGGGCAAAGTGTTTTTTAACGTAAATCATCCCATTAAATAAACAGTTTGATGAAGAGTTAAGCACAGTGAATGATACAGAAAGACTGAAAGTGTTGGGAGATATGAAGCAACAGCTCAAGGTGATATGAAGGTCAGCCTTGCTTTGTGAGTGCCCACTCTCAAGTGTGTCAGCTCTCAGGTTCAGAGGTTCTGGTGAAACTGCATAATGTCAATGTCTGTCAAATTAACAACAACAACAACAACAAAAAATCACCTAAAGGGCATTTTGAAAGCATTGGTGTTTTGCAGTGGGTCTGATGAAACACGTTTACTGATTGTGAAAGGGGACTATGTAGAAAGAGGTCCTGGATTCTTGTGAAGCATGAGAGGAATGACAGCCACCTTACCATTTCACCTTCAGCATTTGGTCAAATTTCTCAGGCAGGGGAGTGCCATAGCTCTCTGGGAGGAACAGGGTAAGGATCCCAATCACCACAGTCAGGCTTCCCATCAGGATGTATGGCAGGAACCTGTCGTAGGCACCTGGCAGAACAGGGGACAATGACATCAGTACTTAATGTCCACAGTCAACAAACTCATGTACAAAATTTCTATTCCAGACATCGCTGTAACACAGAATTAGTTTAGAATAATTAGCTGAAATCTTCATGAGAGATGAATCCAAAACTGAGTTACAGCTGTTATCTGCTAGCAAACAAAAGGAAGTTTCAATTTTAAAACTACAGCATGCACGCCAGGTTGGCCAATGCCTACCATCAGTTTCACAGCATTCTGTGTGTTTGTGCAGCAGGTAGTAAGATTTTTTGTACCTTTTCAACTGGGAGAGCCAACATCTTTGCAAGGTAACAGCTCTGCTGGGATGGCTACTGGAGTCTTCAGACAAATCCTCCATTAAATAATTCAATATAAGGAAATAAAAGTGCTCATAAGTAACCAAGCACTCATCATCTGACTGGGATATCCCGCTGGGCTTGTGCAGAAGGAGGGAAGAGTTGGCAGCTGAACAGGCCAGTTACAGGCTAATGGGCCATTAACGGGGGAGCCCTTAAATTCTTTTCTTATTGCAATGGGAGAAAGCATCAGAGCAAGAGGCTCTGAGCTTGATCTACTCAGAATATTATTTTGGACTAGAAGGCAGTGGCCTCTGCTAGCAGCCTGAAGCCAGCACATAAGCATTTGGGCAGGATGCAAGACCTTTGGTCACAATGGCACAGCAATGAAAAGGTCTTTCAGTAAAGGGATTAACTAGGAGTTAAAAGTGTTTAAGGTAGAAAATGTACCAAACTGGACTTGACAGTTTTATTTTTCGGTTGGGATAGAGTAGTATTCTTTATAATGCATGGAATAAACTAGGATTAAAGTGAAGACCCCTAGGTATTTCACGTAGAGCCAAAGCTTGTGATTTGATCTCTTCTCTGTTCAAGAGCTGGATGAACTACAAACCCCAAATTTAGCTGTAGCAAATTGCTGCACCTAATGAGTTTCTCTTAAAAGTTTAGGAAGCTACACTGATCACTGAACAAGATTTTGTTAAGGGCTGAACCTATGGAAACATGGGAGAAAACTCAGCCCAACAGTAAAAACTTTACTGCATGTCTCTATTACTGTTACCTGTCTGCAACAGAGACTGAAGACCTTAAGGAGTATCACAGTCCTGCTGCCACTTTTCCTTTACATCTGCGCTGTTCAAGTAAGAAATACCGAACATGTCTTTCCATAATTTTTAGTACAGCATGTTACAGTCACACTGGAATGTAGAGGTGAGACAACACAAGCGAGTTACAGGGAGTCTCCTCTGCCCCGCCTGGCATAGTGAACCAGCATTAACCTCTTAGCAGTACACCAGCAATGCTCTGCCAGTCAGCAGTCATGCTCATGTTGTATTAAAGGTCACAAAACTCGTCAATGGGAAGGGGAGAGCAGAGGCAGGTCCAGTCATGGAAGAAGAAAATAAATTATGTGTGAGCAAAAGAAACAGGAAATTGGGCACCCAGGACTGAGCAGCTGGTATTCACAGATACTTCCACCCTTAATCCCCTTGCCTCCATCACCCTTTCCTGTCTGCAACCTCAGGAACATTTCCATGTACTCTTTCTTTTTTTTTTTTTAAACAAAGGTAGATTAATATATGTGCAGCCCTCAGGATGTGATGGTAATGAGTGTCAAAAAAGCCTACGAGGAAATCAATAATTCCGCTTGCAGAGCGTAGCATGAACAATGAGAAAGTGCAAAACGAATGCTGAGGTGCCTGGCTTAACTCAAAACCTAAAAAAAGTCACTTCATGAAGGTCACACACTTTTGTGCTGCCCAATCTGCATATTTTCCATGTATTGCTCTGGAAAGCACAGATTCAGGGGATGTTTGGATTCCTGCCTGCTTCATCTGCTCCTGACTTACCTATCTTGGGATATGCACAAAAATGTTCAATGTGATGAATTTCCTACTGACATATTTGCTTACTTGCTGGATTACTTCTTTTCATATCACCCTGGAAAACTTTACTGAAGTCCCAGGGTAACACCCATGGCCAAGATGTGACCAGTTATCACCCCAATGGCTCTGTTTGCACTGTTTATAAACACCATCACTGTTTTGGACCAGCTCAGGCCCATGCTGGCACCCCACAAACGGTCCCTAGCTTTGATAAAGGAAAAATGTGCCTGATTCTGTTGTGAAACCACTTAATTTCTAGAGTTTACGACAGTGAATTCAGACTCAAGGTGAGCGAAGGGACTTAAAAGACAACAAATTAAGGGACTTAAAGCTGAGCCTGTGCTGCAGAAGCTCTGATAACCTCTAGGCAGTTGTGTAGTGCAAGGCAAGAAACACGGGATGTCTCACCTAGGTAAACAAAATAAGGAGAAATGATGCTGCCCAGCCTGGAAGCTGTGGAAGTAGCTCCAATTGCCATGTTTCGCACTAGTGTAGGATATAGCTCCACATTGTAGACATAAAGCATTGCAAATGCAGCTGTGATGCCAAACTTTCCAAGCATCACCAGGCAAATAGACAGGATGTTAAGATCTGGAGGAGAAAAAAACAAAACCCAAGGTGAATAAGCAACACTCTGTGCTCATTACTTGCATTTCTTTTATATCCCAAAGGTTGTATAGCTGCCTTTTTTTTCCCTAGCAGTTGTGTGTGCTTTGGTTTTTAATCATACATTGTATTAGCCTCGTCCCTAGATGACTTGGCTCCACAGACTTCTCACTGAGCCAGTGAGACACTCAGGTTATTTTCTACTTTTTCTATTTTCTACTTTTCAGATTTTGTTTTTCTCCCAATAAATCAGCATTCTTGAAATAGAACAAAACTCTGGATTACAGAGCAACCAAGCACAAGCTTAAATTCACCCTTTTTTTTTTTGCAAAATCTTGTGGAGATTCATTCACAGTGAAATCTGGAAGACCTGCAGTTTCTTTTTCAGCCTCTACACACAACCAGATAAACCACAGACACTTTTGGCTCTCATTTTACAAGCTGTTTCCCCTGGACTATAAAAAGCTCAGTAATGTGACACAATAAATGACAGCTGTGCATGACTCAGCGTATACATATGCATTAAAAAAATCATGTCTGCAAGCAATTGGCATAAACTCGACCTCAAATTCTAAACTTGATCATTGCTTCTAGCAATTTTACACAACTACTAGATGGTATCATAAGCATATACAATGTTGGGAATATTTTATGTATTGAATCTTGTACCTGCAGGAACCAGTTGAATGAAGAGAACAACACCTCCTCCTAAAAGCAAGGTACCAGATAAGGAGTAGCGCCGAGGGAAGAAGCGGAGGAAAAGCCAAGCAATCACATAAGCTGGAACTTCAATAACAGCTGAGAGGAAACAGTTGATGTAGGCATCTCCGTGCCAGTTTGGAGTGCTGAGAGAGAGGCCAAAGTAACCAACTGATGTGAAAAACCTGAGAAAAGCAATGAAACCAAATTATTCCAGAAACACCAGTCTCAGATTGCCTCCACTGTTGGTTCAGATATTACAAAAATAGGATGTCACAAAGCATTGCCACAGGCGTTGTGGCTTAAAAAAATCTCAGTGGCAACCCCACATTTCTAATTCTCTCATCCCTTCCTGTGGCCACATCCACAGTGATGTCAATTTCTCTGTCCTTCCTGCATACACTGTACCAAGTAAAAGGCTTTGTGGAAATCTTTCACAAAGGCTTTTCACTGCAACGGGCTCATTAATGGGCACAATGAAATAACTCTTGAAAGCTTCCCATGCCAGCTACTTCCTACTGGTAGCCAGCTCCAGTGACAGGATCTCCCACCCTCAGCAGTTCCACTACATCGTATTTCATCTTCACAAAAGAGCTGGATGTTCAGGTTTCAAATCTCAAATCCTTACTATGGCATGCCAAGTGTGCTAGACAGTTCCCTTCTGCTGCGGGAAATATGTACAAAAAAGGGTCCCAGTTTGTCCATATGGGTCCTCATTTCTTGTGGCTGACCAGGATCTCACTGAGATGGGCACTGTACAGAAACTGAACAAAAACGCTGGCCATGGGTCTGCTTCTTGTTATGTTCCTGAGTTGCTGCTTTGCATCAAGAATGCAAATTCTTCTCAAAAAAAAAAAACAAAAACCAAAACAAAAAAAAAGCAGCAGAATTTAAGATTTGCAGGTTCTTACATACAGTTTCCTAAATATATGTTTCTTACATCCAAGTCAAGGTTACTGTCTCCATACTCTTGTGCATTAATGCAGTGTGGGTACAAGGAGGGACATGTAACGGCCAAGAACTGTGTGTAGATGGGCTTCGAGACTGAGACTTATTATCTAAACCTGTGGCACATGCCATCAAATCAGAAACTGGCCTATTGCCTGGCTACTTTAGGAATACACATTTCCTTACCACAAAAGTAATGACATAATAGTAATAGTTGCAATGTTTCGGGTTCGAAATAGGTCCAGAAGGATAGCCTTCTGCTGCTGCTGAGGCTTCGAATCCTGCATCTGAAGGAAAAAGGAAAACAAGACCAAAAAAATTCCCACACACCTAAAACAACCTCTACATACCTACAAGTCTGGGTAGTTATGAAGTTACGACTCTAATCAGGGGACAGCTAGTCAGACCAGGGGCCACTTCTGCACCAGGGAGAGTGGGCCTTGGGTAGAATTTGTCTCTGCACCCAGCTGTACTTGTGGTAGTTACCATTTTTTTGGTTAAAAAAAGAGTAGCACTGAGACCACTGCACTATGCTGATTAATTAAAGAGGAGTATCAGCTGACAAGAAAGATGCATTAACACTCCTTGAGGATCTAACAGTACTTCCAGTACTTTCGGGAGTAACACCATTTACAGTGGCATTTTTCTTGCACTGTCCACTCAACTCCGCTGTTGATCCTTCACAAATGATGTGAAATAAATACAGAAAATCACCTGCCAAGGAAACAGACAGATGCTAGAGCTCAGCATGGTGGCCAGGGTATATCATTGGACCAGCCACCACCTCCAGTCTGGAGACTGGAGGGTCCAGTTTGAGGCTTGAAGTAGGAGTCCTCTGGGTGGCATCAGAGTGCCCTGCTGCCTGCTTGAACAGCTCTCACCAGGGCAAAGCCAGTGCTCCTGGTCAAGGCTCCCCTGAAGCCCAAAGAGTAGATCACTGTGGCCCTCCCTATAGAGCTACCTAGGAGATTTCCTGTCCTAGGAAGGAAGGGTTTCTGACGAATGCCCTTCTACCAACGTTTGAAAAATAACTCCAACGGAGGACAACGTGCAAACATCATCCTCAGGCTTTTGTGGACAGACGCTTTGGCAAACAAGATTCCCATGAAGTAATGGACAGTTGAGCTACTGCCTGGTCTCAAAAAGTTGCAGGAGTGATGAAAAGCAAAGTTGCGTGTTAGAGCCTGAAAAAAATCACATCCAGTATGAAACATGTGAACTCTGGCTGGCAAGCAAGGAAGGAAAGTGCTTTTCCATGGTTTCAGTAGGGTGAGCTTCCCATAGCTAGAATATGCACTTGGAAAAGAGCATTTCAGCAGCTCAGCCAAAATGCAAGCATGACACTCGAGAGGTGGATCCTGCCCTCAGATCTCCTGCAGATACTTGAAGGTACATATGGTGCTTTGCTGCTCCATCAGGAGACGTCGGGAGGCACAAACCGCAGGTGGTAGTATAACACAGTAAAGTAAGAGATGAAATATGGACACGCAGTCCTTACTGATGCACGGATGGAAGCATTACTGGTTTCTTCACACAAGAAAAATGTCTGTGGCTCTTCTGGAGGAGCTCTGGTGAAGCCAGAGCCACTAGAGGGAGAGATGAGACCGAGAACCAGCTGCAGCCATGCTGCTCCCCACTCGCTAGGGTGCTCAGTTTGTACTAGGCTTTCTCCTTTTAACGAATAACGAGAAATACAAGCTAAAAAACAGTCTCAAAGAAGAGCGTAATGTTCTTCACTGCCTTTGCTACCATCGTGGTTTTCAAGTGCCCTTGTAGCACTTAGGTGCTTTGGCTGGTCTGTGCATCTGAGATCTTTGGGGCTCCACACAGCCCTGGCACACATGGGTACAAAGGGTCCCCAGCACAGCCCCGCTGTGAAGGGCTGCTGTTAAACTGCAAATCACTAATATCACACCGAGCTGAAATCAGGACAAACACATCCTTGTATCTTCCCAGTGCCCCAAGGATGAAGCAATCTGGGTTGTCCTTGCTTTGAAAACCTCAGCCAACCACTGCTGAGGAAGATCATTTTACTGTAAAAAACAAATAAATAAAAGCTCTTCTGGTTTCTTGTTTTGAACTCACTAACCCAGCACCTACCTCATGCCAACAGTTACTGCCAGCCTCTAAGAGCTGCTGGTGCAAACCATTTCTCTGCTGGCATTTCCCAACAAGGGGAAACTGCTGTTGAGGTAAACTACAAGGATATAAGAAACATACCTCTGTGGTGTCAAAAAGCACGTCTGGGGCGGGAACACTGTTTATTTTTGCAGCCTTTCGGATAATAACTTCTGCTTCCCTATATCTTCCCTGGGAGATCAGCCACCGAGGGGATTCAGGAATGATCCTGCAATAAGTTTCAGAATAAATGACTCAACGTTTTCACAAAAATACGAAGTTATTAAAAACACATGTATCATTTCTACGAGTTACAGTCTCATCTCACGGATTGCTTGCAGCAGAACATAGTCAGCACAGAAGCATGTGGGCAATGTAATTCATAGATTTGTCCCACTGGGATCGGTGGGAGAATTCACATTTATGGGATGTGTCTATTCTTGTGCTGAAACAGATGCACGCTTGGGCCCTTGTTTTAAGCAATAATTGACAACCACTAGAAAAAACCCCAGATGTCACCAGACAGACAGCAAAGATAGGGGTAGCTTAGCCAGCATTGAACAAAAACATTCTTCGGAAACTTCATAGAATGCAGAAATACTTTAAATATGCACAGGGTATATTTAAAGGCTCTGTGTCATAGGAACCTTCTTCACAAACCCCACCATTTTACCACAGTCCCGTGGCAGGCTCTCCCATGCAGAGGACAGTGGCAATGTCTTCTTGTGGAATTGATGATGTTTTCTAATCATTTCCAGGCATGTGCTCAGTGAATTAGCACCAAACATACGACAGAAAATCTCACCTTTCCTTAACTAAATCCTTTGACCTTAACAGATGCTACCTTGCTCCCTTTAGACAACAGCACTTTCTCCTGTCCTTGGCAAAAAGCAGGATAGACACTTCCTTTCTGATGAACTCCCTAAAGGACTGACCCAAAGTCATGTCAGCAGTTTTGAGCATCAGATGATTTATATCAGATTGTTCAATCACTAATGTGGCTTTCTGTGAAGTGAGTTGTTTCTTTCCATTGCTTTTCTTTGTGGGAAAGATGAGGAACACAAGACTGCAGAGGCAATGCTGGGAACCTTCTGGAGAATTTGGAAGAGGAATTAATAAAACAGCAATTATAGCATGAAGCAGTAGGATGTGAAAGTCACATCGCTTTGGAAACAGTGGGTCTAGACCCCTAAATGCCAGCTAACACCAACCTGCCCTGGCAGAGCTTTCCCAGTGCACCTTGATCCCCATTTACCCACACATCAACTCCAGACTGAAAGTGCTACCTGTAGAAGGTTTTTGGCATGCTTTATGATGTATGCTCTTAAATAGCACGAAATTTCCCACCAAACACATTTTAAAGCAGGATTATGATGCCATGCCTTGGGAACAAATTTCATGTGTCTCATAGTACTTGTTCTACAGGAGACACCTGGCGAGGCTTCCATCCAAAACCAGCCTCCCAAACAGTAGCTGCTTGGTGAAGCAGGAAAGGCCACTGTGTTGAAGGAGCTTGAAACATTTCAAGTTAAAGAAACAAGCTGGCCCTTAAACAGATTCAGACTATCTTTAAAAGCAAATGGTAGCAAAGCTGGAATTGAAAATCATTTTAAAGGTTTGGTTTGAAGACTAAGATTTAAAAAACCTCAACCAACCAACAAACCAAAACCATCAGCAGAGACTGCTGGCAAGGCTGAGATCTAAAGGTCTTTTAGACTATAGAATAGTGAGTTTAAATCACTTAGCTGTTCGAAAGATATTAATCTCTTACTTATAGATGTAACTCTTTGAACATAATGGGAAGAAAAGAATTCCACAGATAAGACTAATAGGATAAGGAACTTTGTAAATTATCCTTAAGTGTGAATGATACTTTGACTTTCTCTATTATTTTCTAAACATTTGTCTCTTCAGAAAACAGCAGATCACCACATCTGATGGCAGCATCAGAAGAGTATCTGCCTCTCAGTGCTTCTGTCCAGCTGAGAAGAGCAGGAGTTTTCCTAAACTGTTTTCCAGTCCCAAGGGCAGAGAAACCATGGGAAAGTGAGTGCACCTACCTGTCTGACAGTGTATTAGTGCAACAGTGGGTTTGTACAATGGAAAGAGATAAGAAAACATGGACTCTGTCCCAGTAAGACAGCATGGGATGGCCAAGTAGAGCAGGGTAAAGAAGAACCAATCTTTGGCTTAGCCAGGCAGAGTTACTATGGGCTAAAGCAGCTGAAAAATCAAAGCCCTGCTCCAGCAGTCAATGCAAAGCCTGGGAGGACACACGACTCCTGGCATGCAGAGCCTGTGCAAGAAGGCTGGCCTGGCAAGCTCTGCCTGCAAACCCCTCTGCTTAATGACACCTAGTACAAAGAACTGCTTAAGGACATGGAGTGCAACAAACTGCCAGCTGCTGCATGCTGAGGAAACTGCCTCAGCCTTCCACTGAGATTTTGGTACCAATCAGCACGTGAGTTCGCATTGGAAAATGGCTTAAACAAAACAGAAAGGAAGCAGAGTTAGAATGAATCACCCAAGGCTACTACAGGAGTAAACCTAGAGGTGTCCAGCAGTGTGCAGAGTTAGGAGTGAGATATAGAATTGTGGCTTCAAGCACAGGGCCGCACCAGTGAGACTCTGTGGGTAGTCAACGACTTAAAACTTGCAAAACATCCCAAACAAAAAATCCCCCCCAACCCCCACCTCAAGGTAAAGCCTCCTCATATGGCAAATGGAAAAAAAAAGCCAAAGAGAAGAAATAGGCCCCCTGACACGCTGCCATCTGCCATGTCCCAGCGGGGAGGGGAGGTGGGGAGCGTAGCCTTGCGGCACAGGGGCACTCACCACCAGAGCGGGACGCAGAACAGCCCTGGGACGGTGAGCGCCAGCAGCAGCATCCGCCAGTCTCTGATGAAGTAAGCAAACAGTGGCAGCAGCATATAGCCAATTGCAAAAAATATGCAAACTCCTAATGTAGAGAATATAATACGAACTGATTTGCCAAGAATTTCTGTTCCTGTTTAAAACAAGGGAGGTTGGATTAGCATTTTAACTCTTTCTTTTCAATCATGACTAAATACTGTATTTACAAAAATATAAGCTAAACAGTCTTAGAGAAGAGCAGCACAGCAGGGACTCACCCAGTACAGAAAAGCTGCTGGGACTACAGGGGACCTTCAGATGGAGTGTCTTGTGCTTGCTTTGATCAATGCATTGTCAGAGACAGATAAGGGCAGGCACAAGAAAAGGCTGGCAGACTTTTGGGAGGCTTCCCAACATGCTTTGTTGGGACACAGACTGCTTCTCCCCTTCACACACTGGGACTGAAAGGTGCACTTCACTGCTCAGCACCTCTGGAGGAGAGAAGGTCTGAGGACAGCAGTCTGACTTTGGACGGAAGGATGTGAATTTACAGTGAGGAGGGAACGAGTATCACCTTTAATTTTTGGAATAGAAGGCTGGAAAGTTGGACCAGCATATCACAAGCTGAGACACAAGCAGGGAAGGTGCCATCTTCCAATAATGCTACTGCTGCCACAGCCAAGCAGCAGTCAATGAAAGCATCCTACAGCCATTGTGCCAGGCACAGCCTAGTGCCAAGATAACAATACAACAATAAAAACTGAGATTGCTACAAGCCTTCAAAAGCATGTAACGTCTCTTCCAATAAAATATTCAGCCCCTGTGTCACAAAATCATGAGCACCCTCAGGTCTACCTCTTTTCTTATTGAGCTCTGGGCTACAGAGCTCTCCTCTCCTTCAGGAGAGGGTGATGACTCCCACAGTTTCATCTGGACTCAACTAAAAAGTGAATGACACTGAGAGAACAGATGGGTCTCTGGAAGTCTGGAGAGTGTGTTTTGGTTGTGTGGTGTGGTAAGAACTCCAACAGTTACTATCACAGAGAAACTAGAAAAAATAGCCAAGACTAAAAAAGCCTCATTTTTTAGAAATGTGGAGTAACTGAATGAAGTCACAGTAAGAAAACTGGAAATAAGAACTAGAGACAAAATGAATGTGTGGGGATAAATTATACCATCTTCCTCTCACAATTGCTCTTGTTTAGGAAGCCCTCTTGGGGGAGGTCTGATACTTGAAACATTGTTTTATACCCATTAATTGTTATTATAATTTTTGGCAATTCAAAGCCCACATGAGGTGACACCTTTCAACTACAATTTTCTTTTCTCCTGCCTCTCCTCCTCTCTCACTTTCCTGTCAAAAGAATAACAGTTCTGGGACAAAAACAACATGCCTTCACATAGTGTCCCAGAACTTGAACACAACAGTCTCGAGCATAGAAGACCTAAATGTGAGGAAAAATGCTACGGAGAGAAATTTCACAGGATGCAAATAAAAAAAAAAACAACACAATTCTCTACAGAAGTTCACCAACAGCTTAGGGGGACAACTGTTCTCATGAAGGTGGGGAGCAACAGCACAAAGGGTGGGAAGAGCCTAGGTGACTGAGGATGCTGAAGCATGAAGGTCTGAGCTGCACGCAGGTTTGGATGTTGTGAGTTGAAATGACAGGAGAAACGTGTGCTCAGGTGGCCACTTGTAAAAAAAACCCCACCCCACCTGAGGAGGGAGGGTGCCAGGGCTGCAGCACAGCCAGTGTCAGCAGGGACTTTACAGGTGCCAGTGCCACTGCTCCCCTCCCCAGGGTAGGTCACAGCCCTAATGACTGTTGGGTGGAACAAGGCAAGCATCTCCAGCACATCTCATCATCAGGATGGGCTTTCTTAAGGAGTTAATTTTCTTTTCATGTGTATATTCTCCTCTCCTTACCAGGTGTGCGAGGTGTCCTGGAAACTCCTGGGTTTAACTTGTTGACTTGCCATGCGTAGGGGTAGGGGCATGCTGATCACACAGTGCAGAGTGGAAGGGACCATCCTCCATTAGTGCCTCTCTCCTTACTGAGGACAGATGTCTGATGACTCAAATTAGGAAACTATTGTCTAAATTAGTTTAGATTAATTTTGCTCTTAGCAACAGCCTCCAGGCTTCCAGGGAATGGCCAGCACAGCACGCACCCAAGCCTCTCTGCTCCCTGGGAGTAATTGCTCTATGGAAAGCAGGATGGCAGGAGACAACACAAGGGATAAAGTGCCAGCAAACTGCAGCTGTGCAGTTAAACAAGCCTAACACTGCTCCAGGAGGCCTAGTGCCATCTCTCAGCAGCTGGGTGCTCATGGGTCCCTTGTGTCCTTGCCTCTGCCAAGCACCGAGGCAGCATTCTGACCCACATCCAGCTGTGCCTCATGTTCCTGGGGGAGCTGCAGAGCTAAATTCCTGCCTGATCAAATCCTGCGCTCCCATTTCAAGGGACTTGTGCTACACAAACCCCCAGTCCTTCCAAGGAGATTTTCAGTCAAGCTAACACTCCTGACCCAGCCATACCTACCAACCTTCCAAGGTCTCAGCTCCGGCTGCAGTGGCTCCACACAAGAGCGAACCACCCAGGCAGAGGGAATGGTAGCGATGAATCTCCCTGCTGACTGCCTGACCTACTTAATCCTCCCTCTGCCACTTGCAGCAGTGACTCGCAGCTGCCCGCGGACAAGAGGCCATATCCCCTCCATAGCACTGATTTCAGATCATGCTCTTCTGCTCTACTTTTTCCCCTCTTAAATAAGTCTTGTGGGGTCGGAAAGAAGAGCGTTTAACTGTTAGTATATGGTTTTGATTTAGATCAGGTCACAAATCATCCACAAATTGTATTTTTTACACCATTGGCTTAAAAGCTGACATAAATACCTATATGCCTAAAGGTAGCTCTTGCAAACCCCAGCCTGCAAGAGTCAGACCCCTAATTCACCCATGCAACTGCCTTTCCTGAAAGCCCTGTGTCTGGCAAGAATCTCTATGGGGTCCCTTGTAGAGATGCAGCCACCCATGGCCACTTCCTTCCTATGAGCTTTATAGAAAACAAAAACAACCTTGGCCTCTGAAATCAGGGACTCTCAGCACTGAGATCATCGACTTTACGGCTAAGAGGGCTCTGACACCCCCCCAGCTCCACCACTCTAGACCTCTCCACATTCACTGTGCCTGGAAACACTGCTTTCCCTCAAGGCTTTGCACCCAGGTAGGCACCAACCCCTTTGAGAGACACAAGGAACCTAAATGACTTCTCTAACTCAGACCTGCTTCTGCTGATAAGAAACCCTGAACTCTGCCTTGAACTTCTCCGAACAGGAGGGAAACGGATGTTTATTCAGGGTCTTCTTGTTCTCTTCTTTTTCTCTAAACCTATAGAAAGTATAGACTTGAAGCATCCAAGAGCAAAAGTAAAACCAAATTCATACTGGCCTGAATTAGGAATTGTAGCAGTAAGGATTTAGCACTGCCTAATTAAATGATGCAGGTTCAGGAGGGAAAAAATTAACAGTACATTAAGCAAGCACTTAATCTAATGCAAACATTCATACCTAGTATGAAGGCCACCACGTAGTTAGAGATCTGTCCCATGCCCACTATGAGAAAGAGGATTGTGAACATCTCCCAGTTGATAGAGAAGATCTGTAGGAAGCTGAAGCCAGTCTGCACAGCCATCGTCAAAAAAAGGATACTCTTCCTGCCAAACCTTTTGCAAAAGATAAAGATTATTATTGAAACAACACATACTTATGGAGCGGGGCTATGTGAGAGAGCATGAGGGAGCACAAACATCCAACCTCCAGCAACGCAGCTTAGCACAACCTGAAGTGTAGCTCACCTTAAAGAATTTTGTTTACTATTTTCATAAGCATTTAAAAATAAACAAATTTCCAAGACCCAGGAAATAAACCTGGGTATTTTTCCCCACTAGATGAGGACTAAAGAGCCTAGACAAGAGTACAAAAGTGAAACACACAAAGATGGCAAGCCATGCAGACAAAAGGTAGGAAGTGAAGTCTTTTAGGCTACTGGTATCTATACACTGTGACACCATTATGCTTTCAGCGTGTTAAACAGCTCTATCAGCTGGTTTCAGTCTCTTTGAGGTGCCATACATATTGCACTGTTTGTCTCACCAGTATGTAGCATTTTCTTACGGAAAGGCAAGAGCAAGCTTACATACAGGTGCTGGCCCGAGGCACACTGCCTGTGCACAGATGCTGCATGGGCCATATTGCTGGCTGCCTGCAGCAGCCCTGGGGAAATCACCTGGGCACAGGGGCAGAACATACCCCTTTCCTGACAAATCACTTCCCAAATAATTCAACAACTAACTCATGCTAGAAGGTGGCCGGGCTCTCGGGGAGGCTGGCTGGCTGCACTGTCACTGGGGCACACAAGCTTTCTCAGATGCTCCCAGTGGGCATGTGGCACCAGTGGGATTTAGTGATTATCTCATCTCCCTTTCAAACAGTAACACTGACTGACTTCTGCACTGGGCACAGGAGTCAGGAGTTTAAATTTAGATCACATGGAATTTAATGCTTGAGGCTTTAGGATTAAATTTTGAAACCTCTGCTAGACATGTAGAGGGGCAGTGAAACTCATGAATTCCTCACTAACAGGCAGCAACCAAAGCAGTACTTGAGACCCTGCCATAATGATAGGGAAAAAAAGGCTAAGGGCTGAATAAAGAGAGAAGCAGAGACTCACAGAGGGAACATATAGTCTGTGTTTGGCACTTGTAAAGCCCGAACTCCAATACTGCTGAGATAATTGTTAAGTGTCCATAATGTTTTCTTGATGTTTTGCATCTATTTAGATGGTATACCATCGTCGTCGTCCATTTACGGGTTATCTTTATTAGTTCCTCTTAAATATGCTTACTTTATTGCCAGAAAACCATCTCTTCTATGCAGAGCCTCCATTCAAAGTACAAGTTTCTATCCTTTGGTTCTAAGAATGGACTGCCAGTTAATGTGTGACAGAGTACCATCTTTTAAACTACTAAAAATACCAGATAAACAAATGTGATCAGGAAGTGTAAACCACCACATCAATCTGCAAATCTCTTGGCATTTCCAAGAGGCAGAAATCCTATGCCTGGGGCAGTTCAAGGTTGAGGTTTTTGCGGAAGCCAGGCCAGCCACCTTATTTTCACCAAAACTCCAAGAACTGGACATATAACTCCTTTATGTCTCTCAGAACCATACACACTGGCTGAGTGGGGGCAATGGCATTACCTGTCCGAGAGCTGCCCCGAGATGAAGGAGCCGATGAGGACCCCCACGTAGAAGAGGGAGGTGGTCAGTGGGGCTTTCCAGTCGTTCTCACACACCAGGTTCCACTGCAAGAGAAGGGCCCAGCTCAAGACACAGCTGTGATGCCGTGTCGAGCCTCATCCTGGCACAGGGGTTATTGGCTGGACACATGCATTTCCATGTAATTTAATTTAGTCTCCCCACACTTGTATTTCCACCTACGGGTGGCACCAGCACTGTTTTCACAGGGAAGGTCACTGCAGAGCACCCTGCCTAAAAGCACAAAGGGGAAAGCAGTTGCCTCCCCTGGCAAGCACCATCAGGCCACAACACTGGCAGCTGTCCGAGGGGATCCCATCACCTCTGCAGTGGGTGTGTGGGTGGCCAGCCAGCAATGTGTGCAGCCCAGGGGCTGCATGGGCTCAGTTTCCAGCACAGTCTCCCCACCAGGCCCCCCAGCATCCAGGATCTGGCTCCCCATGACCCAAGATAGGTCCCAGCAGAAAAGTTGGGCTATGGAGAAAGGTGAAGTGCTACCGCATTTCCAGCTAAGGATAGCTTCCAGTTTACTTGACTTCTGCCAGAATAAAAACTGCTGCATTTCTGCAACTCCTGGGGTCGATAAAAGACATACAAGAAGACACACAGATTGACAGCTATTTTCTCATGCTGATGTGCTTCCAAATTCCTTTCCATTTCCACAACCTGCAGGGCTGATTCACTGCCCATCACCCAGCCTTGCAACCAAGCCCGGCTAGGGCTGGAGGCTTAGGACAGAAGCCAACATGGAAACTTCCACCTAGAGACACTCATAACCTCAGACAAGGTTTAAAAAAACAAAAACAGCATAATGAGTCTCTGTCCACCAAAGTTACAGCCGAGTGTCTCTGTGCAGCAGCTTGCTCTCATCCCAGTGACTAATCTCTGGGTTAAGGCATGCCTGCCAGGAGCACTTATGGGAAGACTTCAAACGTGTCAGTCTCAGATTAGATAACTCTACCACAAAGGCAAAGCTAATTAGGTCACAGATCAAAGTATAGTGTAATTTTAATAATTAGCCACACTATCAGTGAGCAGGCACATCGCCCATGCTAGCACTCACCCTGTACTCAGGGAACAGAGGGGCCAAGCCCAGGCAAAGGCCCGGCTGCTGGAGCAGAAACCTCTCCTCTGGGCTGCTCAGCCTCCTCAGCTCAGCCGCAGGCAACAAAAAGGAGCAACTCTTGCCTAACAGAGAGACAGAGGTACCATCTCACAGCACAGAGTGCCCTGCCAAAACCAAGCCAAACAACTGATGGGGCAGTGGCCAGGCTTCCCTTCTGCTGCAAAGGGGCTCTGATGCATTCAGGGATGCTAACAGTGAAAAATATATGCACAGATCCACTTCACATGTTAAAGAAAACAGATTTCTGTAAAGAAATGTGGTGCAGATCAAGCCCCACCTTTGTAACGAAGCAAAATTCAGCTGCAGGAAACACAGCATTAAAAGTGGGTTTTTACGTGGCACAAGCAGGGAAGGAGCAAAGGCAGCAGAGGGGCAGCTTCCGCAGGCTGTGGGAGCTACAGACCCACAGAGATATTTTGCCATGTCCTGCTGCTCCTCCCCTTTCCTCTCTCTGGGAAAGCTGGTGACTACTGAGGTGGCAGAAATTCGCAGCCCATATAATTACTGATTCACATGGGCCCTGAGCACCCTGCTCTGGGGCTGCCAGCGCAGCGCCTGCTCCCGGACCTTCAGACTTCGGTCGCTCGAGGTTAGCAGTTGGTGTTTTTAAAATGCCTCCATGGTGCCAAAGGCACTTTGGCTGTACAACAAACCCAGCTAAATAATAACTTGCCCATGAAACTGAGTTGCTTCCTGTGTTTCCTTGGTGCCAAATGCCTCCCACCCAGCTGTTCACTCTGTCTTTTCCCATGACATATTGCACAGACAAGCAAAAATTCACTACACAGGGTCGAGTCTTTAAGATTTGCTGGATGTGGTAGAGAGTGCACAGCAGCCATCTGACTCCAAGGATACCTGAAGATGTCAAATGAAAAAAAAAAAAACCACCACCACAGAGCCTATTTTATATCCAGTCCCACATACTGCATGATCTATAAAGCCCTACTCTATAGGAACACTTCACCTTCTCCCAAAATGCCAGCCCTCCTCTCGTCAAAGGCGCTCGCTCTGACAGAGGCTCGTGCCTGAGCAATGCACGGTGACCAAACATGTGCCGAACACAGGAAGATTTCACTTGTACTTGAATGTACAGGACTCTAAGGCATTCATTGCATGCTGACTCCTCACAAGCAGTACTTGGGGAAAAGTGAAATTTAACTTGTTTAACCTCTTCCTCAGAGGCCACATCCATCACAGCCGGTGCCAAGCACACCATGGGCACAGGAGTTACAGCCCAGCTACAGCTAAACTACCTACACCTACAACTTCCAAACTGTCTCTGCTGGATTAATTACTCATTAACCGGAAAATAAGTAATTCTGTAACATCCCAGGCTAAGCATACTGTAGAGTAAAGTTCATGTAAGCTTCCAAGCAAGTACTTTGAATACTAGGAATAAGAGCTGCTCAAGCAAAACGTTGTTAAATCACTTTATTACCATCAAATCCCTCCAACCGCTTCCCACAAGCCCGCAGCTACTGGAAGAGCCAACTTTGCTGGGTGCTGCCAGGGGGAAGCTAAGGATGGAGCAGCTTTCTGAAAAAAAACTGCCACAGAAGGTGTCCTGACTGCCCAAAACAGCCCCAATGTCTGCATTCTCTATTAGAAATCACTAACTCACCATCTCAAGTATCAGCCTGTTCACATTAGAGAGAGGAGAAAACACCAGCAATGAGACAGGCTCTGCTCAGTGCACTAATGACAGGCACAAACAGCTCCACATCCGAGTACAGGGTGGGCTACCGGCTCTCTGCTGCTGGAAAAAGCCATAAGGGAACAGAAAAATCCTTCAGATGCCTTCAAACCACAACAATTCATATCCGCCTTCTCACTTCTGCCAGTGCCAAAAGCTCCAGGCTTATGCAAGGGCTGGGACGAGAGAGGCTGAGCTTGGTAACACTGCTTATATACAAGCAGCCTTTGGCACTCGTTCTGCCCTTCACAGGGGTCTTGCCATGGTGCCTGGGTATGTGCTGTGCCTTGGTGGTGGTGAGCAGCCCAGCCAGTGTGTCCCCAGGGAGCAGTGCTGGAAAGCCATCCAGCTCCAGGGAATGAACTGGATGCTAACACCCTGCTCTGAGGAGCAAAACTGGTGAATGTGCTTGAACCTCTAATTAATGTCAGATCTGAGCACTGTTATCTGGAATTAAAGCAGAAGCAGGTTAAGTTCCAGACAAAAAAACCAAACCCAATGTAACAAAAAATACATATGTTAACATTTAAATTCATTTCAAAGCACAGATGGCAGAAAGCAGAAGGGGTGGTGAGAGTATAGCAGCCCTGCTTTGGGCCTGCCAGATTGGCTCCAGCCCTCTTGTTCAAGCACAAGCAGCACTGATCTGGTCCAGTGGCCACCTGCTCAGAATCATTATGTTGGGACAATCGGAGGACGAGGAGTTGCTCTGGAGGCAGGCGGAGGCAGCAGGGCCAAGGGGCTCCTGTGCTCCAGGAGCCTGCCAAAGGGCTCAGCTGAGCCCTGTGAAGCAAAGGGAAACCCCACAGCCCTCTCAGCTGTGAGATCACACCTAACCCCACACTGACACACTTATCACCCTGGCCTGATGATCCCCTTTGTCACCTGGGCTGGGGGCACATTCACCTTTCTGGCATCATTTCCATTTTCAGGCCGAACAGAGGACTGAGTCAGGGATCCTCAGTTCCCAGGGTTTAGCACGTCCTAGCAGACCCAAGTAACGTTGGTGCTGAGCTGCCAGCTCCCAGCCTGATCCCTTCAAGCAGCAGTACTAACACGACTTGATGCAACTGCACAAATCAAATAAAACCTCCAGCGCTTAATCCTGTACCATCAAGTTTTGCTCCTCAGTTGAGTTCTTGAACAAGATGTTTTTTTCACTGAGCTTTCCTGATGGCACGTCCTGGCTTGTCTTTCTGAATATTGAGAAAAATGTTAGGTACAAAAATAATCACCTCAAGTTTATCCGAACTGCTTCATTTCAGGGTTTCATCAGTGCCTGTTTTCCTTGTTTTAAAACCAATTTCTTTATTTTTTTCCCAAATGTCCCTGACAATTTTAAAACAAAACAAGCATCCTTCTTTTCATCTGGCTTACAGATGGGAACCTGGCACTTGGTTTTCATCTCTGAATGTGCTATAGCCTCTTTGGCATGTCCCAGGCCCTGTGGCAAACCCTGCTGCCATGTCCCATCCAAATCTGGCACAGAAGGCTCTCATTTGGCATCTGCCAACTCAATTTGTTTGCAACTCATTAAGAAGAAATAGCTTTTCTCCTCCTTTTGCACCATTTACTCCTTCCCTCGGAGCAATTGTTAGCTCCAAACCACAGATTACGAGTTCACAGCTGTCCCAGGACAATCCACCCTCTCTCCAGCAGTGAGCATGGTGGCACTGCCTGTGCTGGCAATGGCTACCATGCATCTGCACAAGCACAGAGCCATGCCAGCCCATGGGTTGCAGCTGGGCACGACTGCATGCAGCATGTGGGCTGCAGCTGGGCTGCTGCTATAGCTCACCCATGGCCAGGACTGGGTGAGCTTCCCAGGCATCTCCACCTCAATGTGGTATGAGGGATCTTTGGTGACTAAACACAATTGTCAGCACAAATGGCAAGAGACACGCACATGCAGGCATCACGTGTGCTGATGGCTTCGCTTTAGGCACGTGGAAGTGGCTGGTGACCCCTGGCCTGCCCTAGCCTGAAGCCCTTCCTCACTTGCCTCCCTCCTCACATGCTTCAATGCAGCTGAGCCCATGTCTGCACATTCCAGGCACAGATCCTGAAAGATCTGCCCTTCATCCCTGGGGCACAGCCTTTGTCCCTGTTTTTCCAGGTCACAGACCCGTAGCCAAGAGCTTGCCTCTAGGTCAGGACCCTTCCTGGCTGTGCCCCCATACAGCATTCTTTTGTGGCAGATGTTGCTGCTGAGTCATGGGAACTCGAGATGAGGATGCACACACTGCTCACTGCCGCACTGTGCACACCGAGCGTGGACTCTCGGTGCATGCACGGCTGGCCCTCAGCTACCTGGGGAATGACACCTGGATGAAGGACTGTGAAGCCTGCCAGCTGCCAACCCCAAACACTGGCTGGTATGAGGATGAGCTCATTATTCCTTGAACCCCCTTACACAACATAAAAAAGCAGTAGCAACCCTGCAGCTTGAGGGGAATCATGTTTTCCTACTAGAGCTCTGTGCTCCCCATCACTGCAGGCAGAGACAGACAGTGTGTCCCTGCTGCTGCACTGTGGCATGGCCAGAAAACCCAAACAAGTGCTTATGTGACCTCTCACCACTGACACTCCCACAAGACACTCTGTACAAATGATGCCACTGTACAGCCTTAAAAACCAAGTCAACAGCTTGGCAGCAGCCTGGGGACCAGGCTGACACAGGAGCCTGCCACAGCAAGCCAGAGACTGTGAGTAGTTACCATGGTATCTGCCTCACACCAACTCACCCACCTTGGTACTTGTGGCCACTAAATCCATCAGTGTGGCTGGCAGCACCGTCATGGGGTACAGGGGCAGCAAGGGCCCTCTGCTGCCCTAGGCCCAGCCAGGGTGCTTGTGGTGTGTTGACCAGACAGCGCTAATGTCCCCATCTGCAGCAAGACTGAGGATATGGGATTCCATCAGATGGATAGTTTACCAGTCGGTCAGGGTGCCGGCACAGAGAAACTATCCAGCTTCTATTTTCAGCCTTCGCCTCCCTCTCCACAGAAAAGCCTTCTCTAAACATGCTGAAGCTTTAATGGAAAACCCAGGTAATAGGGGTGGGCAGCTCCTCCCAGGGCCGTTTAGCCCACAAACCCCTCCCTCTCCCTGCAGCATCAGACCCTTCCCCACCGGTACCTGAATCCCGTTCACCCCCCTGCAAGGCTGAAGGACCTCTCCGAGACCCCGCTGCAGCACAGTGGGCACAGGCTCTCCCCGAGGGTCAAGGGGAAGGGGGAGGGGGCGGGTGGGCTCCGTGTCCGCGCACCTCGGTGACGATGGTGGAGTGGTAGACATCGCGGCTGTACTCCCAGCCGTCCAGGCACGGCTCCTGCTCCAGCGACTCCAGCTTCACGTCGGAGCCGGGCCGCAGCCCCAGCGCCGAGAAGTTGGCCAGCGCGGCCAGGCGGTAGCGGCGGCAGCGGCTCGGCACCTCCTGCCCGTCCCGCAGCTCCAGCGGGACGCTGGCGTTGAGCCACTCGCCGCTCAGGTTGGCCCCGGGGGGCACGGCGCAGCGGTGCTCGGGGGTGCCGGCCAGGAAGACGGCCGACATCCCGTTGAAGCCGTTGGGGACGATGCTGGCGCTGAGGAGGAAGAAGATGAGCTTCTGGAAGCGGCCCCACTGGCCCAGGAAAGCGGTGGCCGCATCGTAGTCCCGCATGGCGCTGCCGGCTCCGCGGGGGCTCCGCGCGCGGCCCCGCCCCGGCCCCGCGGAGGCGGCGCGTCCCGGAGCGGGGGGAGCGGGGCGGAGGGGGGGGGATGCTCCGGCCCCCCGGCAAACCCGCACCCCGGAGCGCTCCCGTGGGGCGGCACCCGCGTTTGTCCCGGAGCTTTCCTAGGAAGAAGGATTTTTTTTCGCCGAGGATATTTCACGCGTGTATTTCATGCCTGGGGCCGGCTGGCTCGGCGGCTGCGGCCGGTAAGGAATGCCCCGGCGAGGAGCAAGGCGGTGACCCCGCCGCCTCCAGCCACCTGGAGCCCTGAATCCAGCCCCCTCTGCATCCCGATCCGGATTCCCCCTGCAATGCTGCTGCAAGAGGGACGGATGCCATTGCACAAAGCGCTCTGCGGGCGCTGGGCAACGCCGACAGTCACGATAACAGTCAGCATATACGAGACTGGAACGGTTAACCGTCAGGCCAAGAGCTGGGGGAGCACAGCCGGGGGGCAGAGGGAGCTCTTGCCTCCGGAGCGCTCCGTGAAACGAGGGCAGAGGCAGAGGCAGCAGTGAAATGATGTGATGTGAGCCCTCCTACACACTGTCAACAGGGAAAAGTAAGCATCGGACACAACCTCAGAAATCAAATGTGTTCATAGCCCCTGAAAATCAGTATCTTTTCTCAGCAGTGTTTATGCAGCAGCCAAGGTCACCAGTGTCTGCTCTGGAGGAGACTGTCGCAGCTCTGGCCTCAGGAGAGGAGCTTTTTATATTCCAGTTTCCTATCTGTTAACTATTATTGCTTCACATGTGACTCTTGGCCTTGCCTGGAGTCAGATATGTAGGCAGCTGGCAAAGCCATTTCAGAAATCTGAGCAGCACTGTCATCTTCAGAAATAACTCGAGGTGCACTCAGAAACATGGATGTGTGCAAAACATGCACCATGCTTGTCTTGTGGGAATGATACAGCTCCCTGGAAGTGTATGGCACGGTGCTGCTTGGAAAGGGCCAGCTTGGCCATGCTGAGCTGAGGAGACCTGTGCCAGCAGTGGGTCAGGGCAGGCTGGGCAGCATCTGTCCAGCTGAGATGATGGGGGTTATGTGGAAGGTGGAGGGGTAGAGCGGAGAGCGACGGCTGCAGCGGTGCCTGGGGAGGAAGAGCAGATGGCAGTATTTATCTGGGCAAGCAGATATGTACTGCTGCTGAGGATAAGGGATGGTGAGCCTGTGTCATACAGTAAATGAGGAAGGTTTAGATACCTCGTGCCTCCATGCCAGGCCTGGACCACTCCATGGCCAGAGCTGTCCCCAGTGATAAAACTAGGGCAGGAGCTGGGGTGAGGGCCAACTGGGGCAGATCAGAGGCTCGCAGGCAGCAGCAGGCAGCAGCCACCAGCCTGCCTGGCCCTTCCTTGGGGCTGTGTAAGAACCACAGTAAAGACAGGCAATGCATGCCTGTTCCTGTGTGGAAATAAGGAATTGGGAGTCTATTGTCTTAAGCATTAATGTTAGTGCAATCTGAATAATTATTCAGTCAACAGTAATTGTTTACAGAGGAATAATTTGCAGTGCTTATAAATAACTGTGGTTAGACTGCAAATTTAGCATATCAAAATTGAATGGCAGAAGCATGAAATGCTCAGGTTTATCTGGTTTGCAGATGAATCCTTAATGTATTACACATTTTGTGTGTTCAACATGAAAACAGCATGGGGTTTTCTCTTATATTGTGACTCCACACAAATTAGTGGTTATAGAAATACCTTGTGTTCCATCCAGCTCTGCCACAGCATACAACCATTGTAGCCCAGAGTGATACCACTCTCCTGACAGCCTTGGCTGGGTGCTCCCCAGGCTGCAAACCCCACTTGTGATCCAACATCAAGGATGCTTCACGGAGATTATGAAAACCACACAGAAATAGTGGCCAGTAAATGGCCTGGGCAGTCATGGAGCAAATTTACAGTAGAGGAAGAACTCATCCTAGTCCTCCCAAATGACCTCAGAAAGCAGTTGGTGTGTTTCATTGCAGACTTCTAAACCACACTTTCAGCTATTAGATGAAGAGCAGCGTGTGGGAAATGAGGTCAGAGAGATTCCTGTAAAGTGAAATCTGATGCTGAGGAGCCGCAGAGCAGAGGGGGAGTTCCTCTGTCACTGGAGGAGAAGGAGCAAATCTTTGAACGGCGGAAAAGTCACCTCTTGTGCGAATAATTTGCTTTTCTGCCAACAGATCTTCTAACATGGCCTAGAGCAGTCAGGCAGGGACTGGGGGAGGAAGCAGCACCAAGGGGCTGCTGTGGGGCTGCAGGACGCTCATGGCCATGGAGCAGCCAGGCTCCTGCTCATGTGTGGTCACATCATCTTCACTTTGCATGCCACTGCCACCCGATATGGCCATCCCCAGAGCTCCTGGTCTGCCCTGGGTTAAGCTGGCAACTGCCTGCAGCAGCTCCGCTCTTTCTGTTCTGCTTGGGCAAGGCCCTTCCCAAAGGATCTTCTGCCGTAGTGGGACTACTGTGTCCTCCTCATAGTAGCCATCTTGAGAGCTGGGAGTTAAGAAAACAGATGAGAATTTACTGATGGGAATCTCGCTTATTGATGGGGCAGAGCAAAATCCAGTTTATAAGTGTTTACTGAGTCTGTCAATTGTCTTTAAGAGGCTCTGTGCCCCCATGTTTTTGACAGAAATCCTGTAAAAGAGATGAAGGCAGGGTGGTTTTGGCACATAGGCAAGGATTGGGATAAACCACCCAAAATGCATCTGCTCAAGTGGAGTCAGCTTTGCCTAAAACCATCTAGGACTCACCTAGGGCTTCAGTAGTTTTCCCTCGTGTGGTGTCACTCTGGTCAGGCAAGAGACACCAGTCTGGCCCTGCCAGCTGCTTCCATTGCAGGGGGCTGTTACCCCCTGCCCTCCTTCCCTGGTCCCTCAGCCTTTGGAGTGCGGCATAGTGATGTGTGTCAGGGCAGCCCACACTGGATCTGGATCTTGCCAGAGAAGGGATGGGATTTCTGAGGGCACGCAGGTGCCAAGGGAATGGGCTCAAACCCATGGCTGCGTCCCGCAGCAGCCTTTGCCAGACATTTCTCAGAATCGTGGCCCTTTGGGTAGATTTTGCTGTTCCCACCCGGGTCCCACCCCACAACGCCGGGAGCCATCACAGCCGACTCCTCCCGCCCCTCCAGAAACCGCCGGCCGTTCCGGTTTCCATCACTAGATGGTGCAGGAGGCGAGCGAGTGCGGACGAGGATGGCGCACGGGCCCGCGCCCCACGCACCCCATCATCTGACTCCTGTGTACCCCTCGGGTCCCCCCCCATCCTATCCAGCTCCAGGTACCCCCATTTGCCACTGCTTACCCCATGCATCCCTTCCATTCCTCTGCACGTCACGCACCCGATGCACTCCTTGCACCCCCAGCTCGCCCTGAGACGCACTGCCGGGAGAGCTGGGAGTCTCCAGTGTGCGAGGGGATCAGACCCCTCCCGGAGGGACACGGGCTGCTGGTGCTGCCACTAGCCACCGGGCCCTCGAAGTCACAGAATCAAAGAATCACTGAAGCTGGAAAAGACCTTCAAGATCCTTCCATCCAATCGTTACCCCAGCACTGCCACCTGCACCACCAAACCATGTCCCCAGTCAATCAGGTCAGGGAGGAGAGATGCTCAGTGGCCTCCTGGCACCCCTCACATTTGACAGTGAAGAACTAAAGTGTTTGTTCAACAACAACAAAAAAGAAATATCTGTTTCCATTAATAAAGCAAACAGCCTGAAGCACGCTGGAGCAGCATCTTTGCACAGCATGAGAATGACTTTGTGTGTGTTCCCTGCCTGCAGCAGCAGCCCTGGCTGCACGTGCCCTCCCCACCTGCCTTTCCTACATGAAGTAACTGCTTTAGGACTCTGTAAAAATTCAAAATACTTGAATGTCCCAGAGAGAGAAGCTGCTCCTGAGCTGGACAAGCTCGGTGGGTGTTTCCTGACAGCCTGAGCTTTCCCAGGGAGAAAGAGAGGTGCAGAAGAACTTGCAGAGAAGTTCCCTTACAGTCAGGAGCTGTTTTGTGTCTGTTGTTATATGTGTGGGGAAAGCTTTTTTTTTCCCCCTGAAGTAGTTAAAATAGCCTCTTTCACACACGAGAAAGGAGAGGAGAGGGAACTTTCCCAAAGAGCCTCTTTCTCTCTACCTCTCCTCCTATGACACATTTATCCTAATACAAATGGACCAGCAGAGATATTTTTAAGGTCACTGAGGCAGCCATCCAGTAACAAGAGCAAAGTTAAACACCACCAAACAAAAGATGCAGTAGAAAAGAGGTGTGGTGGTGGAAATAATGCTGGGCTAAGTAGGAAACTTTAATGATGATACATGGAAAAAGTTAAACAATTAGAACTTGAATTAGTTTGGCCCCGGTCCCACCTCATTTAGTTAATAAATGGTGCCCTTCATTGTGTTTGATCTTATGTGTCTTTTTCCAAAGCAGTGGGGAGCCTGGAAGAGGCTCCTGGGCTTGGATAGCACAGGTGGTGGCTGCTGCAGGGATGGTGGGGGGGTCTCAGTGGGACCCCAGTACTGCCCAGGTGCCCTGTGTCCCTCTCTTCAGTCTCAGAGCCAGGGCTTGGCCCAGAGAGCTCACAGCAGCAGTGCCCAGGGCAGAAGTGCTGGGAACAGCAGCGGCTGTCATGTATAAACACATCTGACACACACTTCCACTCGAGGGAGAATAACTCAAGGGAGAGGCATAAGCAGATTAATAATTTGAATATGTGCACTAGTTAGACATGGAGTTGCACAGACCCAAACGGTATGGGGAAATCCTTCATGCCACATGGGGATCCTCACAGGCTTTGTCTTTCTAAATATTTCTAGGCACATGCAAACAAGAATGTCCATAAATAATTATTTTTGAAACAAAATCTGTTGGATGCACTTAACTCGCATCACTTTTGACTCTCCCGCATACCAGTGAATCAAATACCAACCACTTATTAAAACTGAGATCTAGCTACGTAAGTGTCATGGTTTAGCAAGGAGCTGCTTTTGCTTGGTAACAGGGAGGGGGCTGCAGTGCAGAGCTCTCTGATTTTCCCCAGCTCTGGGGTTCAGACCCACCTCCAGCCTGGCTTGGCCAATCTGGTGCCTCTGCCACCAGAATGGGAATTTGAAGTGTGTGGAAGGAGATGGAAGGGAAGGGCAAGAAGGAANGCTTGGCCAATCTGGTGCCTCTGCCACCAGAATGGGAATTTGAAGTGTGTGGAAGGAGATGGAAGGGGGCAAGAAGGAGGTGACCATGTGGCTCCTGCAGTCAGGGGAAAGGCAGAAGGAGCAATGACAGACCAGAGACATCCTTGCAGCCCATGATGAGAAATAGAGACCTTGTCACACAGGGGTGAGAGCTGGAGACTCCAGGTCAGATGGGGCGAGCAGTTTAGACCCCAACCAGGAGATGAGCTGGGAACGGCCCATGAAGGGCTGCCCGGTGTGTGGGAGACCTCAAGAGGCAACAAGGGAGGGCTGGCGAGGAGCACTTCTCTTCAGGAGTGAGATAAGCGGTAAAAGACATTAGGAAAGGACTGACTGCACCCCCCATTCCCTGCCCCAGGCATTGCTTATGGGGGGAAGAGGTAAGGACACAGAGCTCAGAGCTCTGAGCCCAGGAAGAAGAGTGGGGCAAAGGTGATCTTAAATAGCTGGTTGCAGGCTGAGTAGCTTTGTCTGTTTTATCTGGGACCATAAGCAGCAATTAAGCCCTCCCTGTCCCTTGGGAGTTCCAAAGTCTGTGGTACTGAAGTCTAGTCGTGGTCTTTTGTCACTGGATGGGCCTAAACCAGACGGTAAGCCAACATCCCTTTATGATAGAGCTGCTAAACCCCAGCAAGACAGCCCTCACCTACTCACCTTCCTGATATCTCATGCTCCTACCACCCAGCAGGCTTCTGTGGCTCGAGGGTCAGTGATGAAGGGGTGGGGCATGGCTTTTGGGACTGCCTTTGCCATCGGTACAGCTTAGGGCTCCTTTTGCTGGCATATGAGGAAGGAGCCTGAGCAGTGCTGCACCCAGTGCCATGCAAGAGGATGGTCAGGAGCACCGTGTGCATATGGCTGGACCATGGTTTATATCATCCTCCTTGGGGACAAGAATGTTTTCCAGTCTGGGTGCTGTCTGGATCACTCTGACAGTGACAGGGTGGGTGACATCAGCCTCAGAGAGCTGTGGCTCCTGGTCCAGCGAGAGCCTGGGCCATCAGGTGGGAGAAGGCACCTTTGGAGTGCCACCATGGCCATTTAAATGCTGCTATAAATCCAGTCCATTGCCCTTGTGCAGTGGCAGATGCAGTAAGGCTTTGGACAACCACAGGACAAGCTGGGTCACATCAGTGAGGAGGAGCTAGGCACCCAAGGGTGAACCCAGATATGTGTCTGATGGGGCACAGGATCCCAGAAAAGTCTCATGAGTTAAAGAAAACCAACCAACACTCTGGCAAAGCACAGGCCAAACGTCAAATAAGGCTCTTAATGCACAGTGCTATGGGAAACACAGCTCTCTGTTTCCAACAAGTTTTTAGAAGTTTATCCAGTGTCTTCCTTACCTGGGTGCCAAGGGACCCCACCATGTACAAGTACTGCCATGGGAAAGATCCAGTCAGGAGTAGGCAAAGGCCAGTCTAAGTAATGTTGAGACATAAAACTGACAATACCATTTTATTTTGTATTTCATACAAATGGTGCCCTCCCCATGTTCTACAGAGTGAAGGAGTGTTACCTGGTGACACGGGAGGGTTGCTGTGGCAGTGCCTGCAAACCCCATAACATGAACAAGGAGGCCCTGGGATAGGATGCTCTGAGGCAGCTCCAGCTTCAGTCTTCATGAGGAATGATTACTTCTCAGGAAAGGTATCATGAAATAACTGCATGGAAAAAAATGCTCTCTGGGAGCCTGGTTTCAAAATTAAAGCAAAGCCCTGTGGCCAGCACTCCCAGGGCTGTACTCGTGCAGCAGCCAGGAGAAACCACCAAGGATGCCCTGCTAGCAGCCCACTCAGGTGTTCAAAATGAGGGTGCTGAAACAACTGATGGATTCCAAAGGTGTTCCCTGTGCCAGGCATACCTGGCACCCCCCCAGGACACATAACTGCTATGTAGATGGAGTCAGACAGATGTGTGAGTGACATGCAGCTCCTGTCAGCAGCTGTGGCCATCTGCATGGAAAAAGGGAAAAGCCCCCAGCACCATTTGTGTCAGGAGTCTTCCATTGCTTAGCCAAGCCGGATTCAGTCCTGAGTTTGTGTGAACTTCTAAGCCACAAGCACTGCAGCTCGGCACAGAAACACACGGGGTTAATGGAGGAATTCAGAACAAATGTTTCTGACAATGGCAAACTAAGGAACTCCAAGCAGAGGCCTGCAAACCAGGGCAGTAACACTTCCCACTTGATTATTGTTACAGTTGTCCCAAGTATTCTCTTTCAAGTGGTCCACCCTACCAAGCAAGGCTATGCAAATACAAGAAAAACGAGGTCCAGTAGATAAAAATTTCCAAGTGTTTCTTGTATTTTATTAATTAAAAATCCTGTTGGCAGAAGGAGGAGGACGTGGATGTTGTGCTGCTAGCAGGAGCGTGCAGGGCCAGCATCCCTGCAGCTGCGAGGTGGGACCCAGCCAGGATGCACACTTGGGCAGCCCAGCACTGCCCTGCCCTGCTGGGAGGCTATCAGGCACAGAGCAGGAGCAGCTTCAGCCTCTATAAGACACCACATGAAGAGGTCTAGATGTAGCTCAGTAACACCCCAAAATTGTTATTCCTTTCAGGGGTGCAGAACTGGTAGGAAGAAATTGCGTGCCCAGCCCCAACCAGGATAATGCTGCTGGCCCTCCTCCAGTCCCAGATTTGTCAGACCCTTGTTATGAAGAGCCAGAAGAGGAAGGATTGCTTTCACCATCATTCCTTCACTTATTTTCCCTTTCCACTAAAAGGAAATGAGCACCGACATTTATTTTTCTTCCCTGTGTGTCCCCTCTCTCAGGTGAGGAGGAGGAAGGAGATTGTTGTAAAGCAGAAGTAATCTTGTGGTAGCAGACACACAGCTCCTCCCACCACCTGTGATGGCACTCAACAGCCAGGTGACTAAACTTTCTCTCCTCCAAACACTGATGTGAAAAAACACATTTCTCCAACAAAGCAACATCCCAAGATCCTCAAAAACTTCTTCTCCATCAAATAAAGCAATGATGGACCTGGGTGAAAGTGCAGTCCTGGGATTTGGGTATAAATCTGAACCTATTGCAGCTGGAACTGGAGTTCACAGCTGGTCTCAGCACCACTCCAGTTACTTCCAAGTGCCTGGAAGGATTTTATCTCCATTTCCCTGCTGAGACGTAGATCCAGATGGCAGCAGTCCGGGGACTTAGAAATAAAGGACTATAAAAATATAGCAAAAGCTGGGGAAGAGTCAGAAGGGCCAAAGCAAGGACAGCCGTGGGGCAGGAGCGCAGGAAGTGGGTACAGCCAAGGTGGGCTCCATGCTGTCATGTCCTTTAAAGGTGGGCTTGGGTGATTAGATGAGAAAGAACAACTGAATTAAGAGCGAAAGAAGAAAGAAAAAAGCCACATCACACGCTTGGTGTGGAGATCTCTCAGGGAACTCAGATTGGTCTGTGCCAGCCTCTAACTGCAGTGCGCCGATCCAGGGAATTTCACAGCAAACACTGTTCTAAGATACTGCCCTTCCCTGGCACATCAGCTGGGATGGAGCTGAGCTGGGGACCCTGACCCCTATTGCCTCCTCCCAGACTCCTCAGGGGGTCAGATTTTAATCACGGGGCAGCCCCAGGGCAGGAGATTAAGGTCAGGACATAGGAGTCAGCTTCTTTTGTTAAAGTGCCTTATTTTCTTTGAGCTTTTAAAACATTTTCCTTGCTTTTCTAGAAGGGAGATGGGGGAAAAAAAAAAAAAAAAGTAAAAAGAGAAGCAATACCGGTTTTATATGAAACAGAGCAGAGAATTAATCAATATTTACACAGATCTTGGATAAGGTTATGGCACAGACTAATAACCCAACACAGCAACCCAAAAAGCAGAGTGTCAAGAAGAAGGGAAAAACCTGTTCATATGCTTTCAACACCATCCCCTGGAGATCCCAAGTGTAAACGGTTTTATCTAGGAAAAGGCATTTTAACTTGGGCTTTGGTAATCGGGGTTGATTACAGCCACGCTGCGCAGCCGGCGGGGAGGTCGTGGGTGGGCGCGCGGCTGCCGACCTCTCCAGAGCACAGCCCGGGATTAGACAAGTTCAACTTTGGCATTGGGATAAACAGCCACCACGTCATATCCCTCGGGGGGCTTAACCCTCTCCTTCGCATGCGTCTCGCAGTACAGCTGCTCCTCGATGAAGAAATAGCCTCTCTGCTTCAGGTTGAGGCCGCAGTCGTCACACATGAAGCACTCGGGGTGGTAGAGCTTGTCCCGAGCTTTGACGATCGTGCCCCTGGTGAGAGGTGGGGAGAGATGGGCTGAAATGGGGAAACAACACGTACAAACAGCTTTTCCCACTGCCTCAAGTAGAACGTGCAGGGGCACGTTAAGGGTGTTATCATGGGTTCCCATCCCAACATCTCAGGCCACCCAGAGCTGCCACCTGGCTCCAGGCTTGACTCCACCTTATTTATGGGGGAAGGGATGCTTCACTCTCATTTTGCTGCACCCACCACGGCATCACTGCACAGCTTGATGCAAACCTGAGTCTCAAATACTGATGCTCAGCCTGGACCTGAACATCAAGGGTCAGCATCCTCCAAGGGCTGCTGGCATTGCTGGGGCTGTGCAGGCACCACAGCTTTCTGAGCAGAGAGCCGCTGCTCACAGCACCAGCAAGAACGTGGTTACATGCATTTGCAGAGCAGGCTCTCAGCCAGCAAACCTGGCTCAGGCGGAATTTAAACTACAAGACAACATAACTTACAAGTCGATGAGGCAGAAAAAAGCCTGTATTCTCTGAAATCAGACCCTATGCCCACCCATTGGTGAGTAACCCTTCAATGAACAAACAAAAACAACCTGCAGACCTCTTCTGCTTGACCCTCAAAGTGTTTCCCCCTCTATAAAGCAGCAAAAGAGTGCCAGTGCTCCTGGTGCTATTCATAGTCCTGGGCAGTAACTATGACAAGCAAGGCAGAAACTGTCCCATCAATCATCCCCGTTTTGCTGCAAGATGCCCTTAAAAGGGGCAATGCAAACTGTATTCCTCAATTCTAGGTTTACACACGGTTAGCAAGAACCAGAAAGGGATTCAAGTTATCCTGCTCCAAATACAAGGTCTTCTGCTATAAATTCTAACCCTGTGTCAGGGATAACCTGGCCCAGCTGCGTCCCTGCATTAGCCCCCCCTCCAGCGAGAAGTGACACTTACACAATCCCGTTCCTGCAGCGGGTGCACTCGGGCAGCATCTGCATCCCGGACATGGCACCACCAAGCTTTGACACCGGGGACTTGATGTTTCGGGGGTTGCTCAGTTTGTCGAGTTTTTCACCTGTCAAGAATTTTAAACAGACACAGGTTGAAAACTTGTCTCCTCCAGGCTCTTTTCCTAAATTTTGTTTTGCTTCTTTTTTTCCTTAAGGAATCAGATGAGTCTCTGCCTGTCACAAAACAACTTGCAACTTGCTTGGAAGGAAGTTAAAAGAAAATGTTGAGACTAACTCCCTCAAGAGTCACACAGTAAGCAGCTTCACAAGTGACTGCAGCACACTGTGCTGCTCCTCTGCTCAGCCTAAGGAAGCACAAGTGATGTCAGAAGCCCTTGGCTGCATCAGCAGATGATCTATCCATGTACTGCGATAGCCCCAATTCAGTACATAGGCCTTGTCAAGAGACATAGCAGTCTCTATCTAGAAATGAGAGATAAATTTGGCTGCAGTACTATTTAGTGAGTTAAGCAGAAATAGTAGAAAAGCTCAAGAAAGTTTCTATCACACCAACATTTTAGGTGCATTTGGTAGATCCATCACCAGTCAAGGAGACACAGATGAAAGCCTTTTGGAGAATTAGGCAAATTAAAACAAACAGTAACAGAATTACATGCCTTTCTCTTCCTAGAATACTCAATCTCAAATAATCAAAAGTAAAACATTGGATAGAAGTTAAAGTACCCTGGGGCACCAAGCCTCCTTTCATAAAGGTCCAACAGCAAGAAAGGAAGTAGTGAAAGTTCTGTGCATATGAACAACATCATGGCAAAGTTTTCAGTGTTGCAGCCCTTCTCCATACAGATCATCTGTCATCTGCCCTCATACCTTGTACAACACAAACACACTTGTTGCGACCACTGGGACATTTCAAAGCTTCCAGTATTTACTGCACAGTCTTTCATGGCTCACAGCTGACTGGTCTTTCGGGGTACATACTGATCCTTGCTTCCTCTGTGATGGTCCAAGGTTATAGGAAGGTAAAGCTCCTATTTTACTCCACCAGCTACCACAGTTTAGAAAAGCAGCAGAGGAGCTCTTGGATGGACAAGGCACTCTACAGCATTCACACTTCCTATGCTCCCTGAGTAACCAGGGTATTTCACCCCATGGTCAATCCTAAACCTGGGCCCATGGTGCCCAGGAGGCCTCAGCAGGGACCCAGGCGCTTTCTGACCTGGGTTTCTGTATATGCTGTGCTGGTTTTGGAAGCTTCCACTTGGTTCTTGCTCTGAAGTGCCTCCCACAACTCCAGGAATGCCTCTGCCCTTCTCAAAGTGAATCGTTAGGACCTGAAACCAGTGCATTATCATTGGTGGTCACTCACTGATCCTGTGCAGGTTCATAATGACACATTTTTTGAAAGGCATTGCTTGGCAAAGCTTCCTTCCATTAAGAGACGCCTGCTCCCCTGTCTCAGAAGCACTTGCTGTCCCAGGCTCTGCTGGGCAGGAGAGAGTAGGCCCAAAGAAGCCCCAAGGTTACCTTCGGGGTGTATGATTGGCTTCACAGAGCAGATCCCATCTCCAGCTGTGCCTCTGATACAGAGATCAACACTGCCAAGCACCTAAAACCAGAAGGACTCAGGTGCCCCTAAACCCTACTTCTCTAAGAGATAATATAGTATTTGGAGAAGCCGAGAGCCTCGATATGTGAGACACTGCCTGTCCAGGAGCAGCCTGGGACTGCTTCACCCCCAGCATCCTCTGAGCACATAGCTGGCTCCAGCCAAGCTGCCTGTCGAGTCCTTCCACTGCCTTGCTGGGAATAGACTGAACAATTGCTCAAGCTGTTGGCTTCCCCCAGCATGAGATACAGTGTGCTTGGACTAGACATGCTCATCTGCCAAGATTTAACAGTTAAGCTGTCACTGTCTTGCAGACAGAGTGCTCGGATAAGCTGCCTAAAAGAGAGGGGGGAAAGAACCCAAGATTCTACAGCAAAATGAGCCCTGCAGAGAGGGCTGCTCCCCATCTTCCAAAACTAGGGAGCATTTTCTTTTATTTGCCAACCCAAAGCCTCATCATAATTCACAGTCCTCAGCAAGGCAGTGAGATGCTTTAACTCCACAATCTTAACCATCGCTGTCCCCATTTCTGGCTGCAATGCTCATCCTTCCCAGGCAACCACTGTGATTCCTCTTGCCTCCGCCAGATCCTCAGCAGAAGCATTGCTGCTTTAGGGCATGGGACAGGGCTGGCCACGCCAAAGAACATACAGCTTCCAGTAGAAACACCTTCCATATAAAACAGGTCCTTGTCTGAGACACTCAGCTCCACGGGAGAGGAGATGTTGACTTTAAAAGGACAAGGCACAGCAGATTCCAGCCAAAATGGATAATTTTAGGCTTAAGGAAAAAGGAAGGGGGAGGTGGGGGGGTCTGAAATCTGTAAAACAACCTAGCAGGAACACTCCCAGGGATTTAAACTGTGCAGAAACATCATAGTTTCATGCCAGGAGAGATGCTTTTCACTTAATTTCTCATCCCTTATGAAATAAACACCGATAGCATCGTAACGACCAAAGCATGAGCAAGCCTGTGCCTGCAGCCAGTCACACATCTTCTCTGCCTGCTGCCCTGCGCAGCTGAGAGGCACAGAGTGGGTGGCAGAGCCAGAGGGGGCCCCTCCAGCCTGCTCTCAGGACTGGTACTTGTCAGCCCCATGTTGGGCTCTGATCAAGCATGTGGTACTGCATCAGTGATGGACTGGTGCTGAGACACTGCTGGGGTGAGCAAACACTGAGGACTGGCTGGGACAATGCCCAGGTCCAAGGACTGTCCTGCTACCTCTCTGTCCCCTCCTTTCCCCAGCTCACCTCCTTTTCTTTCTCCACTTCTCCCTGAGGGTGGCAGTGGGTTTCTGCCACATCAGGGCTGTGAAATGCAAGGGGAGGCAGAAACAAACCAGCAAAGCTTCAATTTTGTTTCCTTTCCCTGGCACAGAGAGGGAATAGGCAGCAGTGTTACTAATTAGAGTTAGCACACTCACTTCCCATTTGTTTCCTCCTGATAAGGAGACCTGAGGGAGCAGCAGGCACCTCACTGGGAAGCTGCTTGTGCCTGCTCTTGGTATGAGACCCGACGATACATCTGGAACTTGTAATTAACGTCATTTTTCCTGCCAGCCTCAAAAGGGCCCTAATATTTCCATCCAGTACTTCCAAGGCTGAGCCCATCTGCTGCTTTGTGAATATGCCCAAATACCACTAAGAAAACTAAAACTGATAGAAACATGATGCTCAGAACCACGGGCAACCATGGTTATATTCCTTCTTGTGAAGCAAGAAACAACATCCTTAGTCAAAGCATATCTTTCTCCATCATTTTTCATACACAGAGACGGAAGTGCAATGGCCTGACTTGCTGGCTCTTGCAGCTTCATGATGAGATCTGCAGTGGTTGGTATTTTCCCAGAAAATCTAAGTTCCTGGATTCCCATGATTGGAGTAGGAGGCTCTCGGAAGGAAGCAGAATGAAGACTCTTGCCCTAATGATTGGAAAGCAAAGCCTGAAAGTCTGAACTTGAAAGCCCCCATGGATTTAAGGTTGAAAGGCAAATTAAAAGAAGCTGAAATGTATGATTTGAGGATCTTATTTAATGGTCAGAGTTGGCTCCTTCCTGCACTAAATACATAGGCAGGAAGCCATGGCAAACCTAAGAAGTGAGCCAAGAGCTTCTGATCTCTATCCCTGTGTTGCTGGGGACCATCCCACATCCTTATGCAAATACCATTTACTTAAACAGGCCCATGGTTCTCTGTCAGCGATCTTACACAACCACTTTAGGCCATTACATTTCATAAACTATCTTGGGAGAACAGCCGCCATGCAGAAGCTGTTTGTAAGTCTAACTTTCACACGATGCTCAAGTCAGCCACAAAATTTGGTAAGCCCCCCAGATGCTGTACTGAGCAGCTGCTACCCTGACTTGAAACCTGCTATCTGGGAGTTCTCCCTCATGAGGGGCTTGAACTGTCCCTTGTTGAGCCAAAACGCCTCAGTGATATGTGGCAAAATGACAGTGCAGAAGAGTTTGCAAACCCATCCCATCAACTCTCATAGACAGGTCCTTCAGAGGCTTTTCCAGCTTCTGGACCTCAGCAAGGGAGGCAGAAGGTGGCTAAGCCTGCAAAAGCAGCTTGGTGGGTGCAGAGGGACCAAGCAATGGTTCAAGCCCCATGGTGGTGCAGTGCCACAGCCCTGGTTGTGGGAAGGTGTAAGGGACTTGCTGGGATGTGCTACAGGTGCCAACCTCCTTACCATTCTCACCAGCTTCCAACATGCCCTGCAAGTATCGGAAGGATCCAGACTGCTTCGGCTCTGAAACAGGCTTTTCATAATCCTGAAGCATCTTGTAGACGTCCGACTCCACATCAATCCCATTTCTGTTCCGTGGGAGAGACTTCAAGGGGTCCAGACTGTTTTAAAGAAAAGAAAGAAAGGCTCAAGTCAAATATAAACAGCAACTGTCAGCTCATCAGGGAGGTACTGGAACCTCCACATTCCCACAGATTCAATGAAGCACCTCTCTGTTCCCATGCCTGGAGGTACGCCTGCCCCAGGAACAGCCACTGAACCAGGGAAGTTCGGATTAAGCAACACAGCTAGGGCTAGCCCACTTACCAGATGCCTTCAGGAAAGATGGCAGCTGCTTACAAGCACTCTAAATTGCTCTGCCACACAAGGAATTTATTGAAAAGATGGGTAAAACAATGCATTACATTAATTATGTAGGGTCAGGGGCTGCACCCACCCCTCCTACTGCTGTTAGGGCATCTGGCACGGGGAGTGTGGGTGCCCCTGCCAGGCACAGGCGTGACAGCAAATCCCCTTTCCGTCCACAAATGCCTCTTTTGAAGTTAGTGTTTCTTTAGGTGAAGGCATTAAAAGATCCACGTGCCAGACACAACCCACAGCTTCAGGGAGGAAACCACCCCAAGAGGCTGCTCAGCATTGATGGGACAGGAGAGCACCCCCATAACTCCCCCACAACCACATCCTGACCTTCAGCATCCCAATCCAAAGCTGCTGCTTATCTGGATATGACACAACTAGGGTACAGTAATTTAAACCATGATTCCAATTCATTCGATACACCAAAACCTGACAAGCATAGTTTAGAATAAAAAAATATTTTGGGTACAGGTTTAAGCATCCTGCTGAGTACAGATGAATTCAAGTGCTGTTGTGCTTTTCTGAGGCCCCAAAGCACAGCACAGCTTCAGAGGAAGGGGCTCCTTTTCCTTCTGAAGGAGAGGGCCAAGGTCACTATAAATCAAATAAAACCAGCAAGATTCTTGAACACTATCAGACAGTTTAACACATTTTTAGCCACCATCTGAGGCCTTTTCTCCACCAGCATTATATTTGTGCCCACTTAAAAAAAAAGAAATCACTTTCAAACAAAGAAAAAAATCTAAAACAAGATTCACTTTCAAAGAAAAAACAAGGCTATGTTTTCCAGGAGTGATCTGCCTGGCAGATCTGCTGGTCACTGGGCAGGTGAGCGTCAGCCTTGGTGGCTGGTGGTCAGAGCAGTGCCAGGAAGCCTTGACTGCTTCTCCTGTGGCTCCGACCTCTCTAGATGAGAGTAAAGTGCCTCTGATAGAGAAGAGGATGGATCTCTCTTATTCCTGCCCAACCAAATCCTTGCCCTGTGCCCTGACTGCCTCTCTGCCCTGCTACAGCCCTCTCCTACACCAATTCACACTTTTTTTTCCACAAAAAAGGGCAAGTGCTGACCAGTCAAGTTGGATCAAGCACAAATTCAACAAGAATGCACTTCTGACCCAGTTCCACTCAAACACCCAAGATAATCTCTCAGCTTTTGGCTCACACACAGATAACATCAGATTTTGTTCTATGCTTTGTGTTTTTTTTTTTTTTTTTGTGCAGTTCTCTTCTTTCCAACCTCATTAACTTTCCTGGAGCAGCACCGGGAATCAGCTGGCTCACAGCATCACTGAAATACGAATTTGTTCAGGCACAGAGTTCTCAAGCTGAAGAGAAACTGTCTTTGCTTTTTTGTATTCGACAGAGACATTACTTTCTTGCAGAATATTTTGCCAGTCTTGAGGAGCATAAATCATCAGCAGCATAAACCATGTGAAAGCATCACAGGCCACAACCTGGTCTGCCTCACAGTCCAAGTTATCCACCCAAACCGTTCTTGGCTCCATGCAAGCTTTTCCTTTCCTAAGAGCATTATCTACCTCTCAGCTTCCCAGACAGCTGCACTGAGCAGATCTTACCATTTATAAACATCCCAAGTTCACTGGGGTTAATTTTCTCTGCAGTACCTCCAGCTCCCAGACCATGTGTTTACTCCCAGGTCTGTGCAAGTGTGATCCCCACTCCTAGGAAGGCAAACCCCTTCTACCCTGCCTTGAATATACACTTTGAAAAAGTCATTCCCAGCCTGGGGACTGGATGTGCTGCTGATAATCTACCTACCTCCACTGGCAACTGAAGGATCTCCTGTGGATCTGGAAAACCAGAACCTTCACCATCTCCAAGGTACATGCTTCAGCGTCACAAGCTTAAACTCAGTGTTGCAGTTGCTATATTAGATACACGTGGCCATTTTGGTCAGAAATTGGTATATCCAACCCTCTCGATCTTTGGTTGGTTGGTTTTTTTCCTCCCATCTACCCTTGACTAATGGAGCCAGAGCTGAACCCAGCACCTCTGGAGCACCATGGCCTCAATGCACCTTCCTGAAGCCAAGTTTGCAGAAGAAGCAGCAGGATGCAGAGCATGAGCCCTGCTCTGTCCTACCTCTGGACAGGGCTGATGTGGAGCCCGCTCAGCTGGCCTGACAGCGCTGACTCTGAGCTGTTAGCGTAGAGCCGGGTCGGGTGATGGTGCTGCACATTCAGCATCTGCTTGTTGTCCATCGGGCTACCTCCGGCCCCGTGGGACATCGATCTCCTGCCCTGGGTAGGCCCGTTGTCCTGGAAGAGAAGAAAAAGCAGACAAAAAAGGAGATTTATGGTTCTTGGTAGGATATACATGGAGAAGCTGCATTGGGACATGCACTTTATAGTAATAGTATTTTATACGTGCTATGGAAAACAGAGATATACAGCAGGAAGACTCAGGCTTGACCTGCAGTTAAATCTTTCTGAATCTATGCAGCTTTCCTTGGTCTCCAACCAAATGAACTTGCCTGTTTCTCCACAGTGAGCCACTGCCAAGTAATTCGCATTTGTTCTCCTGTAAAAGCATATTTGTTATTTCCGCAGAGGAAAAGCTGTGAGTCTGCTTCTCGTTTACATCACTCGGAGAGCGCTTATCACCATCCTGACTTGGGGGCAATTGCTCCCCATTTACATTAGCAGAGCATGACAAAAGCCAAGCTCTGCAACTATTTGTACAGGTTGGGCAAGACATGAAGCCAAGGGGCCAGGCTGGGTATTTTCACTTACTTGCAGCTATCCTCAGCCAGAAAGACTTGTCTTCACTTTGGGAGGTTTTCTCCCAGAATAAGATCAGTTGTTTACAGTGTGAGGAATGCATTTGTCAAGGGTTCAGCTTGGTATTTGTATTTTCATTGTTTGTTTTCTTTTGTTTCCAAGGCCAACTACAGAAACCTTTTTGCCATGTGACCTCCAGTCAGGAACTCAGGTGCCATTAAAATGCAAGTTTTCCATATTATTTTACCTAGATGAAATATTACCTGTGTGTGTTTCCAAAGCTTTGTTACTCAGTCCTGCACACACCCCTAAATTCAACAGTACCTACCGCTAATCTTGTCCCAGTCCAGGCTTTAGCTTAACATTCAGCCTGGGGAATGGCCAGCAGCCCCTTCCCCAGCCAGGGGCTAATTCCAGCTGTTGCGGAAAACCAGCAGAAAGCCGGACACAGCCTCAGGACATGCACTGGCTGCTGCTATTTCCAGCTATGTGAGTCAGAAACATGCCCAAGCTGACAGAAGAAAGAGATGCTTCAATAAGAAGCTGTAATCTGTTTAATCTGGTTTAATCTGTTTCAGGGCAGGTCCCCAGTGAAACTGCCTTGCACTGGCTTTTCAGCAGATTGAAAGTGATGCAAAATCAAGCAGAAAAAGAAAACACCGTCCTGTGAACAAATAACAAAGTGTATATTGCAAGGCTCTAACACAAAGCTTACTTTTGACTAAAATGATCCAATAAATACTAATTAGAAACAAATGTCTGTTGCTGGTGCACAGCAGAAAACAACTGCTGCTCCCAAGCCTTATAAAAATGAACAGCTAAAAGAAATAAAAACCAGATCCTGCTAGAGAAAGGATCTTGGAAGTCCAATTCTTCAGTTTCTTCTAAGTCAAAACTCTCATTGATAAAAACTGGGCCCAATTAAGAACTGCAGGATGGTGCCTTTGAGGTTTTTTTCCTGCCACCAGCTGAAAAACTGCAGACTCCAGCAAGCTCCCTGGATGTCCACCACCTGAAAGCCTCGGCAGCCACTCTGAGCCTCCTCCACATTGCTCCTTCCACACTGTGCATGCACACACACACGGGGAAAACTGCTTCCAACCTAATAACTTAAAATCATCTATTAAAAAGAGGATTTAGCTGCCAGAAATAATATAATTTTTACTGTTCCCCAATTTATATTCTTAAAAAAATAAGTACAACCAAAGTATGGGTTTCCAATTCCCTGATTTACATTATTATTTCAAGGGAAATAAAGTGAACACTTTCAACCGTGACAGAGATGGAAAGAAGAGTCATAAACATTTTGGGGGTAAAAGCAATGGCCCATGCTGTCTGGTAAGCTGTTGTGAGCTACAGAGTTATGCTTTTAGAAAGCCATTATCATTAATTATCTGTGTAGTGGGGCTCAGATGAACAGTTGGTTCAAGGGAAGCAGAGGCTGAAGCCTCTTCCTGCAGAGGACAGGGCAGGGTCCTCTCCTCTGACCCCACAGACTCCACCATCTAGAACCCCAGACCCTTTGCCAGGGAGCATGAGGCTATTTCTGGAATGAAAACCTTCACCATCAAAGGTTCTAGAGATCCTAATCTCCATGGACTTACTTTAATCCAAGGTAGTTTGTGAAGTGTTGCCCATTCATCCCTGTTAAGTTCAGCAATTTGTACATTGAGAGCTAACCTTGCTATAAAGCTAAAACTCATTGCTTGGGCACACTCCAAAAAGCATGAAAGCCTGGTAATGGACGCAGGGCATTTCAGAGCTTTTCCTGCCCTGCTGGTTGCCACCAGCTCCCAGTCCTCGCAGGAGGAAGATGCTCATGATGCTGGCAGCTTGCCTTTACAGCCATCTTATAAAGACACAGGTGATCCAGCAACATCCGTGGGGATCGACAGGATTCTCTTGATCAACACTGGAGTTCTCCCACTACCCTAACACTTTCCAGAACAAGGCCATGCAGATGAGGCAGTGGATGTCCCTCAGCCTTTTCCACCAGTTCTCGGCAGGCTTTGGAGAGCTGTGCTTCATGTCAGTGGCAGCTAATAGCTTGTTGGGAAACACACAGGAAGCATTTACCCCTCTGCATATGCACCATGCTTTGCCTTCCTTGTTGCTCTCAGTTTCTCTGTGATGCAACTTTCATGTTGCACAAAAAAGCTGTTTCTGGGACAAAACTCCATCTCCTTTTTCCCATCTCAAAGGCTGAGAGACCTCTGGAAAGCTTCATGTTGTGCAAAACACTCATGCATTTGTTCTCAGGAACCTAGAACCAGATGAATTTCTTTCCAATTCTCAGATTCAAGATCAGAAAAAAATTACCCTCTTTGGGACATAATTTGCTTTTCCCTGCTGGCTTTTGTTCCTGCTTTTTATGGTGTCTCTTAAATTAGGATGGTTTGCAAACTTTTAAAGTTGGCCTGTGAAGTTTCACCGAGGAGAACTCTTTCAGCCTATGAAACAGAAACTCACAATCTGTTTTCTCACGCTCGCCTTCGAGGACCATCAATTATGAAGCATAACCAACCTCCTGACATGCAGCATTTGGAGCTCCTGGAGACCAGGCCTCCCTGCTCCTGGCAAACAGGATTCACACAGCTGTCCCACATCAGATAAATGCACGGCAGATCTAGAAAAGAGCTGTTTGAGGTCCCAGTTCTAGGCAGCAGATGGATTTTGGGGGTTTATGTGGGACTGCAGTGCTGATGCAGAAGGATGTGTGTGCAGCAAGCATCCTCTGCCATTGCCCTGCCAGATCAGCCTCTGCTCACCGCCTTTTTCAAGACCCCCAGACTATCCCTTCCCAGCAGGGGTAAGAACAGGAAAACTGATTACTTAGAGGAGAAAGAGCCACAGTAAAGAACAAATATGGCCTGCAGCAACCACTTGCCTTGGGCATCCTGTGCACAACCTCATCAAAGCACCTCTTCCTCTTCAAGATACATTTATCCCTGTTGCACAAACCACAGCTTGTGCCTTATCAAGGTCAGGCAAGGGCTGCCCTTACCAGGACAGTATTTGTATCCTGAGGAACTATTTCCAGCAGCAGGAAAATGTGACTTAGCACACAGAAGTGTTTCTTTTGGCAGGAGACAGAGGAAGCCGGGGCAGTCACACATCCATAGCTGTGGTGGGAGCAGCACCTTGCCTGCAGCTGTGTAAGGATGTAAGCACCCACCTTGGGTTGGCTATTGTGCCTGAGCTACTGCATCTCCTTCCCCTGCCCCTTAGACACCAACAGCCAGATGCCATCGACTCTGCTTGCATGGAGTGGTATGTCCCTGTTTCCAAGGTCTCAAGCACATTCTTGGGTGCCATCACTTATTGAGATAGGAGAAAAGAGAAATTTAACTGGTTTATGGATGCTTGGCTCTTGTCTGCACCATACAATGTGGCATTGAGAGCACAAAATGAATGATTTTCTGAAGCAAACAGTTCATACCACTAAAATCAGCTGAAACATGAAGGGTGTCTATAAATCTCATGGGGCAAATGAGATTTGCACGAGAGACCAAGATAATGAGATACGCACAAGGGAATCTGGAAAATAAAGAGGCTGTTCTGTCCCAAACAGGACTGATACATTGGATCTGCTCATTTGCTGGAAAGAGGAATAGGTCTTTGATTTCCTCCATGAAAACCTTTTATTTTCCTGCAACAGCTGTTGGCAAAAGGGAGTGTGTTTGCAGCCAGCGGCCCCGCCAGCCTTGGGCCATGCTGCGCACGCACAGCTGGTTCTGTGCTGGCCACAGAAAGTTTCTTCTCACGTAAATCCTACCAGAGTTGAGGCTGGTGATTAGAATAAGAGACTGATGCCACCTTTATTATGCTAAAAACATACTATTAAATTGAAAACCAAATAGAATATCTCAAGATATTTAGAAAATAAAGCACAAAGAAAACAAAAACCGTCCTGGCAACATCACAGTGGGTAACTAGTTCTGGCCTTCATCGGCAAAAAAGTTGTTTAGGAGGCTCAGCTGAGGTGCTCAGGAGCTGGTGGCCTTTGCACTTGATGGATGCTTCTGCAAGGAGCATCTCAAGAGGCAGCACGCTCCATCACAGCACTCACTATCCATCCCAGCAGGCCCTCCAAATTTTTGCTGGAAGGAAAACAGTGCTCTTAAGACTATATTTAAGAGAAATATGCTAAGAGAAAGACGTCAAACAAAGGATTTAATCATGGGAATTTGTCAAAGAGACAGAAATAGGGTCAGCTTTTTTTCCTTCCTTCCTTCTTCTACAAGCACTTACTCGATTTCTAGCAAGTCCCTCTGTTCCACACCTGCTTATTAGCTAAGCTCTTTTCCCCTCTATCAGCTGAAGGTATTTTGTTTAGCTGTAGCATGATGCCTGGACACAGCCAACAAAGCAATGTGCACAATCACCAAAGTAATGGAGTTCAAATGCTTTTCGCAGGACAGATTGTTTCCAATTTCAGGAAACACAGGGGAACATTACAAGGAGCAAGTTGAAAGTTTCAACAGAAATATAAATACTGTCTGTGGCTTCACCATGCAGAGCTATAGCACACTCAAGGTAAAAAAATTGAGATGGGCTTCGCCTGGTCATTGTACTGGTGCCCCTGACTCTGTTGGAGTGGCTGAATTGAGACACTTTGGTCCCTCAGGGCTTTTAGTCAAACCTGTAACAGGACACAAGACTCGGAAATTAAACATTTCCATCAAGCTCATCACTGCTGAAATAATTGTTTCCATCAGTAGGAATACATACAGCCTTTTTGAAAGGTTTGGAAATCAGTCTCAGTCTCTTTTGGAGATAGTTTATCATATTTTGAAACCACCTTTTATGCTTCTTGTGGACTCTACAAATCTCTTCATATTTAAAAAAACAGAACATTCATCTGCTTAACAGGAAAAACTTTGGGATCCAAAACTGGTCATGGATTTAAATCTAAACCCGTCTCTTTGCAAGAAGCCCCCTATGCCCCCAACCTCGGCACTGGCTGCTCACAGCCATACTCTGTAGGGCCATGTTTTGTAGGGCTGCAAGAGTTAACTGCACTCAGAGAATATGCTGTGGCAGACCCAGTTTCTTAAGAGTTTTGGGAATTCACTTTTGTATTGTTTGTATTCTGATACATTGTGGTAAAATACATCACAGAATCCCAGAATGGTTGGGGCTGGAAGGGACTTCTAGAGATCAGCTGGTCCCAACCCCCACTAAAAGCTGGGTAACCTTGATCAGGTTGCACATCAACCTTGCCTTCTTAAAATCTGACCATTTTGTTGCCTCAAATTTTCTTGAGGGTAAAAAAGCTCCAATAAAAAAAGAAATCTTGCAAAATGCCCCATCTGTCCTTCCAGTGTTGTCCAATCACAAGTGTTTAGCTGCAGAGACCACAGATTTTAGACATACCTTTAGAGAACATCAGACTTCGTGTTCTGACCCCAAACATTTAAAGTTAATTTAAATTAGACCTTTAAAGGGCCAAAATTACAAACAAAATAATTCATTGTATTTTCCAGATGATCAGGCAGAGATTAAAACTGAAGACGGAGAGGCCAATATTGACTCCTACAACCTCCATGTGAGCACCTCCTACACCAAGGCCTGATTTGGAAGGGCTTTCAGCAACAGTAGCTTTGGCATATGTGAGAAACTTTCCTTAGGAGGAGACCTGCCACCTGCAGAGCCAAACACATCTCCAAAATTACACATCTGAGCCTCAAGTCCTTCCTGGAGCTCACTTGAGCAGTGGTGGGAGAAGATGTGCAGGGACAGGACGTGTAAGAGCCACGGCTCCTGTGGCGCAGGCTCCTGGCCACGGTGGGGATCACCTGCAAGACGTTTATTTTCCTAAGCCTAGGGCAGCCAGCCCTGCTCTCTCTTATAAACACATGCTGCGTCAGACTTCAGCAGAGCTGAAGGCCATTAATGGCTTGGCGCAGTGAAAAGCAGCTTTCTGTTTGATGTACTTCAGATCCACCCTCTTCCTAAAACCAGAACACCATTAGTCAATGTCAGCTACACATTTGCTGCCAAAATGCTGAACTAGAGATACAAATGTTGCTATGTGTACAAGGGGAGGTCAAAGTGTCCCTGAGCCAGTGGGTCACCTGGAGCAGGTACCTCTCTAACCATGCTTGGTTGCTTGTGTCCATCCTCCAGCAGCGGTGGGACGAGCTGGAGTGCTCCAGCTCCTCACCAGTGTTTGCTTTGCTCTCCCTTGCTCCGAGCAAGGGTAATGGAGCCCAGCTGCTCCCTGCAGACAGCTTGCCTGCGCTTCTCTGGCTGTCTGCAATATATGGCTAAAAGATGTGTCCCTGGCATCAGTCCCTCAGCTGCCTACCATGGAAGAGACGAGGGCAGGAGTCCCCTTCTGCAGAACTGAGAAAATCACTACTGTGGTTCTTAGGAGAGCATCAGATCATCTATCTCAATGGCTACACCCAAAGATCAGCTTAGATCAAATCCATCATGGCTCCTGCAAGACTGAGAGTGATTTGAGACCCACTCCCATCATGCCTGATGTCTCTCACGCTCAGATAGGCTGGTGATGGGCTCCTGGTTCCTCCAATGGGTGCCCAGGGCTCAATGGCACTGGCTCAGACTTGGCAGCAAGAGAAAAGGACAGGCTACATGCAAGGATTTTTTTTCTTTTTAAAGCAAAGATTCAATTTCTGCCCACAGCTGCCTTTTCCTCTGACCCAAGAGGTACAGTTGGACTTTGCTGACTTGATTCTAACCTGGGAGAGAGGTTCCTGTGGATGAAGTTTTACTGTTGCAAGTCCTCTTTCATGCAAATATGACAAGCAATCAAGCCTGAAGACATATCCTAGCATATCCCATCACCCTCAAGACAAACTCAGCCCTTGCATAGAAGACAACTGCAATAACAATCCCTTCTTCCCCTCCCCTCCAGCTTTCCAACAGCAAAGACAGTGCTTTTTCTCTGATAAACTGGTTCAAAACTCCCAGAAATGGAAATGTTATTATTAGTCCACAGAGGAGGTGTATAGGATGGACGGTACTCCTTTTGTGTGAATGCAAGTAACAGATTTACACTGTGTCCAGTGGCCACAGAAGCAGGATTGATTCTCCAGCTCCCTGTCTTGAAAGAAGTCCCATGGTGAACCCTTATGTCAAAAGCTGCCCCCAAAGCTGGAGGAAAAGGATAACTTTTAAAAGCTGCACACATTTTAACACACATTTCCCTATAAGCACTGTTCTGATGTCCTGTTGAGATGGTTGATGGACTAAACAGGCTTAATTCTTAACTTTAAAAAGTTCTAATAAGTCTGGTCCCACTATTTAGCTCAGCTCACAACATTAACAGATAAGAAAAAAGGTTGGGTGTAGTCTGATGAAGCTGGATGAACAGAGCGTGTGGGTTATTTTATGAGATGAATTTCAAACACTCTGCCAAGTTTCTCTTTCAGCATACACCGTAGAAAAACTTTATCCATCATGTCCTTACTACACTCCTTTCACAGTCATCAGCTCAACACCAAATTTGTTTTTCAGATCTAAGTAAGAGACCAAACCCCTCAAATCAGATGGTATTTTAGTTAAAAGGCAGCAGACAATGTTCAAGTGAAACATGACTCAAGCTGGAGCCTGGCTGAGCCCCAGCCTGCCTGCGTCCCAGGAACAGTCTGTACCCTCAGAAGGCACAGTTGACAGTGCACAGCAGCTGAAATTTTGGGGCAGGGGCTCCAAATGAGCCCCACGGCCTTGTGCAGTGTCTTGGACACACTGAAAAATGCCTGTGATTCATGCCCCAGCAGGCAGAGGTGCAACCCCTGCTAGCATTGCTAAGGTTTGTTCAGCTTTGTGGTCTCAGATGTGGCAGTCAGGCTCATTTTTAGAGAGCTTATTCCTCTATTACAGGTTGTAATTTCTGATGAAACCCTGCAAGCTACATGCAAAAGTGTCCATTACTTTCTACTTCATTGCTGTTATGGCAGGGAGCAGGCTGAGGGCAGCCCCCATGACTCTGGAAGCTAGACTTGACCCAAAGCACTCTCTGCCCTCACTTTGAACACTGCAGTCACTGAGGTCAGCATTGGCGTGTGGCTTCACCCCGCTGAAAACAATGAGTTGGAAGAGACAGCACCAAAAAGGTAAAAGTAAAACGTTTCCTACCAGCTTTAAATGATGTGTCACTCGACAATGTTACAGCAGCCTTAAAAAGAGTCCTCTGAAACATCTTTGCACCGACAGAGAAGTTTCTAAACCATTTGGAAATGATGGCTGTGAATTTCTTAACTTCCAGGAGGAAGACATCCACCCCTTTCTGAATGAGCACTCTCATGAGAAGCAGCTCTGTGATGTAAAGTGAAGTAGTTTTTAAAAGAGTGGGTTTAGGATTCCACCTTGATATTTACATATCCTCTGCACTATATTTTATAGAATAAGCACAGCATACAACTAACCCTGGGACAATCTCTCACTATTAGAGAGAATTAAGCCACACAGACCCTTTTTAGGGAGCAGTCACAGTGATGGCCACCAGCGAGGGTCTGATGGCTGCTGGCTCCCAGGGGTTCAGGAAACAGCTTCACCTCCTGGAAGAAGCCCCAGCCCTGTTGGGAATTAAAGACCACAAGAGACTTGAGCTGCAATGTCATGACTTTATCCCTTAAGCTACCTGGCTCCCCTGTGGTCTCTTAAAAATCCACAGCAATGGAAAAACGTTATCCAAGACCGGCAAGAATGATTAAAATGTGTTTCCATTTATCTCGCCTGCTCCAGTGCAGAGGGCATGTTTTTAATATCAAGGGTGCAAGGGGGTGTTTGACAAGCAGACAGAGAAGGGCTTTGTACAAATGTCTCGGTTTGATTAACACTTTCATAAAAAAAGCAAGATAGCAGGGGATCATATGCTCTGCTGAACTGGAGGGCACAGGATATACTGGCTGCATTCTCTAAACACCTTTGGGCAAAGCTCCGCAGACAAAGCCCTTTTGCACAGGCAATGCCAATATGTTTGGACATAGGAGTAATTTCTGCATTACAGAATAACACAATAAACTTGTGTTAAGGCTCCACTAGGTGTGAATCTCTCCAGCTCTCACAGTCCAGTGACAACCTCAATCACCGTTTCATACATAACACAACTAATATTTGTAAGTAATTTTAGAACAAGTGACTTTTTAATGTCTCCTATAAGTATTATTTAACTTTCATCCATACAGGAAAACCTAATTATTAATTAGGTTTTTTAATTAAGTAATTTAATTTTAATTAATTAATTTATTAATTTAATTAATAATTTTAATTATTAGATTATTAATAAACATTAGCTAATCCTCAAGTCATTGCAATAAGTAACGCTGGATAACAAAGGTAGAAGAGCTTTAGAATGTCCTTCTCTCTCTGGTAGCAGCAGCAGCGCCCTCCTGCCAGATGCCTATCTGGCTATGCTTAACCTAAAGAGATGTCTAAACCCTAGGAAGAATTTTCACTCTTCTTGCCAGTGCTCAGGGTTGCCTTCCCAGCCCAGGAGCAAACAGTTCTGGTAAAGAAGAGCACTGTTCAATGCAGGCATCAGGCTGTTGCTCCTGTCAGCTTTTGGCCTCTGCTGTTAAACAGGCTGCTGTGTGTCAGACCAACCTTCCCATTGAGAGAAAATAATACCTGCTACAGAGAGAAAATAACCCCCAAACCATCACAACAAGTATTTAGCCTGGCCTCCTGCCTGCTCCCCCTCCCCTCAGGGAAGATGCTGCGATTCCCATATCAGTGCCACCTGACTGAGTCACTATTTAATGCCACCATTAAAGCACTTTCCTCACCATCTGGTGTTTGGCTTAAAGTACAAACCCAAGTGAGCTTAACGCTAACAGGCAACATCTTGATTTCATCCTCTTCAGCTTACTGTCTCTCTCATCTACTTCAAGTCAGGGGAATTGTTGCATTTTCAGGTGTTACTGTGTGCTTCCATAACTGCTACCAGTAGCTAATCAAGAGAAGAAAACATCACTGGTAATGAGCTAAGCTTCAGGCTACAGAAATATTACATCCTTGTACACAAAAGGTGCCTAATTCATCAGCATGGCTTATCCAAACATCTCCTTCTGTAAAAGCCAGGGTAAGATACACAAGAAAATGCAATAGAATATTTTTTCCCCCCATCTTAGAATACCCCAGCCTTTTGCTTTTAGTCATTAACAAAGAAGATAAGCTTGGCTAGGTTGGGAGGGCTCCCGCCACACACTGTCATCCCGACAAGTCACAGAAGTGACTGCAAAAAGTAATTCATTTATCTTAAATGAATGAAACGGGACAAGTTATTTTTCCCAATGGTAAAGAGCATAAACGCCGGACTAGCTGTGTGCTTCCAAACAAACAGCATTTCTGAGCGCACAAGCAGGCAGTTTCCTTACCTGTGTTAACAGAGTAATCATTGAAACTGATGTTATCAAGTAAAACAGCACAGTGTGTATCTGTCCCATTGATTTTTGATGAGAGCAAAATATTCAAGTTACCTGGACAGAAGAAAACACCATTTTGATGTTCCCATTCCCTTTTTTCTTTTCTCCTTATCTCCAGATTGTTTTTTCTTCTTTCACACACCAGAATTATTAAAGCTTACTTAACAAAGATGCTGATTTATGTAAGAGGTACATAGAAGATCTCAGATAAGAGGTTGCAGCTACAAAAGATCAACATGTTACAGCAATACTGAAAAAAACCCCTTTGTTTTCAAGTGATTCAATATTTTATCACAGAGGAAAAAAATCCCCACAAGCGCACACCAACTATCTGCAACCGCTACACCCAGTAAATGAGATCAGCAGATTTTGGTGGTGTATAAACCCCAGATATCAGAATGTGAAATGCTGCCTGAGTACCCGCAGCCCAAGGCTGACGCTGCCTACAGCGGCCGTGAGGACTCAGCGTGCTTCTGCTATTAAATCAATCCTCACACAACACGCTGGGAGTTCCCATGCGACGGGAACCTGCGTTCCTGCCAGAGCATTATCTCATCCTTTGTTTTCCCAGAAGTGCAATGCAGACGTTTTCCCCCTCCTCCTGCCCCAGAGCACCAGCCGATACCCCGTGAGCCATGGCCCATCCCGCCCTGTGCCCAGCACAGGAAGGAAGGTCGGTCACCTTGGGAAAGGAAATTCCACCTCTGCAGAGAGAAGGCCCTCACCATACAGTTCACATGAATAAATATGGCCTAATAGATGCTTTTGCAAAGACACACATAGAAATTTACTGCACACCACCAAACCACTGAGAACTTAGAGCAATACTCAGAGCCAATTAATCAAATGAGTTGAATATCCTTGATAAAAAAAAAAAAAAGATGAGCTCTTCTCCACTGCTCAGAGCTCACTCCTTAGACAGTAGGGCTTAGGAAAACTGCTTCTCACAGGGCAAGAGAGGATCAAGCCCAGGAGCACCGACTTACTGTCACCATTTCTCCCCTGAGAATGACATGGGTGCCCCTCTGCCAACGGGGTGGCACTGGGATGCCATTCCTACAGGGAATGGGCTGACTGGACGTCTGCGGGAAGTGCCTCTCCCTCTCCGGACAGCCGGAGGAAACCCAGCCTTTCACCCCACGTAGCTTATTTTAGCCAAGTATCCAGGTTTGGAAGGACTCGCATCCTATTCCAGCTCTGGCTATACGCCGCCGACTTAATTTGTGCTGCAATTATTCTCCCACTCAGTCACTTGATCTACTGTCAATTAGCACTGACGGGGCTCTGCCCCACAGGCCGAAGCCCACATTTCCAGCCCTCCTGGGCCAGAAAACTGCCAATTCTGGCAGTATAGCAACAATCAAGAAAACAAACATCCTCTCCTTTTATTAGCACCACATGGCAGTATTTTGACTAGCGAGCTCATGCTTCAAGAAGCTGAAGACAGTGGGATTTTCAGAACCTGATGGATTGGCCCTCCTGTTCTCCCTCTCTGAGAGGAGGGAAAGCCAGGCTGGTGAGTGCAGGAACAAAGTGAGACCAAGATTGCCCATGTCAGCTGTAATTCCACATCTACATGGGAATGGCAGCTTCCTGGGGTAGTGCTGGTGGCTGGAAAACCCCAGCCACCCCGCAGCATCCCCTGGGTCCTGCCCTCACCACAACTCAGCCCGACAGACACGCAGCTCCACCTTATTTAGGATACAAGGTTGAATGCCACTGAATTCATGTAGACCACCACTGACTTGTATAGTGTAACTAACTGATAACCAGAGTCTGCTTTTAAAAAAAGTATTATTTCACACCAGTAACTCACAAGGAGGCTGCTCAGTGTCATTTCTGCCAAGTGTGAACAAGCAGCGTTCTCCACTTCCACTTTCTTCAGTTGTGAGGGCCGTTATTCTGCACAGTCATGGCAGTAAGTGAAGTTTTAATAAGAAGGATTGATTACATTCCTGGTCTCCAAGTAGGGGTTTTCCACAAAGCTCAACTGTCAAATCACAACAGATTTAGAAAGAGAGCTCAGCAGCTGCTCCATTCCTTCCAAGCTCCCTTGCACGAAAAGTAACTGCAGGCCTCATTGTATTCAAGATGAAGATTGCACCCAAATAAGCTACAATGGGACTATAGGGTGCTTGCTTTCTTAGAAATTGCAGGGATTTTGTGATTTCATTTCTGCTCACATGTTTTGGGGCAGGGGTCCCTAGCAAGAATTACTGTGGTCACAAGTCAAAAGATTTTCAAGATATCTTTGTCCAGGATGATAGAAAAGTTGATAGAGTAAATCCTGGAGGAAGGAAATACATGTGCTCCACATTACTGGAAAGGCCACTTGGGGTAAAACTCTCAAAACCCTTTCAAGGATATTTTTTGTGATTCAAAGGCAGAATTCCAGCAGATTCAAAGCAGATTGCTTTTTTCCAGATGTGGGGAAGTGCACCTAAATTTTGCATGTTTTAAGCCAAGCTATTACTTTACATTGAGCCTTTTCTTTCTCACAGTTTAAGAAGTGCCTTTGCTACAGAGGCTGAATGACTACAGTCCTGGGTCAGTCAATATCAGCTTATAGAGGACTCCAGCCACGATGAAATCTCTGCTCCCCAGGGACAGGATGCTGGCTGCAAGGGTCTGCACTCTTAGACACTGACCATCACTTTTAGCACCATGCAAGTCAGAGGCTATCTGCAATAATGCAGAGGTTATGGGCGGTTATTGGCATGTGTCCCAAGCCATCAGTGTAAAACATGTTCATGGCACAGTCAGTTTGGGAAGGGAGAAAAGTCGACCTGAACATCTTAGCTGTACTTGCAGCAAGAGTACTCCAATTTTGTGCATTGTACATCCTTCATCTCTTCTGGGAAACACAAAAAGTCATTAAGCAAGATGTGGTGATACAGCCATTGAGAAGAGAATAAGCAGAAGTCTACTGTCAGATAATGGTGGTGGTTGGAGGAGACTTCTAGAGATCACCTAGTCCATGTCCCCTGCTAAAGCAAGACCACCTCAATCAGGGTGCACAAGAATGTGTCCACATGGGTTTGAAAACGTTCAGAAAAGGAGACTCCACACCCTCCCTGGGCAGCCTGTGCCAAGGCTCCCTCACTCTCACAGCAAAGAAGTATTTGCTTGTGTTCCGGTGGAACTTTCTGTGTTCTAGCTTGTACCTGTTACCCCTTGTCCTATCACTGAGCACTACTGCTGCTGTCTTTACCTGCTCACTCTTGCTCACATGCCTCTCAGTTCCTCACCGCAAACACATCTGCTTTACCCAGAGAACTCCACGGATTTAAACATTTTCAGTGTAGGTCTGGATTCAGGAAAATCCTTCCTTACCCCCTTGTTATATTCTGTGTAACTGTCTAATTTTTAAAAAGATCCATATGCAACATATATTAATAGTCAGATTCAAATCCAATCTGCATTAAACCTCAGAAATGTTGTATCTGGCAGCGGGACTGCTGCACATTTGTTCCTCATTTAATATTTCATAGGGGTTTGCACATATCAAAGTCTATTAAGAAAAAATATCTGTCAGAAAAGATTGCTGTAATTGATTAATGAAGCAAACATGGCCTGAACCCAAAGCCCAAGCACAGGGATCCCCCTGCTCTGTCAGTTCAGGGAAGACGACCAGCCCCACAAGTCGCTCCAGTGCAATACAGGGGTAGGTTTGCCAGTGCTGCCATTCTGCAATGCCAGCAGCTGAAAGCCCCTCTGCCCTCAGTCCCCAGGCAACAATGTAAACTATTTGCAAATTCCATGCAGCTGCAAAGGCCAACAGATTCACTGGCATGACTCTACAAGTCTCCTCTTTGTGGGGTTTGGGGAGAATCTCACCTCTGATTTCATCATTTGTTGGAGTCTTTGGTGCCAGCACTCTTTCCCCACTCCTCACTGAAAGGAAACAAGGCCAACACCACTCCTCCTGGCATTATCCCACCCTCTTCCACCCTGGCAGGTCTTGTATTCCTTGCAGGTTGAGCCAAGGGCAGGCTGTGGGGAGACTCCAAGACCCTTGTCAGGACACTCAAAGAGACGGCAAAGGTAAGCCAACAGCATCTATATGTAGGCACTTTGTGAGCCCTGGAGAAAGACGTCTCACAAAACAACCCATCACACAATCCACCTTTGCAGAGAAGGAAACTATATCAGTAATGTTTGAACACTCAGGGTCAGCACAAAAGTGCTTCCATGTTGCTGTGGCAATCTTGGCACTTTCTTTGCCAATCTGAACTGAATTACTTTTGTTTTCTGAAGCTTGCAGGCAGCTCTAGTGCCTCTGCTGCTGCTCTGGGAGGGCTTGGCCAACCCACCACAGTCAGAAGTCTCAGCAGGCTTCAGTTATGCCACCCATTAACTCCTGTGCCCTGGGGAAAGCTCGCAGCATATATATGACATCAGAACCCACCCGAGGAGTAGCAAGACAACAGGAGCTCCCACCTGCTCTATCCTCTCCTCCTGTCCTCTTAGCTCCTTAGATACCTATACAGTCATGGGCTAGCACATCTAAAAAACCAACAGTCAGTTAACTTGGAGATAGAAAGAAAGGAGCAAGACACCATTCCTCTTCCCTTTGAGGAGCCAAAGGAGAAAAGTCATAATTTTGGATCTTCCTAACAAGCTATTAGTCACGATATGGGCACAAAAGATGGAGATCTGTTCAGTAATGTCTACCTCTTGCAGCAGGCTGTGATACAGTGCTGCCCTCACCCTGGCTCTCAGAGGTAGACCTGGCAGGCTGCAGGCAGAGTGCTGGCAGGAGGGTCTAGGGAAAAGTGCTGGCAATGGAGAGAAGAGATAAGCTACAAAACAGAGGGAAGGAAGAGAAAAGAGTGAGACAGATAAAAGAGAAATGTCTTTCCCTTCTTTCCAGAAGGGAAAGAAAGAAAAAAGAAAAAAAACCACAGCTACCACATGAAGTGAATCCCTGCCACAGGATTAGGAGAGTGGGGTGGATTTTGGAAGCTGCTGAGATGGAGGCAGGTGCAAACAGACTCAGGCATGCTGTGCTCCAGGGAGGGCAGGCATCCCAACAGCTCCATCCAAAATGACGCTGACCACGATCTTGGGCACTGGCCTCGAGGCAGGTCTGGTGGGGGCTTGGCCCTAACTTGGGCAGATTATGGAGCTGGGTTTAAGCCAGACCAGTTCAGGAATCTAGTTCACTGCAGGAGTCTGTGCTTTACCAGGAAAGCAGAGCAAGACCTACACAGAAAAAAAGACCATATGTAGAAACTCCTTAACTTCTGGGGCTGCAAGTAGAGCCGAGGGTTTCCCAGATTCTCAGCATGGATCTCTTCTCCCCAGAAAAGCCAGCTGTAGGAGCAGCCTGTGTGCAGGGCTGCTGCTGCTGCCATACCTGTGGTTCTGGCTCTACGTTGATCCGGTATGCCTGAGCCTTGCCATCTTCCAGAACAGGGCCTGACCAGGTCTTCCCTTCAGCTCTGCAAGGGGAAATTAAGCAAACTCAACTTAAACTGCTTTAAGAAAAAAAAACAACAAACAAACAACAAACAAAAATTTCAAAGAGCCAAAACCCTACAAAAACCAGACTTCTTAAAAAACATCATCAACAAAAACCCATACGTACATACAGGATGTAAGTCTGTCAGAGACAAGCTATTTGTATAAAATATCCTCAGAAATAGTACTGTGGTAAACAAGGAAGATGCCAGTTCTGTGCTATTAAAACCACAAAGCTCAAAACTATTCTTGAACTACAAGCTCCAACTCAGCATGGAGGTCAAGGCACAAACTTAATTCGGTTTAAGAAATCAATAGACAGGCTTGTGGTAGTCTTGTTTTGCCTACTCTTGGTTTTGCCTCTTTATTCTGGCCCTGTATCCTGAAATGTGTTCTGATTATGTGTGCGTATAAGAAAATAAATAAATAAATAAATAAATGTGCATGTGTGTATATCTGTATCCTCTGGTGGGCCTATATACTAGCCCACAGCAAGAACTACACAGATTTTGTGAGGGAGAAGGCTTACGTGCCCCTGTATTAATCATCTTGACCCTTTTAACAGGTGCTAGATAGAAAAAGCACTAAAAGTACAATTTCCAGTCACAAATGTATCTTCAGTCCTGCCAAATCAGAGCAAGATACTGCCACTGTCCAAGAATTTTCCACGTGTCTGATCATTTTTTCCCCACAGAGGCATCTGGGGGCACAGTTGGGATGCAATCTCCAGCCTGGCTGTCCTCTCCAGCACTCAGGGCAAGAGGGAGCTGCAGGGGCCCAGGCAAGGTTCAGCAGGCACATACACAGGCTTTCCTGCATGCTAAGAGGTTGAGTTGAGAGATGGAAGCTGCACAAAGTACAAGATAAAACTCAAACTAGTATGAAAATGAAATGAAAATAGATCTTCTGATAGGCACAGATCACTCACTGTGGCCACACATCTGTCATTGGACTCTGGCCCTTGCCACAAACCACAACCAGCTTTGGTTTAATTATCTGCAGAGTCTGAGTGAAAAATAAGGAGCATGGTTTTAACCCAGGACTTCTTGAGGTGATTTTTTTTACTTTTGGTATTATGCATCTAAACCAGCTCACCACACAAATTTATCTTTCTAAATTGAGAGTCTGATTCAAAATCTATCAAAAGTAAAGATTCCCACTGGCTTTAATGCACTTTGGATCCATCCCCTGAGAATCTAAGGTTTTTTTTTTTTCTGTTCCAAACCCTTACTCAGTACTACCATCACAACTTTCTCAACAGGGAATAACGTACCCTCTCACAACTAGATGTCTTGTTCTGATAAATTATCCTTACTGTCATTTCTTTATTTTAGGCTGGGACAATTCGTTTAAGTTAGTCTTTCCAACTGCTTTTAATGGGAGAAAGGAAATCATCCTCCCCAGTAACAGCACTGCTTCTAGCCATGCCAATTTGCTTTTTTGTCATGATCCAGTGCTGTGTATATTGCTTCCACATTGAAGATTTCATTTAGAGGCTCAGAACAATGAAAATGCCTAATTACATTGGCAGAGATCACCATTATTATTTCCGTGCTCTTTCCCCTGCACTGCATCAGACCGATGTGTGCTCACTCTGTTGCTGAGAAGGGGCAGTTACCACATTCCCCTTCGCTCAGCTCTGGAGCCCACATGCCAAACACAGCTTAAAGTATCCCCAAGGACTTCAATTTGCCAGTAAACAAGAGCTTGGACTCAGAAAGCAATCCCAGTTGCAGAAGATAAGAAGAATAGCAGTAAATTCATTCTGCATGAAGCTAGGGCATTTGGTCACCAGTACTGCCAGCACTTTCTAGTTAAGAGTTTCCCATACCCCTGACCAGCAAAGATCACACCGTCTGTACTAGAAAGCAGTTAAACTTGTGTTTTCCAAAAATCATTATAGATGACTATGTCTTTAATGAAAGACATGGTCAGACTTAGGTTTGCACATAGAAGCCTCTTCACAGTGAGTGCTTTTAATGATTAAATCCAAGGCTTCATGATCAGTTCTTTAGAGTGACGAAAAGTTCTTGGTATATGCAAGACAACCTTGTACAGATCCCAGCAGTGGCTTGAGTAAAAGCCAGACTCACCTCAGCCACAGCTTCCACTTGAACTACTCTGAAATTAAGCAGATATGACGCAGTTTATGTTCTGTTTGGCACTTTTAAAGGCTGCCTGCAAAGCATGGTAGACTGCAACAAACACCAGCCTCACCAAAGAGAGCAGCAAGTTGCATTTTTAATGAGTGTTTATACTTATACAAGGAAACATCTTCTTTTCCACAGGAATAGTAGAAAATGAGGTAATCCAAGTAACAAAGAGGAGAGTGCCCAAGAGCAAGATGCCATCGGCAGCTACCGTGGTGTGGCTGATGTTCTGAGCCCAGCCCATGGCAGGACCAGAAGCAGAGGAGGTCCCCTGCAGCTCTCCTCAGACAGGGAAGCCAAGCAAGCCTCAGAGCAGCAGGGACCTCGAGATCAGCATGCTACCCCAAGCCACCCTGGCAGCATGGTCACACTACTAACAGCCACAGCTTTGTGTTTAGGCAACAGCAAAAGCTAATCACACTTTTCTAACGTAATGGGTGAGAGATCAGACATCGCACTCAAATGTTCCAAGCCATTTAATTTACGGCTCAAGGACAGGAAAAGTGTTTTCAGATGTGTTGTAGGGGATTAAAGTCAGCTATGTGGAAATCATTACCCTGCACTCACAATGCTCTACTCTACTTTAATGGCTTCTAGGACAAACCTAAGAAAAATAACTTGACCTAGGTTAGTGCTAGGCCTTCAACACAGGGTTTCGTGGGAAATGGACTCCTTAACAAGACATAACTAAAAAAATAAAGTTGCAGACACCTTTTATCCCACCATTTGTTTTCCAAAAGACTCAACGTCATTCTCAAAAGATTACTTGCATATGCTCACATATTTTACCAAAATGTTTTTTCACCTGGTAATGATCTGCAAGTCCTGCTCTCTACATTTGTAGGGCTGCTTTTAGGTTGCAAGAATTCCCGTGTCTTATTGAATTTCTATTTTCTCCATCCCCTTATAAACTAATATTTAGCACTTGGGGAAAGTGCCAGACTAGACCAGGGCTGCTGCTGGCTGCTATTGTGCAGCCATGCTGGTGTGAGCAGGAAACAGCTACACAAACCTTCAGAAGCATCACATTGCTCTATTTCACCCTAACCTGTTTAGTCCCTTCTGGTGGGGTAACTCCAGGTTCCTGTCCACCTTCTGAATGTTATTCAGTTCCTGTGATCGGATATCACTATGGTCACAACTGAGTTTTAACATTGACGTGGCCATTAGCCTTCTATGGCCCAAACTCAGTCTAGAAGCAACTACAGCCGATGTTTCAAATTCCCCAGGACTATGAATCTCACCACCATAACTGGAAGGTATTGGATACATCCCTTCAGCCCAGTTTAGCGCTTTCACCTGGTGTGCAAGGTGGGCAAGGCTTAGCACAGGCTGATGAACAGGCGCAGGAGCAGAGCTCAGCTGAACACCCCCCTGGATGAGCCTGGACCTGACTTATCCACGGAACACAAAGGAGAAGCTGTGAGATTTCTCCTCCTTTCATTCTTCTCAGCTGAAACCATTGCTGTGTATCCAGGCTCTGGAAAGCTGCCGGTTTTCCTCTCTATTAGTCCTCGAGGAGCTCTGGAGGGGAAGCTGTGATTCACTTTTTCAGTTGTACTTTTACTGGAAACTTGAGAACATCATACAATGTCATTCTTCCCATCTTCCAATGGCATTGCCTGTGTTGCTCACAGCAAACAGACCCCAACAAAGCCTCTATGAGCCAGGTGAGGCAGGAGTGGGGCTCGGAAGAACACCAACTATATGAGGTTCCAGAGACTTTGGAGGGTCCATGTCCAGCAGACTCATTACTGGGCTTTCTCCCCTAGAAACTTCCAGAGAAACACTGTCTCTGAACAGAGAACAGGAATCAATAAATAAAATAAATCTTCATACTGAAATTCTCCAGGCTCAGCAGAACTGTAACGGTGTATCAGTCCACCGGGTGCTCACCATCATTCTCAAGCAAATGTCAAGAAGCCTGATCCACACTGCGTGCAGTGCTGCATGCCATTGCCAGCTCTAAAGGAATTTGAGTTTTCCCAGACTGTGCACGCTGGCTTGCTTTCTTCTCAGCCCCTTATCCTTGCTCTGCCAGGGTTGCACAGAGCAAAACAGCCCCCCAGAGCTGGGCAGGGGATTCCACTGCTTCTATTTAAAAGGAAGAGTTACCATCTATGAAATACCTTCCCTCCGTGGGTGAGGGCTCAGCAGTGTCACTCCTACAGCATGCACATCAGAGCGGGAAGGAACTGCTTCCAGGGTTTATTTTAGACAGAAGGAATCAAATCTGAACCTTTGAGGATTTATGCTTTGACATTACAGTTGGGAAATAAATGCAACACAACCACCCCAGTTTCCCTGGCTGTGCCTGGGGCCAGGCAGATGCTGCCAGTCCTCCAGCACCCACCCAGCAATCTGCTCCAAAAGAAAGGGCTGTAATTGGATTGGACAGAGAAGAACAGTATTTTTTTTTCTTAATGTCTAAACACCTATAAATTTCTCCCTGCACATCAGGGGAATGTGAACACGTTCCTCCTGCGGAAGTGGAACCAGAGAGCACACTTCTTGCCCAGTAAGGAATTTCTTCATTTGTGTAACTTAGAGACAACTTCACAGTGAGGGAAAAAAAAAACTCAACAAGTTTTACCATGTGATCATCCTTAGCCACACATTTATGTTACTTAAAACCCTGAAATCCTTGGCTGACAGTCAAATGCATATGTTTTGCAGCTAAATACCAAGATCTCCATATACAGCATTTCTGTGAGTAATAACTCACAGGGACGCTTAACACCTGGGATCTTCCAAACAGCTGCCACATAACTGCTCTCACCCTCCCTGGCAGATGCTAGTAAGGCAGGCGAAGTAGACTCTGTGCTACTTTGGTCTGGGATTCAATAGCTGGGAAGATGATGCTGGAAGAGGCTAATCAGAGCATCCTGAGCTATCTTGCTAAATCTTTATCCACACTATGACTGCCTCCATCACAGCCCAGGTGCCAGGTGCTGCTCCAGCCTTAGTAAGACCACTTGAACTCCTGGTCTTGCACTTCACAGTTAATCATGATTGATTAACTGACCTGAAAGCCCACTCCTCGTTACAGGGATTCCTAGGTAATTCCTCACACGTTCCATCGGTACCCACAAGAGCATAAATCAACTCCTTTCATGAGCTGATGAAGATTTTGCTCCCCTGCATTTCTGAACAGAAAAGCTACTGTGTTGCTTTGCTTTCCACAGTTCTTGCTGCCTAGAAACAGCTCTGCGCAACTCGGGGCAAAATGTGACCTGATGAAGCTGCAGACAAAACACTCTTTAACCTCAGGGGGAGAACAGCGGTCTAGCCAAGAAAAGCCTGAGAGAACAGGGGTGTGAAGGAGGAGGGGAAGCCACCCTAAGGACACAAAGTCCTTCATAAACAACAGAGTAGGGGTTTTAAAAAAAGAAATAGATGTTAGTACAGCCTGAGAGCAGGGGCAGCCTCACAGATGTCAACAGTGACCCTTGGGCTTCAGGGAACATGGGAGAATCACAGACTCCACCTCACTTAAGAGCTGCATCCCCTTTCTGGTGGCTTTCCCAATGTAGGCTTGGCGCCAGCTCCTCCAGGAAGGATGCAGCACAAGCCTTCGTGCATCCAGCTGGCAGATGACAAAAGCTTCAGGAAAAGTTTTCAGGCTCACCTTCCTCCACTGGCACAGACAGGCAGATCTGGACAATGCTGCCAAGGACTTTCCAGCTATGTGCGTCAGCAGGAGAAGCACTGGTGATTCCACAAGGTCTCCTGTCCAATATCCAAGGTCTTTTGGGCCCTCAACCCTCCTTTCTCAAGTGGCGGTTTCAGCAAAGCACAGCTCCAACCCAATTTAATGGCTGCTTTTATGTGAGGCATGATCCACTTTGAAGGAACAAGTCTTACCTAATAACCAAGGCTGCTGCATAACCAGGAGAGAGACATTAACATTCAAAAGAGCTGGGAAGGCTTTCTTGAAAAGAGATAAGGAAACACATGAGAATGTGTAAGCAAGAACAGGGCAAGCTGTACTGCTGAGCTGGTTATCTCTAGGCTTGCTGTGTGCACTTGCCTGGACACTGACTGTCTTCCAGAATAAGAATGGGTTGATTGCGAAAAATAGTATTGATTTTAACGTGCAAGTACTTGTTCACGGGAACATACATCACCACAGAGAATCCAGATGTAATTTATCAAGCTCGTGTTGCTGAATCCTTTGTTACTGTTGGAAAACAAAACAGCTTTTCCATCTGAAGTGACTACTGGCTGGAGACAGAAGGCCCAGGCTCTGCCAGCTTCTCACCATGCTGTGTGTTCTACTGCTACTGCCCTCCAGACACTTCCTACTCCAGCCTCCCTAAAATTATAAGAAACGTCAGATACAGAGCTGCCCTGAGCCCTGCTTTTCTTTGCAAGCCAGTAGCCAATATCTTTAGAGCTGCTTGCTTCCTCAGCCCCATCTCCTACAGGGTTCATAACCAGTCCAGGAAAACTGGTGTCCCAAGGAGAGAAAACAAACATTCCTCCAAATTTCCCAGGGGCTGCCACACAACTGTCCCAGATACACTGGGAAACAATATGGTGATTTTCTGCCCATACAGCCATGTGCACACTCTGGATCTTTTCTGCTGCCTCAAAACTTGGCTTCTCTGGGGTCCCAGTGCCACTGAACCCCCAGCTCCCTCGGGAGCTCAGTATAGATCCCAGTGAGCAAAGACAGTGCAGATGTTCTTCCCGACAGCTGGCAGAGTCCTTTGGCTGGCAGAGCTGTAGGAGAAGTCCTCTGGGGGCTGCCTGCTATTATGGTGTTTTAAAATGACATATTCACATTTGATCAGAAACTCTCAGGCTTTCCCTTCCAGACTGACTAGATGAACAGGCTCTGTCATGCAGCTGGATAGGAGGAAAACCATCAAACCCAGCCTGAAGTTCATAATGACCAGCTGTGCTAACGATGCATATGCTGACCTATTTGCAGTCCAGCCACAGCGGTCACACCAGTCCCAGGACATCCCAACAGACCACACAGTAACCCCCACTTCTTGTTTTCCCTCCATTCCCATTTTCCTACTGAGCTTTCTAGTCAAAGGGCATTTACTGACCACAGTTTGAAAACAAACCAAATCTTGTTCTCTGTAGCACATAATGTCAAGGGTTCACAGAGAAAGGGTACGGGATGGAAGAAGCCCAGAGGGCATCGGAGGGCTGGATGTCCTTCACTGCCAGGGTGTGCTCCCTGCCTTCCCTTGGCACATATGGCCAGCTGGAGGGGGTCTCTTTCAGCAAAAGAGAATTATCGTCAAGTTTCATATGTCTTCACTAAAGATATACAAACAAGGTCATTACTTCAAATGTATTTTACACAAACATACTCCTTAAAAAAAAAAAAAATCTCCTTGTGTTGATTTGCAAACTGCATTTTGTTGAAGGCAGCAGAGAGGACACTGCTTGGAAAGCATCTTTCTGCCCAATGGAGAAGACACTAGTCCACACCTCTGCACCTGGGGCTTTTCTGGAGCTTAGCCTCGTAGCAGAGACCAGCATGGGATCCACTGCAAACAGCAGTTGCTGGACACTCATGAAAACCAACAAGATCGCCCTGTGGCTGCCCCAGGAAGCAGGTCCCGGAGCAGGGATCTGCTCATGCCATGGAGACAGTGCTGGATGCACTTCCAGTGATGACTAACGGCTGCACAGAGCCGTCTGGATCCAACAGGTCACTTGAGAAACAGCAGAGAAATCCAAGAGCCAGACTAAAAATAGAACTAATAAAGCATTACAGAAGCTGCTGTCTTTACTGTAGAAAAAAATAAACTATTCAGTTGTTCCTGTCAAAAATAAATCCACTCCTACAGGCACAGCCACTCCTCTGGGCACAGCCAAGGTGTGCTTTGCTCTTGAAAGAGCCACTTAGCTGACCCACTGGTGTGATCTCCTCCCTGAGAGAATCCATCCCACACTGAGCAATTCCTCACTGTCACCAGTTCCTGTGTATTCCTGTCTTGCAGAAGCCTGAGCATTTATTTTTGCCTATGAGATACAAGAGCCTTTAAAACATGTATTTACAAAGACTTTAAGGTCTGACAAAGCCATTGCAGTCTTCTTGTCTACCTTTCTGTGTAGCAAAGCCCAGGCCACCTAACCCATGAACCCTGCACCACTGCAAGGCAACATCTGCTGCAGAGAATTCACTACTCCTTTGGGTACAATGCAAGTTCTGTTCAAAACACGCACCTTGGTGGGTGTAGTTGGACAAACTGAACCTGAAGACGCTTCTGCTGCCAGAAATCTTCCACGTAGCAGCTTGCAGACCACCAAAAGGTCATTACTGAACATTTCTGCATCTCAGAGAAACTAAACAGTTAGATCATTCTTCATCTGACCAAGGCACAAACCTGCACTGCTGTGAGACCGCTGTCTGCTCCTCTCACCATGGAGTGGAATTGTACCAGCGTGACACAACTCCTGCGTCCATGCAAGAAATTACCTCTTGGGAGACAAGATGCACTTTCATGGTGCTACCTCTGATATCACGTATGCTGACATGGCAGTTACCATGACCAGCATGAGCCCAGCTACCACCAGCAAGATTCAAGCACTACTGTCTTACCACGAGGATGGGGTGGACACCAGCAGAAAGCTGGATATGTACCTTTTGTCTCCTCTGCAGAAGCACTCAAGGATCTGATCTCAGCCAACAAACAGACGTCAATTGATACTGATGGCTAAAATGAGGTGTGGAAGTGGGAATTCAGCCCATAAATTCACACAGTAGAAGCCTTCCTACATGAGAATAAAGTGCTGTCATGCTGCAGGTGAAAGTTGTTTTCAGCAAATCTTTACGCTAACTCCTGACAAAGCTGTTTCACTGCCAAACCACCTCAGCAGCTGGTAGCTCACCAACACCTTCTGCCGCTACATAAGGATTTCTGCCTCTTCCACGGACAGGCCCAGCAGCCTGCAGACAGCCAGGAGGGGAACCCTTGTTCTGCTATGGGTACAGTCCCTCTTTGGGGTAGAGGATCATCGTCTTCCCAAAACTGCTCCAAATCAAAAGCAAAACAACAGTCTTCCTTGGCTATGGAAAATTCTACCTGCATGAAGGTTTTTCTTGGTTGTGGGTTTTTTTTTTTTCTGTCTTCCCTAATGCCGAAGGTACACTATCCCTATGTCACGGGCTGACCTCAGGGGATTCTGCTTAGACCAGGCAGCTCAGACATCGCTCTCTGATGAACCATGAGGAAACAACAAGGCTTTGCTCCACGTATGGCAGCTCCTTCCCCATTGCCCAGGCTTCCAGTGAGAAACTACAAGTTTTCCAAGAGAAGTCTAAACAGTAAATGATAGCTCTTTATAGCAGGAAATGCCTTTTTAATCTGAAGTGGAAAACTGTATACACTTATTTAAATAGACACAGATAACATTAGTCATTTGTGAACCTTATAAGGAGCACTTATTTTGCCTGGGTAATTTGTGATTTGTACTGGGAACCTCTTGCTACAGAATTAATTCCAATGGAAAGCAAAAAAAAATCTCTTCCAAGCCTTTGTTTTACTTTGAAATACTGAAAAAACCAGAATTTGGCAGGATCTTCAAATGGATATTGAACAGATGTTTAGGAAAACGATAGGTGGATATTAACAAGATGAGTGGCTTTGCCCAAGAGACATAGACCCCAGGGCTTACTGTTGGCTGAGTCGATAAATCCTCTGTTGGGTTGAAGAATCCAACCCAGTTCACAGTCTGGACCTTTGCAAGTACAAGTGACAATCCACACCTATAAAATGGACTGAACTCATTTTTTGTACCAGTGATCTTTTTAGAAATAATTTTGATGTACTGTTTTAAAAAGTGCAGAACAAACACACAGAGCATGAGGATGCTCCATGAATTGAGCCAAAGGGCACACTCACTCCAGGTCCAGCCACCAGCCTTCTGCAGAAAAGTCAAGCAAAGGTGACATATGACCACAGCAAACTGAAGAGGACCTACCTGTTCACGGAGAGCAGTAGCTGGTCTGTGCATGCTTTGATCTTATTTTGTGCTTCTAAGTGTGTCATGTTCTCTGTGTTCTCTCCATTAATTGCCAGAATAATATCTCCTGGGCACAGGTTTGCCATGGCAGCTTTACTGCCAGGGTTAATCTAGGCAGGGGGAAAAAAACAACAAAGGGTTACTTAAAAGAATGCTTGTTTTTTTAAACAATACAGTTTCTTGGAATAAGCAGCAGATAAAGGGAACAGTTATTTCTGGAGAAGATACATGTTTTGCCTACACCAATGGCATCTACCAGAGGTTGGATGTCAGAGCCAGAGCTCTCGGGTCATCCCCAGTTCTCTCAGGGCCATTCTTTACAACAACGTGCTTTTAACAAAGAGATTTCTGTCAACCCCAGTCAGCCTAGAGTGGCCAGGTCCTCTTTTCATATCTGTCTCTTGCTTGAAATAAAGCAATGTCTCTCTGGAAAGAGAGTACTCTACACTCCTTTGGCTTGCAGGCCTTAAACCACGCTGCCAAAGACGATCCCTAAAGAGCACTTGAAACTCTCCTCTTTGACATCATCGGAAGATGAGCACAGTCACCCTCATTGCTTCCTGTGAAGAGGTTACCTTTGACATCAGTTTTTCCTGACCATCATTCAAATGACTTGACTTGTCTCTAGCCCTGCATGGACTATAACACAGCTCATTAAGTCTCCCCAGCTCTTTCCTTCAGGTTTTGTAGGAATGCCAGAACCTTATGAAACTCATAACTTCTTTCCTGAGGAACTAATGACAGGTCCAGGTACTGTTTGTGGTCAGCCATAAGACAAATCCTGCAGCCCATAAAAGAGTTTCCCAAGAAATTACCGTTTCATTTCAATCAGCCAAAATGTGGTTTGAATTTTGGCAGTAATATAAAACAATGCAAGGCATAGGCTGGACAGGTAAACATATCTGTTTAAACTCCTAATAGCTATGTGCTTGCCCTCTAATTTCCTCTTTGGTCATTCAGAGCATCTGCTAACCCTCCACTAACCAGCCACATGGCTTATCAAGTGAGAATGGACAATCTCTGTCTTTTGGTTATTCACATCTCATTGCATTTAAAGTGGGATGGTGCTTTGATTCTGTTTATTCCTGATTCACATGGGTGCAATCCCCCATCTCAGGCAATGAGTCTGTGCTCCATCACACCCTGCTCAAAAGATCCAAGCAAAAGGATCACTGCTTCGTCCTCCAACTCCCCTCAGACATAGCTTAGGTTGCTGCATGGTGGCAACCACACACTAACAAACTAGGTAGCAGCTACCTGCTCCAAGGTGCCCACAAGCCCTCTGACCACTTCAGGCCATCATTAAACAGGAAGTCTCTTAGAAAAGGGGACACACCTGAAGAACATTCAGTCTTTCCACCAAAGCCCTTCGAGGGACTGCTCACAGGACTGATGCCCATTAAAACCACTGGTGAGAGGCAGAGAGTACTCAGTGTAACAGAGACCTGCTGCACGACTCCCCGCATCACCACAGCCACTAGCACCACCAAAACACGAACCTGAAGGTGTTTGAGGAGCTCCAAACCACTTTTTACATGGAAGTAGAACTGGCAGTCTGAATTAAGGCTTTTGTTGCGTTGTCAGAGTAAATCAGCATTTGCCATTTGCTCTTCAATAGTTTCAGCCAGGCTATTTTGCTCTAAAGAACACACTGGGCCAACTCCATCCCTGCTCAAAGGCTCCCCTGTGACTCAGCTTAGAGCAAACAACGGGAGGTATTTCTGAACACAGCACACATTATCCGTAAATCTCTGACACAGGACATTTCAACCCAGGATAGGATTCTTTTCTCTCTGGTGTGCATCTGTCTTGCTGGCTTTTTAAAACTCATTTAAATAGACATGGCATTCACAGAGCATTAGGGTCCTTCTACAGCCAGACACACCATAACGTCAACCAGAAGCTCAGCCAGCACCTCTGAGGAAGCATCTCTGTGAGCTTGCCTGTTGTTACCCGCTTCCCTCGGCCCATGTCCCATGGCCCCAGCTGCCAGGAGGCGTTTGGCCTAACAGACCTTCAGTTTGACCCAGGACAGCTGCATTTTGTTCCCATCTCTTCAATACTGTCTAGATGTCCAAGGGATTTTTCTCCCTGCGCTGATCTGAACCAGATTGTAGCTTCCTTGGAGAATAAGCTGTTCATAAGTGAGGCTCTTAGCTGTTTCTTATTTTCAGATTCTGGTTTATTTCAAATGATTTTGGCAGTATCTTCATATTAGCATTTTATGCTAGCTGTGGAGATGACTGAGGGCTTGATATGGCGCTGCACTCCCAGAACTCATTAGTTTAAGATACAGCATTGGTGTCACAGCAGCTTGGGAATCAGTGTTGTAATGTCTGTCAAGTCCAAAGTTTGGATTTTAGTGAATCATGTTTAATATACTTCAGACCAAGTCCTCCTAACTCACAGCTGTGCAATGCCATCAACATCAGACATGCCACAAAAGGCCCTGTGAGCTTGGTTATGGATCGGGGCTGTCTCCGAGTCCTTGTGCAATGGTCCTACCTGCTTTGCTCTGTGCAGATCTGTACAGACAGCCTAGTGCAAACCAGAGTTTCCGTAAGGACAAGGATGCAGTTTTCACTATAGCAGTTTTTGTAATGGAGCCTATGCTTGGAGTGAAATATCCAAAAAAGATGAGCCTCTGTTGTCACATGGGAACAAACAAAGAAGGAAGGAGCAGGATGGATGTAGGTGTTCTGTTCAGGCAGCACCCACACCCAGCAGCAACAGACTCAACCCAGAACACTCCTTCACCAGCCTGTTTCCTATTTCCTTGGCCAGCTACTGCCCAATGAGTTGCTGTGCATCTACTGCTATAAACAAGTACATGCTAAAATTAAGCGGGTTTTTGTTTAAGTGATAAACCTCATTTTGCATATTGGTACTCTCTCAATGACTATGGCTGAAGTGATACAACTACAGCTGCCTTTATTGCCCATGGGTGTAAGGTCTCTCCAGGGCAATCACACTAAAGCCCAGCAGTGCAGAGAGGTTTTGGGATGGAGGTTTTACCAGAGGCACTCACTCACGTCTTGCTCCAGAGGGGCCTCGGGTCTGCCGTGAGTGGTAACCGCAGCGTGTGCGACGTAAATGAAGTATGCACAAGTTTGAGAGTAACTGGATACGTTAGGAAGTAAAAAACACACACTGCAAAGAAAGCCTGCACCAAGTCATTGGAGCCCTCTGCTCTTGAAAGGGGCCTCCAAATGAACTGAGGCTGGAGAACAGGACAGGCCTAAGAAAACCAGTGATGAAATTTTTGTTTGTTTGTTTTTGAAGTTCTACATCAGTGCTACAAACAAAACATCTTCAAAATCAAGGCTGAATGAGCATAGATCAAGGCATCAAGACCGATGGGTCTGAGGGTGATACTATTAGTCTCTCCAGGATCAGGATAGGTTGTGTCCCCCATCACCACACTGGCAATGCTGAGCACCCAAAAGCCAAGTACTAGCTCACACACTCCTGCATGTTCCATGCCTTGTCTTGCCCATGCTGGGCGTCTGCCAGGATTTGGGCTGTTTGTCTGCTTTTCTCCAACAAAGAGCTTGAGCAGGGCAATTATATGCTAGCGAGGAGCCAGGCCAGTCCCTCACACCCTGCTAACCCCTGGGGCTGCAGGGCCCAGCACACTGCAGGTATTTCAGGGCCAGAGTAAAGACTAGTGGAGAATCACTCAGACAGACGGGGTGGTCTGAACCCTCATGCTGTTGGCAGCTTATGAGGTCCCACTCCCTGCAAGGCCAGGCAGCTCCCAAAGAGCTCTGTTTGTGCCATATGCGACAGTAACCTTGATGCATGTGCAGAGCAGCTAAGTGTATGGCACTGAGAGCCAAACCCACCCACAGCAAACACTGCAGGCTTAAAGAAACATAAATATTATCATTAAAGTTCCCCTAAAGGTTTTTCTTTTCAAACAGACAAGAACCCTGCCTCATTTGGAAGCTCTGAGCTCCCAAAGCCACCACTTCATATAGCAACGAAGCAGCACTGATGCGAACTCCCAGCTCCCAGTTAACTCATGCTACTATTGTTGCCCTATGCTTGTACATGTTTTCCCATCAACATAAATCCAAAACCAAATGATAGAGATTCAGAGTGAAGTTGCACAACAGCCTAGTCAGCTACACAGCTTGCCCACAAGAAAGGGGAGGGAGGACCTTGTCTCTGCACCTTCCTGCTCCCAGGTGCCATCCAGCCTCTTCCCTTGTGCCAGCCTTAGTGCTCCATGGGTTGTTAAGCATAGACTGGGACACAATCCAGCAGCACTGAACGTTTTTCTGAGTGTGAATTGAAGCAACTCAGAGTAATGGGTCCAGCATGCTGGACCCATCATCTGAGGCAAGGGGAGGGACAGAGTTTGCTGGAAGCAAGCTCTACATGAGATGATTAAGCAGATCCCACATGGTGCTATGCACGGAATACCCACTACCCATAACCTAATTGCTGCTATAGCTTCAGCAGGAAGGAGCTGGGCAAGAAATACATGCAGGATCTGTCAATGTGCTGGGGAGGTCACTGACACTGCTGTTTTGACAGCTCCTTTTATGCCCATAGAAGCACATTTGCGGGTACCCTGCCCGAGGTGACTGCACACTGCACAGCAAGGCGTCTACTCAGGGAACATGGTGTAAATGCACAGTATTTTTAGTGCTCTCCCAAAATTAAATAAAGCCAAGAAAGAACAATGTTCTACATTAATCACTCCACAAAAAAATAACCAGCTGCTTCTTTGTTTCTCTCTCTCAAACAACAACAACAAAAATCTCAACAGATGCATAAGAATATTTCTAAACAGAAAATGCTAACAGAAAGGAAAACCATCCACAGCTAACACTATTGTAGTGGCAGGGCACACGGAGGTTTGTGGAGCTGGTGCCCCCAGTAAATAGCTCCAGGCTTGAGAGCAGCCTCTCCCCATGCAGTGTGCCAGCAGAGCATGCCTCCTGCAGGGAGTCACTCCAGCAAGAACTCAGAATGGTTGGGAGTTTTTTTTCCCCTTTTCTGAAAACCACCTTATTCTATCTAATCCCCTCAGGACAAGCCTGACTTGTGATGACTTTGTACATTCTGCACTTAGCACTGTGCTTCAGAAAATGCTCAAGGTCCAATATTTGCATCTGCCTCAGTCCTTTTATATTATTCCAGCAGGAAAAGGATCATTTTAAAGAAAGAGACTCCAGCAAACAGCTCTTTTCTCACTGTCCTTTGCCTCCTCTGTCACTGCAAGAGGTTCAGTCACAGTGCCGCAAGCATCTCCCCCACGCTGAAGATAATGAAAGGAAATGAGACCCATAGGCTGTAGCACTGAACCAACACCCCACAAGTCCATATCTCCTTTTGACAAGTCATCAACCAGTGAACTCTCTCTGCACAATTACAAACCAATTTCTTTAAATAATTTTCTCCAATTGTTATCCCCATCACCTTTCCCAGGTTTACCACCCACTTCCCTCCTCTCCTTCAAGGGACCAGCCCCAAGCAGCCCCTTCCCCAGCCCAGTGTTTGTCCTAATACTAGGGAATGGATTGGAAAAGCCCTAAAGCCAGCAGTGACTATCTTATGTGGCCACTGGAGCCTTCTAAGGCTTTACTAAGTGCTAGCATCTGACACCAGGCCAATAAAAATCACATTAAGGCAACTGTTGCACTAAGCCAGTTGGCACTGGGAGCCACACAATCAAATTTAGTGAGCAAGATTATTTGCAGCAGGAGGAGTTTACTCCTGAAACAATGTTATATGTTCCCCCCAAGAGATCAAGCACAGGAGCAAGCCAGGGCTGCAAGCCTTCTCAACACAAAGCAAGTCTCAGAGAGCAAAGTTCCCTGCATCTGTGTCCCACTGACCACCATGAGGACAGCTCAGCTCAGAAGCAGCTTTGCTCAAGCCATCTCTAGAATTGGGTCAACACCACAAGTTGAAATAATCAACACTTTAGTAAAAGGTTAATTTATTACATTAACAGTTTTCAGGTTCTTTTTTTCTCCAGACACCTGCCACTGTCAGGACACTGTTCCTCTTCACTACCTGCACAGGTCTTGGCATAGCCAGTGGAAAGAACTTCAATTTATTGTCCCTATAGCTTTTACTCAAATTAACAAAAAGGTACCAAATCACAGCTACACACTACAGGCAGCTTTCTCCATTCATTAGAAAAAAAAAAAAAAAGTGCTACTCTAACAAAATATGACAGACCTTATCAATTAATGAAGCCATCTTCCCAGGATTTAATGGGTTAAAACAGTCAATTCCATACAAGCCTACACAGATCACACCACTCTTCTCTGAAATCAATGGGAGTTTGTTACAGGCAAGTCTAGGAAAATGTCCTGTTCTGCAAGCGTGATCAAAAGGGCCTGATTAAAGCTTTCGAGAGGCTTTCAAGATAGTGTGACAAAATTCTCAGCTTTTAAACAAAGCAAGGCTGTTCTATTTTCAGGAAGCATGCTACAAGGCAGCAGACTATCTTACGGTAACAATATATTTTAAAACAGGAAGAACCAAGAGTTAATGACTAACCAATGAAGATAAATTCCCTAAATCCTTTAAGTATTCTTTCCAGGGATTGTCTTCAGTTTTTCACAGCATCATGCCTTGAACTGATGTACATTTCTTGCTAATCCATTTGCATTTTTCTAATTGCTTTTATAAAAGGCCAAGGTATCAAGACATTACTTAGGTATGATGCCCAGCCCAGTAAATAAAGAGCACTGTTTATGCAATGGGAATTCATTTAGCTATCGAAGAAAACAATAAGCTTAAGAGCATAAAATGGAAAGAACCAGAGTACGAATGTTATAAAAGGCATGATACTCCAAAATCCTTTTGAATCCAAGTACTGATGGATCCAAATTTAGATTCAGATTTGTCGTGTAGATCCTAATCCACCTCAAAGGCCGAGGTCTCTACACAAAGAAAAGATGGAGAATCAGTAAAATCACAAACAAATTTTAGCACAGTCAACCATATAATCTGAGTACAAACCTCAAAATGCCACTAGAGAAAGACACAGGTACTTCAGACACTCACATCTGCCTTACTTGGCCAAAAGCTTGCCTTACCCAGCCCAGGGACACCCAGAACTCAGGCAGCAGCACACCACACTCTCTGCCGTGTTCAGAGTCACCAGGAGTCCTCTTACTCCTTCCTCTGAAGGCAAGATACAGATAGTTATGCTGCTTTACTACACAGAATGACCCACTCTTAACCACTACGGCTGCTACTACACTTAGATCTGCTTTATACTTGCTCTGTCATGCTGAGGAGCAAGGCCAAGGTGTGACAGCCTGCTCAGGGAACACCAGCTAACCTCTGATATGGGTGCACTTGCGGCACCACTGCAGCCTCTGAGACATCACACCATCCTGTGCCACTTAGCAAACTGGATTCAGAATCAAAGAAAGCATTTTTGATGGTCTGTTTCCATCAGAAGTTTGGTGCTAAGCACTCCTGTGAAGTCTATCCATCTCAGAGCACTCACAGCCACAGCAGGGCCCCCAAACTCTGGTTTAGGGAACCCTGCTTCACAGAAGACACAAAAGGGTGAGCTCCAAGCAGTTCCCACAAACCACTGGTCTACTCAGCCAGGCACGTGGGTTGATGCTGACTTTCCTATCAAAAGGAAAGCAGCCAGAGGACCTCTGAACAGAGCTACATTCTCCCACACAAGAAGTCTGAATCCAGTTGGTGAGCAAACCTGAAGCTTCATCCTTGTGAAGCAGGTATGTGTTAATCAGACACAGACCGCAGGGATTTGGGCCTCTGCAACGTGGCTGCTTTCTCTCAGTTTGTGAACATTGTATATTTTGCGGGGGGTTTGGTCTTTTATACCACAAGCTTTACATGTGCTAAAGGCTTCTGGGATGCATTTGTGGCTTACAGTGAATTACAGGATTCAGACTCGGCATACCATAAACCTCTGTGAGCTTCTACTCCACAATGCCTGTTACTAAACAGCCCTGGATTTAACTGCTCAAGACAGTTTCTCTTCTAGTTGTCCATTGCCCATACCTGATAATTTAGAATAATTACTGTAAAATAACCTTCTGGAGTCTGGTATATTTTGCTTTCTGAAGCTTGTACTGCAAAATATCATCCACACATAATCTGCTATCATCCACACAACACATAAAACTACTTAAGGCTTAGCGAGTGTGAATCGGAGTTGCTCTGGTTGACAAGAAAGATTGAGTGTGGCATGGGCTTTGAGGCATCTTTATGATGTTTGGAAAATTCATTGGCTGCAATACTCTCACACAGAGCTCTGTTCTCTATGGTGAGAAAGCAGGGTTTATTTTCAGTCTCTGCTGACTGTAAAAGCTACTCAAATGCCACGCTGCGACTCAACATTTTTGCGACTGCTCCAAGTAACCTCATGAGTCCTGGCTTCACTTGGAGTTTTTGTGTAAGTCCTGAAGTAGAAACCAAACATAACCTTATCTGCTAGCGCTTGGGGCAAGCGTGGTGTTAATGGCTGTGTACAAATCCACTACATTAACAAGTTCTCACTAGATACACTGTGGTGTGTTTTGCTTCCGTGCACATTTAGCAGCGCTGCACTGACAACAAATCAAGCAGAGTATTTTCTGTGAACATGATTGTTTTAGCTTTTTTTTTTTTTTTTTACATCAACTCTAACAGATCTGGAGAGGATCTACTGTTTTCTTTCACACTCCAGCACCTCTGGTCACAGATGACTTTAAAAAAAAGTTTCCCTAAGGGTTTGGGCAGCTAAGAACCCTGACTCAATGCATTTTAAAAGGTCAGAAATCAAATAACAGTTAAAGACACTATATTTAAGAGGACTTGTGGCTTCTAGGATTCACCATGCAACTCCTGCAGACTTGTGATATGCATTTTCCCCCCCACGCTAAAATTTATAAATTGGACTGGTCTGTACTAATTGCACACAATCTGTAAGGGCATGTCGCTATTAAAATTAAAGTATTCATATACCCACAGGAGGGCCAGGTTTATCACCATCTGTCATGCTACACAGCAAAAAAAAGTTTAAGAATAAAAGATTAATTCCACATATTTCCCCTCATATGCTTCTAGCACTAGCCAGGCCATTTCAACAAGTCTACTATCAGACTTCACTCTTTCTTATCCTTGTATCAAGTGAGATACAATTGTGCAGTTTACCAAAGTAACTCTGAATACCTGCCCCAACAGGCAATCTTCCAGTCTTCAAGAAATTAGAGAATTGACATCACCATCATCTAAAAGAAAAAAAGAAACCAGAAAAGACACCCTCCCCACCCCTAGCCCAACTCAATCTCCCAGTTACACGGAGCCCATTCTGCTTTGTTCAACCTGGCAGAGGCCCGAAGTGTTTTCAAGGGTGTGCTGGGTTTATTTTGCCAAACTCGCCCCAAGGTCAGACCTTGCATGAATGGACCTATGTGAATCATTCTTTCCGCCTGCTTTCCCACTCTGGATTATCAGTGTGCTTGATTATGGTAATTAGCATTAGGCTTTCCTTCCAGTATATTCTACCATTACTGTCTCCTGAACTAGCACAAGCATTTATTCTTCTCCTCCATTTATTAAATAAAGCCTCAGCAACAGAGTAACTTCAGCAGCAAATGTATTTGTTACATACTTTATTCAGTTCTTATCCGTGGTTCAGATTAACTGTTCAGTACCACCACAGCTCCAAGTGAAACTACCCACATCTCTCCCTCCAGCCCTTACAACAAGCAATTCTTGGAAGAATTAGGAGAAAACACCTGGGCTTCTAGTTTTAGGATTCATCAACACAGAGCAACTAATTCAGTCCACCTGGGAGCTCTCAACAGAAAGTGCATCATTTCTATTTAATAAACAAACTTTAAAGAGTTACACATAAAACAGGAAAAAACATGGAAAGCAAAGAAAAAGAAGGCCTGTTTCTTTTGCTAGTGTCTCTGGTTCCAGCTTTCTCCACCAACACGTGTGGAGTTCCTAGGGTAACTGAACCCAGACCCCTCAGCACTGCCATCCCCAATCCAGGGCACACATAAACAAGCCTCACAGGCCACCCTAGAAATTGTTACCCCAAGCGGATGTTCTCTGCATTCAAGTGGGATCATGGCAACACACTTGGGTATTTGCCACCTGCCTGCCTCAATGGTGTCAACAAGACAACTTTTACTGGAATTCCTTCCTCAGCAGAATTCCTTCTTGAGTATCCTAACCTTCAACAGGACACATATTTACTCAAATACAAAAGCTACTTAAGTTTAAAAGTCAACCTTAACCCAAACAATACCTGGATAATGGATTGCAGGCCAATCATTTCTCACACTTCTTGTGTTACAGTTTCAAGGCAACACTGAAAAACTCAATTTTGCTGCTCCAGCAGAGACTAATGAGTAATCTGGTGTTGAAGCCAGCAGATAAGGAAAAATTGTACAAAATTATTTTTTAAATACTGGAATCAGTCCATTTGTCAATTACTTGTTTAGCCAAGTAATGTATCTATGATTCTAAAAACAGCAAATGCTTGGGATGAATACTGGCAGAGCTGGGCAGATGACGACATTGACTGCTCTGCGAGCTGGACAAGCGAGTTCAAGTGATTAAATGCATTCAGCTCCTCTAGTTACGCTAATGACTGATTATCTTTTAATCCCAGGCAAGGGGTAGATCAACTGTGATCCCACACAGAACCATAGCACTCGCTGATGTGGTTACAAGCACAGAATTGAGAGCAGCCAAGTAACATATTCTATTTCTGAACCACAGTTGCTGGTCACAGGCGATGCTGCCCCTGCACTAAGCTCCTTCTCATGAAGGGCCAACACCTTGGCCAGGTGTAAACCTGCTCAACCAAGGAAAAGCAGCTGTCAGCTACCAGAAACTTAATTAAGTCTTAAACTCGCTTTCTACCAAGTCATTAAGGCCAACTCTAAACAGATGTTTTGGGTCATTTCGCTACCCCTATAAATATCCCTAGGAGCAGGAACCATTAATTATATGATGTACTACACCCGGTCTCGGCTTACTGTAACTGTGGGTATAAAATGAGCTGAGTTTCTTCCCCAGAGCACAGCCTTGGGCTACAATTCCCTTCCTAGCACGGTGCTGGCAACACACCAGCATCACCCCTACGTGTAACCACTGCAGCACCCAGACTACCACCCAAAGATTCCAGCCCTGCTCATCTGGGTTCCTCAGAAAATGCAAGAAGAAACAGGGGGAAAAAAGGCTAGCTAGCACACCTAGCTTTTTATGTAACCACATGAGAACGATGCCCTAAGCACACCCTTTTGGATTTGCATTTCTCCTTCCTTGTCCTTAATACTGACGAACTTGACACTCCCAGCTCCAGCCTTGGTCTCTCTAGGGCAGTGCTCAGCATCGGCTGTTCCCAGGCACTTGGGCAGTCGGATTTCACCACTTGTCACTTAAGACTGATCAAACCACAGAGGGAAGTGACCCGCATTCAAGAAAACCAGAACATTCCTTGATTTCATGGACATGTTTGAAACAGCTGCAAGGGATGGGCTTCACATCAGTAGTTGCACCTGCACAAATGCAGCGACCTCACAGTGGGCTGAAGGCTAAACCATCTCCTGGTGAGTCAAGTCCCACTCCAAACCACAGCTGTGTGACCATTATTTTCCTTTCTGAAAAATTTTTTTTTTTTTTTTTTTAAGCTTTATCCCTTGACTGTCACAGCCATTTTTGGAGACTATCTTCAGCTCTCCCTCCCACCTCACAGCAAGCACCTCTCCCTGTCTGGCATTCAGCTGCACCACAGTGCCTGCCACACAGCTCGGCCCAGTCTAGCAGCTCCATTCACAACAGCTGCTTCGTTATTTCCCTTCCAGAAATGATACTTCAGGTCCCACTAGTGCAACAATAACAAACTGCCTTCACCCAGAACAACGACTCTTAGGCTATGGAGAAGAAGCTGCACCCTTCTAGGTTCCCCCAAGCAGACAGCAAAGCATCACCCACTGTGGCTCCTTGGGCAGCAATGTGTATATGCACTGTAAGAGCTACTGAGTGGTCTGGAGTGAAATTGTTTCCTGCAGTAGCTTAGCAAAGAGCAGAGAAAACCAACCTATTAATGACTTAACAAATTTTTTTTTCAACCTCTACGCATATGAACTTCTGTTTTATAAAGCAGGCAGCCAGCCTCTGGCACCCAGAATTTAATGTGGGTGGTTTTTGGATGCCTCAAGTCCCAAACTATAACCTATGAATTCCTAAGGTAACCAGTCCAGGCAGGACACTTGCAGAACCATACAGCCCAAACACCTTGACACATCAATACTCAGCCCTCCTCAGGCACAGAAGTGGGCTGCAGCAAATCTGCTTTCCTTGGGCAGCCCATCACACCCTGAGCACATCAGCATCTTGAGTTCACAGCTGGATACAGGAGTCCCAGAGTCTGGGCCTAACTCCCAGCAGAATTTCTGCTTCTTAAAATGTGTTTGTAATTTAATGGCATTTTAATATAAAACAAATAAAATAATAAAAAGGCACTTTGAAGGAAGTCAGAGTCAGCCAAAAGCCTCAACAATTAGGCTGCAGCAAGAGACTATCTCCCTCCTGCAGCAATTCAGACCAGACAAGGAGACTGGGGGCTCCCTGTCCCCACTTGCTCCCTTGCCCAGGTTTCAAGCTAGAAAAAACAGATTTCCTGATTAGACAGCTAAAGTAATTGTTTAACTGGATAGCTAGAGAATAAAAGTGAGCACAGTACCACAGCAGGCATGCTCAGTCCTTTGCAGAAAGGCAGGGTTGCACGGACCTACCATCAAGCAAAGCCCCAGCTTCCTTTGGGAGCACCCCCAGCAGCTCTTCTCTTGGCCCTCTTTATGGCTGGGAGCTGTGACAGAAGCCAATTCTTCCCTAGTTTTAACATTTTCAGGAATTATTTCAAAGCTAGTGAAGATTCCTCTTGTATTAAGAGATTAGAGCCCAAACAGTGCATTCTACACTCTCATTAACGTTCCCAGCAAGTTTATCACCCTCTGGGAGCTGAATTTAAAAAGGATGCGATTTAAAGGGCTGCCACACTCAGTGACATGAAATAACAGCCCACAAACTGTGACTGGTGTTACAGCTCGTTGTGATCTAAAGCCAGACTGGCCTGATGAGAGTTATTCTCACACCTCCCAGGTTTGCTGAATGAAACCAGGAATCTGGCAAGCCAGCTGTCTAGGCAAAAGCAGACTTTGTTTTTTCTTGTTTAATATTAAACCAAACTTTTCAAAGTAACAGGCAAACAGGCTCCCTCCAATAAATTAAGATGGTCACCTTCACAACAGGAAGATTTCTTACAGTCCTTGAGAGGAGACTCTGTGTTTTGTTGGGCTACATTTCACGTTACTGGGGGAGAGAAAGAGGACTTGCCTGAGCTGAGGAGGCTGAGCCCCAGAAGCTGAGTGCCTACCCTCACAGCACAGACACCAGCTGCATGCAGACGCCTGTCCGACCCCAGTGTTATGGACAGCCCCGCCGGCTGCTGCTCCCTGCACTGCCCCGGCCTCTCCCAGTCTGTGTCTTCCCTCCTCTCTATTCATCTCCTCCTGCTACTCCTCGCTGAAACACTCCGTAAGGGACAGTGAAAAATTTTTCCAGAGCCATGGAACTGTGTAACAGTGTAACTGTGTAACAGTTGCATTTGAACTCAAATACAAATGAGGTATCTTTAAAGCACACTCTCATCCACAATTATTTTATAAAACTCGGGGTACCTGTTTTCCCTTTTCTGTCACAGCTTTGGCAGATGAAGGAAAAGACGTCAAACAGCTTGTATGTGTTACAACAATATTTTAAAGTTATAGCTCCTTTCAAAGCCTTCCAGTGTTCTCAGTGTTTGTTCAAACGCTCCAGCAGCAGCTGCCCAGGAGAGCTCAGCAACACTACCCAACATGCCGCAGGAAGACGGGGCAGCTCCGGGTGTGCAGCCCCTTCCCAGGGCAGCTCAACGGCGATGGAAACACCGATGCCATGGAAACTTGCCCAGATCGGGCACAGCACCTCATCCATCACACAGCCCATCACACCGCCTTGCTGTACTCCTTCCTTCACGGGGGATCCTTTACTGTCACATATAGTTATGCACAAAGCCTATTTTAAGGTTATCAAAGAAGTTTCCGTAATACATCTTTGTGAGGTTAAATACAAGTGTGAGTGCACTTACACAGTAATTACTACCAGCCAGAGAGGTCCCATAACGGCAGAACACAGCACAGTTTCCCGAGCAGAGAAACTTCTTGCTGACTTTACTCGTGCCTTCCTAAAAAAACCCCAGCAGCCTGTGAACTCGGTCCAGGGCACGAGTCCAAACCCTTTGTAGTACTGAGCACTAAAAACGTTGAAAGCGGACCTTTATGAATTAACATCCAAAAAAATAAAGCAGAAAGCTATCTGCACTGCGTTAAGACGAGGAAGAGCATCTGAAACAGCGTGAAGTTCAGAGGGGGACACTCACTTGCCGGAGTTTGGTAATACATAGTTTAAAGCACCCCAAACGCTGCTGCTCGCCGGCCCCGGGTCGCAGCAGCGCGACCCCGGCCCCGCTTCCCGCCGCCCATCACCTTGTCGCCGGTCCCCGCTGCGCTCCCCCTCCCCTCCTCCCCGCTCGGGCTCACCCTGGAGATGGTCAACGGGGCGCTGAAGTCTTTACCGCCCACCAAACGAAAACCCCACGGCGAAGGACCGCGCAGGACCACCGAGTGGGACATAGCGGCGGTGGGGATCTCCCTGCCCGCGGGCGGCTACAACTCCCACCCGAGACAGAAGCACTTCGCGCGTCTCCGGAGCGCCGGCACGGGCTGCTCCCGCCTCCCTGACACGCCTCGCGGGGCGGTGCATGGCGGGGAGGCGGGATCGACCCGTCCCGCTGATGGAGTGGGGGGAGCCGCTTGCAGGGGTCTCCGGAGAGCATCCTTGAGCACTCGGAAAGACGTCCAGGCTGTTTAACGGAATGGCTTATAGCCACGCAGGGGTAGCTCAGAGGTGGCATGAGCGGTCAGCAGAGCTTCCCAGCATCTGCCCCAAAAAGCTGAGGGCAAATCTCAGAAGGCCTGTAGACCTCCCTTTCTTCCTGGAAAGGGCTGGGCCGGAATATCCCACTTCAAAAAAAGGACCTAACAAGGGATTCATTGTTTGAAAAGTCCAATTTCATCAAGTACCTTCTCGTTGCCCGGTTTCTGTGAGTTTGATTTATGTGGCATTTGCTGGGAAGTCTCTTCACACATGTTTGCTGGAGACACAGGAAGGTTTCTGGGACAACCATGCCCATTTGGTCTGGGACAGGGGTGGGAGCTGAGACTTTTAAATGCGCTCCCGAGCTGTGCTGCAGCCTTGTGATTTAGTAATGTGAATACTGTGGGCATACTGTGTTACAAACCCAAAACAATAAACTTTGTTTGCTTTGCTGGAAAGGTACCTACAGAGGAGCAGCTCAGCTGCAGCTGGTACCAGCAGAGCTTTCACCCATACTCTTTGTTCCATGTGACCGTGTGCCTTCAGCGAGAGGCTATAAAAGCTGACTTTTGTCTATGCGATCAGTGATGAATCATACCTCCTCATTCCTGCATGATATCACTGAGCTTGCAGAAGTCTGGGAGTAGGCTGGCCTGAGGTTTCCTTACTTACATTAGAAAATCCACCCAGACAAACACTGAGATTCGGTTTGCAGTGAGCTGGAGGACTAGTCTATGTCCCACATCTGTGGCCCTTGCTGTTGTGTGATGAGGACCACTGTTGCAAAGGACTGAGTTGAAGAGGTGCACCACTGCAGTGTGTTGGCACTGGCATCTCTTTCCGGGGGAAAAAGGAATGAAAAAAAAAAAGGAAAGAAAAAAAAATGGAGACTGCAGTTCTAAGGAGTCAAGCATTTTCCACTGGCCTTCATCGAAAAGGCTTCATTTCCCGGGGTGGTTTCTAAATTCCACTCAGGCTGTGAGTGGCAGGCTCTGCCGTGCAGCAAACCATAGGGGTTTTCAAAATAATTCGCTGACATAGGAAATAAATAATCAAAACACAGAAATCCCCACTATTAAAGTATTCATTTCAAAAGCTGATGGAAAGCTGCTGGCTCCCAGGCACTTTCTCAAGGCCTTTTGAATACTCTGCCTAAGTTACCCCTCATGTAACTTCAGGCTTGTCAAAAACTTAACCCAAATAAAATACAACTAGAATTAACCGAATTGGTATAACTTGTGGGTGTGTTTATTTCAAATGAGACTATATTCCAAAACACACTAAACTGAGCTGAGGCTGAGACAATTTTATGCTGAAGAAAAGCCATCTGCAGTTGAATTGCTCCTGATGGAAAATGTCCACATTTAGAGCAGCCCCCTGATTTCAGAACTGTGTCAGGAATTAATTTGGCACTCCCCTGTCAGTGAAAGTTGTTTTTTTCCCAGGATTTTGGGGATGAGAACATTAGCTACAGAACTCCATATTCGCTCACATACCTCTTCACCTGTGATTTCTCTGAGCAAAGCCAATACACTTTGGAGCCTGCAAAGGGCCCAGTCGTAATCTCACTTGAATCAACCAAAGTAAGCTCATCAATTTCTATTTTTGTGTTTGATAACTTGAGAATTTTTAAACTGTAGGTTCCAAGAACTATCTGGAGTTGTACTTCTCGATGAGAAATCAACAGAACCAACAGAAGATGTTAGGAACCTTGCTATGGGAGCAAGCTTTAACACCCAGCTGAAACACAGTATCTCTAATATACTCATTCTTCAGCTGACTGCTGAAACCCTAACAGAGGCCACACATCATTCAAAAGAGAGGTCAAACATGTTCATGAATTCAATCTCATCACTCCATTCGCTTTATCTTTCCCCCTCCATGTATTTTCCTCAGTGTTTGTTTCCAGTATTTTTCCACCCTGAAGTCTTATCACCTCTTTTTTTTCTTTTTTGAATATTCCGTTATGGCTCTCCTTTGTCGCTGGTGACACTCTGGGTTTCCTTCCTTTGTTATCACAGACCGACTGGGTAAACTGTAGCTATTCAGCTTTGTGTCCCATTTTGAATGACCATTCAGGTTTTCCATTTGCCACCCACCCAACATCTAGCAAAGGTCCTGTGCTTATGTGACCCCCCCACTCAATGCTGTTTTTGAACATCTGCTCACATGATTTCAAGCATTGTTATGACTTCATATCTCTTCTCCAGGTCAGGAGATTTTCTTGCTCTACAACTTGCTGCCTTCTGGACTATGGCTGTGTCTCCTTAGAGCCATTCAGTGTCTCCCCCAAAGGCTGAGAGCAGTTTCATGTGTCTGAGTCCTCTATAGCAGCAAGCTGTGTTTAGTGCAAGAAGACATGAGATTCTCTAATACTTTCACATCAGCTTAAGTACGATAAGGTGATATATGAGATACAGATTTTCTTCAGTGTTTTCCTTCTTATCAGGTTAGAAGTTAGTCACTCATAAGTTGCTGGGTAGACACGATGAATTGCTGCCCTCTGTGCACTGCCCACAGGCCCTTCATGAAAGATTTTAGTTTTAGACTGAGAAAAAAAAACCTAATAAACATTATAAGTTCAGAAAATGACTACATTTGTCAGAGGGATCTGCAAAATGCCTGCTAATTGGAGTCAGAGTTTAAGGTAGAATTCAACTGCACTATAGATGGACGCATTTTGTAATGTGAGAGCCTAAAAATCTCAACCTGTGTGACTCTGCTTCTTAAAGTAGGGACATTTCTCTTGATTACACACATCTCACCTTGACAAGATGGTCAGTGTATCATCATGCACTTTCTGCTTTCCTCCTGGTGGGCACAGCTTGGGTTTTGAAGTGGCTTCATGATTCCCCTAAAACAAGAGTATCTTCTTGAAGAATCATTCAAATACTTGTGGAGTGCCTGGCTTGACTGCTGACACCTCTACTGGTAGTCACCTCAGCTACATCTCCATTTCTAGCTGGAATACAATTCACTGCACAAACAACTATTCAACGATGATATGTGACCTGTAACTGAGAATGTACTTGGAATTGAAGTTTTCACTCATCCTTCAGTCATGCCTAATTTACCTTATAGAAAGAGCACATTTAGAAATGCTAATCCAGTACATTGATGGAATGGCACCTGAAGGAGATAAAGTAGACAGTCAGACATTTTCAGGCCAAACACATAGATTAAAATGGAATCTGAAGTATGGAAAGGTCATTATTTGGTACTAGAACAAATGGTTAAACTGCAAGGAATTTTAATAAGGGTTAATTTGTCAGGTCCTCACTTCATATAGAAAGCTAGTGAGAAAATTATTAACTGAACCTCTGTTGCAGTCACATGCCTTTGGGTGAAGAGAGGACTGCAATACGTTCATATTACAAAGATGCCTCCCCTCACATTCCTGTATAAGACAGAGATCATCATCCTCAACAGTCAGTTCTCAGTGAAGTCCACTTGATTCCCCTTCCCCTCCCCTGGTCCTTCTCCTGCCACCTTGGATGTCCCTGCAGGCCTGCCCATGAGCCAGAGCTGGGCACAGTGCAGCTACAAGTAAGACGGGACCCAGGACAAGGCAGAGGAGACCCAAGGTGGCAGAGGAGACTCGTGACTAATTAAAGATACCCTTCCTTTATACACCAGAAAGTACAGCTCCCCAGATTGGTCTCTGAAATAACAAACTCCTATATGATGAAAAGTTTGTTTTGAAGTAGCATTCATCAAGTCCAGAAATAGTTCTCACAGCTTATTTGCCCAGAGGTTCCAGATGGATGACCTCTCTGAAAGTGTTTTTATTGCACTGACATCTCATGTACCAAATCTAATATTCCAAATTCCAGTTAATTTTATCACATGATAATTTAAATGCCTCTATCATTAAGGTAAGGAAAATATTTTTGTAGCCCCTCTGTTCCAACTCACAGTGGTCACCTAAAGCACAAGATTTTCTCTTTCACTGTAGCTGCTATCGGAAATATTTTAGACTAATATACATATAGGATCCACTTTTTAATGCATTAAAGTATCCATATTTATTTTTAAATGAAGGTGGGAATCCAAGAGAGTTCCATGGCTGCAGAGTGGAACAATCAACAACATCCCTTTAGTCCATTTAGGGACATTTTCATGGGGACATTTGACATTTTAAAGTAGCTTTAAGCACCTAACTAGATGTTAGCCTATGGGTTGAATTTCAGATTCAGTGTCTCATTGTTTGTGTTTGGAACTCATTTGTTGTGAATAGTCATTTGTTTGTTTTAAGGCTGGTTGTTACTCTTGGTATTTGTGATTGGAACCGGTCCCTGGAAGTGATGCTGACCACGTGAATTCAAAATTATTGTGGGAGTAAAGACTCCAAGCAATGTTTCATGGCATTTGTGTGATTTGCCCTCCTAGGAGCCAGTGTTTCTCAGAGTATAACCTCTTTTCCTTTCTTACATTCATCAGTAGTCCTTGACAGTTTAATCTTAAATTGCATTTCCACTGCCTAAATGAGTCCTGTCTGATGCCTTCCTAACCTGATGGGATTCACTCATAACAGTTTCTTAAAGCTTTCAGTGTATTCCTTTACTTACCAGTTAAAATAATTCCAAAATATCCAAAACCCCAACATCCTATGGAAACAGTTAATTTTGAAACTCATTACTTGGATTAAGTCCAGGCAAATCTCAACCCTGTGGCAGATTTAACTGCAGGTTTCCAAAGGATTACTTAATTTATAGGCTTTGCAGGATCTCTCAGATCTGAGTTATTTTGGCTTTTGAAAGTTCCTTGGCGGATGCCCAAGTGCTGGGAGCTGTCATTTTGAATTCAAGTTAATTCATTTGTTTGTCTAAATCATTTCTAAAAGTTTACCTCCTGGATCTAAGTGTCACACACAAAAAAAATCCAGCTGTGATAGAAATCCTTAGGATAATGAAAGAAATCTCATTGGTGCAGTAGAATTTCTTCTGTAATCACCTTTAGGTGGAGCAGAGTGCTGTCCCCCAAGGTTTCTAGCTTAGTAGGAGTGCTACAGAGAGCACTCCTGTATGCAAGTACCTGTACTGTACATGGTCACTTCCATCTTTGGTTCTCTTAAACACTGTGCAGCAGATGTAGATTCACAGTAAGGACCAAGGTAAATCCTTCAGAAGATGTGTTCAGAGGGCAAAAAACAGCAGGTGCTGACCCAAATGCACTTTTTTTCTTCTTTTCTGGCCAATATTAACAAGACAATTTTTATACATTCTTCTAATCCTTGCTCATCAGACTACCAGTCCTTTACCAGAACTCCATACAGTGAGGGTTTTGCAACCCACAGAGCAGCAAGGATAATTTCTATCTCACAAATGCTGCAGACTAAACAGAAGATAAGAGCTGCCAGATGGGTTTCCCAAGGGATAGCACTGGGAAGCAATGACACAGTGTGGTCAGATCATGTTGGAGCACAGCAGCAGCCTCTTCTTGATAACAGGCAACTTTGTGTAAGGCTGCAGAGGAGAAGGACAAGGCAGCTCGTCAGGGCTCATGGAAAGCTCACAAAATGGTTCCTCAAACTATTTACGAACAAAACATGATCCTTTTTAATTGGTTCCATCTTCACCCCATTCCCCATCATGCTTCCACAGAGCAAACAGATGAGTAAGTGTCTATTAGCTCAGCTCTGATGTTACTCTCAGCTTCTAATCCCCAGACTGAGACTCACCCAATGAGACAGTGTGAGAAGATGTGTTCGGTTCCTTTTCATCTCACCTGTGAGGCTGCCAGCTCAGGATATATTGATGCAAGGGGCTGGTTTATTTGCTTTGAGAGTGCATGACCTCCTCCCAACAGCTTTGGCTGCTGCCCTGGCGCTGACAGCGAGAGCAAGATTAACCCCGGCTCTTCCTCGATGTGAGCCATAACCTCTTTGTAGGCATGGCAACGTGACTGATGAGCAGCAGTTGAGAAAATAAGAACAAATACCAGCATAATATTGTAAGCAGAAGATGAGATTACAAGTGATCTGCTTTTTTCTGTAAGGCTAATTGTTCCCATTATGAGATTAAACTGATTGATTTCCCATCAGAAATGGTGCCTAGAAGAACAAACTCAAAACCTGTGGTATAATGTGAGTCACTTTACCAAGCAGCTAAACACTGAGCTTTTGTATTTTTTTCTTGTGAAATCATGACAGATGTCAGCTGTTGGTATATTCTCAAATCTGGTATATTTTTAGTATGATTATTTCATAAAGTAGAAAATAAGTGATTGTACCTATTCAGCAGAGGAGGTTCCCAGCCTTTCTTTGGGATTTCAGCACTTATCACCCCAACTCTTGACTCTGTTGATAGTGATGCTTCCTTTTTTGGGTCTTGTACAGCTCCAGAGCACAGACAACTGGAGAAAATTAAGCTGAATGTTCCCAATTTATGTAGGTCAAGGAAAGTTTGCCTTTTATCGCTCAGAGATAAGTACAGCAAACTAACTGTTTTTGAAAGGCTGAGTTCCACAGATGCCAATATTAAGCCTCAGTAATCACAAAGTTTTCTGTAGGTGGGTTTCAAAGAAATTCACCATTCATTTCAGAATGTCCCCAGCCTTACACTAACAGGGACTCAGGGACAAACAGTACACTAACAGATGTGGGGATAAGCCGTGTGATGTATAATACCCATGCATTCTGACAGAACTTATTCAGCCCAGTGCATCAGCTGCTGTCTTGCTCTGTGCTAGGCTATGGATGCTGTGCCAAGGTTGTCTGATACTCTGTCCTGGGAGAATATCGAGTGAGTGCTCTTCAACTTTGCACTCTGCAGAGTATGAACTGTATTCACAACAAGGGCAAAGCACCACCAATAAAATTGGGTGAGAACAGGACTTAAGGCACACAGTTCAGCTCAGTGTAGATGCTTTCTAGCTCCATTCAGGCTGTTCTTCATCACTTGCAGGACTTTTTCAGAAGTTATCTACAGAGGCACAAGTATCTTCACACTACAGGTGAAATCCATTAATAGACAGTCACAGCATCACCTCTTATTGCCTTGGAGGAACTGAAGAAAATATCTCCTAGATTTAAATGGAGAAGGCAGAGCCTATTTGAGCATGTTTATCCTGGATGTGAGAAGCGTGTTTAACAATTTGAACTCTTCCCAACTTCCTCAGTTCATCAGATTTCTGGAGGAGGACTTCCAAATATCTTTTGAAAAATATTTTACTTGAACTTTGAGGTGAGACGCCATGAGGTGCTCCAGCTAGATAGAAGAATAAGCAGTCATCATCCATGAGCATTAAATGAAGACATTCAGTAACGATAACACCCACCGAAGAAGCTCCCTACTGACAGCACAGGATTTAGCTCAGCTCTTATTTTTTGGTTACTGTCAAGAGACAAATGGACTAAGCCTTCCTCTTACTGCCAGGGCCTGCAGGCCAAAGTTCAGCTGTCATGTCTAGGAGTGAATTTCCTGAGCATCAAGCGAGACTAAAAGCAGGCAAATTGACACCCAAATACAACGTTCAAGATAGCGATAACTATTCAAGATTGGTCTTTTGAATTATTATGTCTCTTGTCTTATTTCTCTCTTAATATTCCCTGAGTTTACCTTTGTGTGCCCAGACCAGACAAACGTAACAGCACAAGTTCAGAAACCCTGAATACAGGCAGTAGCTTTAATGAGTAGGCAAAAAATAAAAGTATTTGCCAATATTTGTATTCTAGCACATAGGGAGGAACTCATGAATGCTTGCAGGAATGTAACATATCAACCTCCTTAAACAGCCATATCCTGTTTCTTTTGTTTCTTTCTCTGCTTTTGCAGTGACTGTTGCTACACTATCCATCACTGCTCCTTTCATCTGTCAGGCCCTCCAGTCGCCCGCCTACAGCTCTGTACCTGCCTCCTCAGGTCTGAGCTGTCTGGATTTCCCTCAAGATTATCTTTTTAGGGTGTACATGCCTGTCCTTTTCAGCTGGAGCTATGTGGGCGATGAAGTTATTCCCTCCGGTTCCTCAGCAGCCTTCCCGTATATCAGGAACCAGCTTGGCTGGTTGTATGAATGGGTTTCGGTCAAAGCAGATTAGTTTTAGCAGCTTTCATTGTAGGACATTCTTACTGGGGACTGAAATGAGGGTTAAGATGGGCATGGTCTAGGCTGAGACTGAGAATATGACAACTGCAGTCAGAGGATAACACATATCGACATCTGTGTTCAGAGAAGTTCAAACACATTTTTGTCCAACCCTTTCCTCTGGTATCATTAGGTTCTCGACATATCATCATGTGGCTAATAAGCTGCAGGCTCCTGCTGCTGCAGATGCTCCTCTGATCTCTTCAGATCCTTGTGCTACCTTTCCTTGTGGAGCATATTCCTTGAAGAAACTAATTCTGCACAAGTGGTAATTGAATTTTCTTTTCCCCTCATTCCAAGCATGCAGTTACTTGAATGTGGAAAAGCTGAGCTTAAAATAAATGTTTAAAGTATTTTGAAGGATTTGTCATTACTCAGAGAAGTAGGTCTGACATTTAAGTGGAGCACAAGGAAGTGGAGAGAAAGAAATGTGTTACTCAGAAACTGCGTCTGCCAGGCCAAAGTTCTGCCTTTGGCTGCATCTGGGCAACTCATTTAGGTTGAGAGACCTGCAGTGCATGATTCAGAGTAGAATTTGCCCTCAGACTTTAAATGAAATAAATGACATTTAAGAACCTGCAAGGCTGTTAGGTGATATTGTACAAAAACGTATCTAAAAGCACTGAAAACTTTGATCCAATAATCAGTGACGTCAACAGAAAAGCTCCCACCATTGATGGCGGGAAATGTCATTTCAATGAGCAGCTTGGCCAATGTCCCAAGTGTTTAGTGGGCAATAGGACAGTCAGCGATTCCAGCTACATAAAGAGTGGGATCTCACTGTTTCTTTTTTAACACATGCAGCCCCTTATGTTCTTCAGCATTTTTCTAGCTTTCTCAGGAAAGGATGTGACCTTACTATGGAGTAAAGATGCCTTATGTTCTGAAAAAATAATGCAAAAGTTCTTAAAATCCAAGGACTATGGAAAGCAAATATTATGAGCATTTGAAGCATTTGTTTGCTTCAAGCACAGTATTACAGTATGGTAATGAATCTATATCTGAACTGTAATTTATTATTAAGAAAATAACTCCCATCTGCTTCTCTGACCAAGGCATTTAATGGCCTTTTGCAAACATTATCTCCAAACTTCTCCTGGCAGACAGGATAAATAGTGTTTCTAACAAATGAGTGAAACTGTGGCATCAAATGGTTAAACAACCACTTCCAAGACAAATGGACAGCTTGTGCTAGAAATCATACTCGGTCTTCTAATTCACTTTCCTATGATTTAAGCAAAAGATGGATGTGTCTGAGAAACTCATGAGGGACTGAGAATCCGCTTCTGTCCTATCATTTGTCCCAAGGTCCAGCTTGAATATGCCACCAGTTAGTGGAAGCTAATGGTATTCCACCAAAAGGAAATAATTTCATCTTTTAAAGATACCATATAAAATAACACTTGGTTGGCCAAGAATACGGTAATTTTATGGACGTTTAAGCATGCAAGGTGAGGCGTCACGAGATCAGACAAATCCTAGCAATACTAAGGACTCATAAAATGCGCAGGAAAGAGGAATTGTGTGGCTTTTTTAATTCCTCTGTGCATTTTGAAGATTGAACCTTTTTTTTTTGGTTGGCTTTAAATCTTAATGGTGCTCTAAAACTTGTTATTTTTTCTCAGCAACACCAGCATCAATCGGTTGATGGTTCTGCTGAGTGTGGCCAGCAGCAGCGCAGCATTGCCTCTGCATGCCTGCTGTCAGGAAACCCTTGTCAGCCCCAAGTTGCATTTTTCATCATTTTTCTTTAGTTCACCCCAGGAACCATTCGCTGCTTCTTTTGATATCTTAATGTCAGCACCGCTTTTAATGCAATCACTGTTACTGCTGAGGGAGAGACAATACAAATACTTGGCACGGGCTGATATTTACTTTTCTGTTTTCATGGACGCAGAGTCGATTGTGCCTGTTTGGAATGTCTCGGGAGAAGCATGAATAGTTTAAACATGTGTTCAAGGAAGCTTTTTAGTTTATGGATCCCCAGGTATTTGTCCAAGTTGTGCTATTGTAGGATTTTTTTAAATAGGTGTACTATTGCTTTTCTAAGAGACAGTGAAAAAAAAAAATCCGGACAGATGAACTATTCCTTAGACTTTGCAAAGAAAGAAGAATTGCTGAGTTAGCACTGGGGGCAGCCCAGCCCAGCTCCAGCCCCTTCCCTGGCTCTGGTGGGATGACCACCTGGCCACACCACAGCACGGGGAGCATCCCTCCAGGAGAGCACGGCTGAGCCTTCATGCCTTTCAGGTGTATGTCAAGTGAGTGTTTCTTAAATCCTCTTTAGCAGAGGTCAATATAACCTTCTGGGGGAAATAAATTTGGTGGGATTTCTTGTGTAGCCTTGGCGCAACGGTTTTAATTTACAGCTACATAAGAGGTTACTTTGCGGGCTGTGTTTTTCCCTCTGTTTCACTTGCATGCAGAGACATGTGTGTATGGGTTTGGGTGAGTTTTGGCAGCAGTTTTGCATATCGCTTTGGGATGTCTCTCGTGGCTGGTGACCCAAAGATCGTGAAGAAGCAGAGTGAGGAACAGGGAATGCTGTAGGGCAGGTTCTGGGTCATGCACCCTGCCCAGGAATGGCTATTCCTGCCCTACTCCACTTGCCCCAATGGATGCTCATTGCAAAGGCTTGATTAGAGAAGGATTTTCCCATTACACAGTTATTTTGCGTTGGCTAACTCAGTCTGAGAGTGTAGTGCAGATGTAGCTGTGAGAGCCCAGGCCATGGCTTTTGTATGTACTGCAAGCTTTATCCACAGGTCCAACCTAATCTAGGTGGACCTGCTTTAGCAGGTGGGTTAGACTAGATGATCTTTAGAGGTCCCTTCCAACTCCTACCATTCTGTGATTCTGTGATTCACAGTCATCTTTCAGAAATGGACTCCTTAGCATTTGCTGGTCAACAAGCACTGAGGAAGCACTTTGAAGAATCACAGAGCACATGAGGCTGGACCAGACCTCTGGAGCTCATTGGCCTGAGCTCTGGCTCACAGCAGTGCCAGCTCTGTAGTTAGACCTCATTCCCAAATCACATGGGGTCTTGAAGAGTTGAAGAAGCAGTCTAGTGCTCTTGAAAGGCCACAGAAACAGCGAGCATCTTGATGGTTTATAAAGTGAAGCTAGGGTGGAGCAGGCACGTAGCTGAGTTCAACAGCAGAGAGGTTTCTCTGCATCTCACAGTCATTGAGCATCAACTGCTGATGACTCATTTGGAAATGATTTGTTGGCAGTGTGTCCCCAGCCAGCACACAGCCTCCATCCAACCATTCCCGCAGACCCCCTTACTGCACATGCTGTTTCCGTGCTGTCAGGCAGGGATGAAATCCAGCTGACAACAATAGATACTAGGGAAAAAAATCCCTAAGAGTTTCTGATCCTGTAAGGGATTAGACAAAGGAAAGAGTGGAAGCCCCCTTGCTGAACTTGGCAAAAAATTTTGGACAGTGCTGTCAGGAAAATATTCTTCACTGAAAAAGTGAGGCAACTTATTAGGTCTTTTTTCTATTTCTGTGACTATGAAGACAGAATTCATGAGTAAGAGGCTGTTACGGCCGGTGTCCAACAGAATGGTTACAACATGCTTAGGGAAGCACACTTTTTCTTTCCTTTTGGTCAATCAAATGTGGTATTTTTAGTCCTGGACAGAGCTTTCTCCTCTGTAATGATGTAAGGTTCCTGTTAGGTCATCAGATTGGATCACCCACTGTAAAAAAGCTGAAAAGAGACAAAATTGCACACCCCGTTAGATCTGAGCATCAGCTCGAGGTGGGAAGGCAGGGACAGACTTTCTGCTGCTGAATCGCGCCCAAGCAGTGGAGCAGGCAGGACGGAGAAGCCCAAACAAACCGCAAAGCCTGATTCTGGTTTGAACTGAACTCTTGTTAATTTATCTCCATTTATGGAGTTATTGTATGTCAGACAGAATATTATGCTACTTTATAGCTGCTTCGTTTGAGGCAAAATATGCGATGACCTAAACAAATACCAAAATCCACAAATTATACCCAGGTGGCAAATTTATTGTTCGTGTTTTTAAAAGCCTTTTATATATAATCCTCCTCGTGGGTGGCTAATCAGTGAGGCTGGATCTCAACTGGCTGGTGTCAGTCTGCACGGCTGTGTCCAAGTGTATTCATCCCTGCTGCTTTATGCCAACTAACCGTTTGCCTCCTCTATTTTCATGTTCTTACACTGAGAAAACTCTTAGCTTATCTCCTACCATTAAAAAGAAGACTTAATAAAGCTGAAATGGTTGTTGTAAGTGCTAAAGTAAGATCTTCATTTTGTAGGGGTACTGGTTTGCAAAAGGGCCAAGGAGGCTGTCCTGTTTGGAGCAGCCTGAGGGCAGAGCAGTCCCCTATGCCTTTTTGGTGGCCCAGACCTTTCAGGCTGCAGCTGCTCAGCAGAGACTCCTCCATGGCCTGGAGGGGATCCGGCCCTTTGTATCTCCACCCTCCCACATCCCAGCATCTCACTGCTTTGGACATGTTTTCTCTGTAGCTTGAGGTCTCTGCTTCTCCCAGCTCACTCCTCCAGGGTTATGTAACTCCACTATAAAGCAGCCTCAGGAGGGTTTTTTTCCACCTCCTGGTTTTTTTCCTCTCTTAGGCAGTCAAATCACATTCATCTAAAGCTTTTTTTCTTTTTTCTTTTTTTTTTTTCTTTTTTTTTTTTTTTTGCAAGAAACTAAAGTAATTTCCTTTGAACAGTCATTTGAAGCTCGTTAGTTTATAAAGAAATCTGATGCTCTTCCATCAGGCACTTCCCCTGCGTTCCTGGCCTGTGTGTGGGTAGGAAGCGCAGGTGCCTCAACCTTGGACTGCTGGCACCCGGCACAGTGGGAGAATAAAAGTGCAAAGCTGTTTCCCTTGAATATTCAGACTGATGACTTCCTAAACTCTTCTAGCATGGAAAATTTTGCAGCATCTGCTTAGAGATGCTAAGCACTTCTAAGAAAACCAACAATGTTTTTCTATAGATCTATAAAATATAAAGGGTCAGTTCCTCGGGCGCTGTGAGTCAGCGTAGACTTGGGGACTTAACAAATGACTGCTGTGTCCTGTTGTGCATGGGGACACCTCCACAGTGCTTTGTATAAAACTTATGCTTTTCAGACATGTGGTCCCTCCTTGGCTGACCCACTCACTGAAAGCAACAGGACATTTTGGGTGGATGGATGCAGACAGACACAAGTTCCAGGTGTATGTCATGCACAGATGCCCAAAAATAATGTTGGGGTGTGGAAAAGACATTTCTGGTACGTTAGAGGTGCCTTGGGGAAGTTTCTGAGTGAGGCTGGAGCCTAAATGGGATTTACTTTTGCTGAATGCACCAAGGGGCCCCTAAACATTTTGTATATTGGCTCTGATCCAACCCACGTGAGCCTTCCCATCAATGTGGCTTTTCAGAGTAGGCCAGAAGAAGGAATGGATTGCTTGTGATATTTCCCAGGCATTTGCTTTACAGTCACTGAAGACAAAATGTATTTGGTTTCTAATGAAACAGGGATGTTTCTAGGCATAATGAAGTTCTTGCCTTTGTTTTGCATTTCATAGTCCAGCATTATGTGACATATAAAACCACTCAATTTATTTTCCGTTGCCTGTAAGTAAATTCCCCCATAAGACCACCACTGAGCAGATGCTATCAAGGAGGCCAGCCCTGTTCTTACAGTCCTGTTCCCTGGGCTTGGCCAGGCCCCTGGCCCTGGCTTACCCTGCTGCAGAGACCGAACCTGCTGCGTGATGCTGTGTGCATTTACTGAGTGAATGCAGTGCACACTTCCTGACATAATGTAGCCCAGACAGCCACAAGACCTGTCTCTGTCACAAATGTGTCACAGCCTGTGTTCAGTCCTAATTCCCGTGGGCCTTTTTCAGGCAAACACTCCTCATGCCAGCTAGGCCTGAACCATGACATCCATCCTGAAGGCCAGCAAATGCATGTAACATTTCTGAGTCAGTGCAAGCAACATGTGCTTTGTTGGGAACAGTGCTTTGTCTCCTCCATAAGCAAAACACACCTATGTCATAACCTGTGATTGTAGTGAATAAACTCATCTGGTGGATGTGAGCAGATTATTGTGGTTTTATCCTTTTTGTGTAAGGAGAACATCCTTTTTGTGTAAGGTTTTGTGGCAGTAGTTCCTCATTCTGTAGCATTGTCCTTCTGAGGGTCTGACAGTGGAGCTCTTGGCACCAGGACAGCTCTGTGGCTCTTGGATGCAGTTCTCCTGACCACCTCAATCCATCCCTTTGAGCTGGCCCTCGGCCCAGCCCATCCTCCTGTCCTCCTGCAACTAGAGGAGCTGGTATGTCCTTTTTGCCAGTATTGGCAGAGTTAGGGGATGGAGATTTGGAAATCCTGCTGTGAGATGGAGAGAAGGAAAAGCCTTTTTTACAAGTTGAAAAGCTGAGATGTGCAGAAATGAATTGACCTTACATAGGCATTTGGGAATAAAAACGCAGCCTGTGTCTTTCAAATTGCAGTCCCATGAATTCATACAGAACCACCTTCTCTGCACCCCTCTGTTTGGCTGTAGGTGTGCCTCGTTCACTCCAGGAGCTGGCACTGCTCCTGGAAGCTCCCCAAGGAGCAGCAGTGTAGAAGCAACTCTGGAGGTGTCACGCCTGGAGGGGCTCGTAGCTTCTTTCCCCTGGCACTTGCTGCTTGTGTATTTTGAAAGCACGTGGAGAATCAAGCACACTGTGATGGATGTTTTCCATGTGAAGTCTGCTTGCCAGAGCATACGGGCTGTGCTGAGTCTTCATCTCCTTCAGTGTCTGGAAGTCATGTTAAGAGCACCTGCTTCTCTTCACAGATGATAACTAACACACAGTACTGTGTTTCTTTTGCATTTAATGAAGGAATTACTCCCTAAAGGACTCAGTACAAAATCCCTGTGTTGTTAAAGATGTGCCAATGTTTTCTTTGCAAATCTTTGGTTCCTAAAGATAGCGGAAAGACGTCTTTTAACTTACTGTGGCTGGGTTGGGGCCCTAAATTGAGTTAACTTCAGGGTAGTCCCAAGGAAACCTGTTGTTTTCTAAATGTGAAAAAAAAAAAAAAAGATAACATATTCTGTTTGCTGTGATTGCAGGGGAAAAAATACAAGGATTTTTTTAGCTTCAGGCTTTTTGCTTTTATGCTCTGCAACCAGGTGCTCATGAGTGCATGTACCCTGATCTACACCACTGGTGTTGTGCTGTTCATAATAATGTGGTCAGAAAAACAATTGGATCCTGTTAGTGTTCCCACAACTCAAGGGTACCTTGTGAGGTTCTTGAGTTGAACTCAAACGATCCCGATTCATTTGAGTCGGACTACTGAATATACTATTGTAATTGAGTTCAGGGCATTGGGAATGCTTTACAGAATCTGGGTTTCTAATTAATGTTTCATTTAAATAAATGGATCTTCTGATCCTCATCTCTTCCCTGTCACGGTGTTTAGTGAAGGAGAATATACAGATGTTGAAATCCAGCACACATTTGCAATTAGTGCCACAGATAATCCACTTTGGTGTCTGATATGGGGCACAAAGGGTTGAGATAAGGACAGTGAGGTTTTTCAGGATACTCTTTGCAATCGCTTTATAAACCAGCTAATTTAGAAATCAGCTTATTAGCAATCAGAGGTCAAATATTTGGATAAATGTCAGCTTCTCCTGTGCTGAGCACCAGTCAATTCCAAATGTGAAGAAAACCAACCTTTCTTCAGAGTTCTCCATTTCACAACAGCAAAAGAAACTCGTGCTCCTCAAATTATTAAAATGACAGGGGGAGATAGCCTCGAATTCACTGCTGAGCATTTGTGTGGCCCAGGTCAGCAATTAGTGTGGCCTCAGGTGTCAAAGGCTGGGACCCGAGAGCGTCTGCTCGGCCCTGGCTCTGCTGCCACGGGGCTGCATGAGGCCCATGCTCCTCCAGCCCTGCCCTAAACCAGGAAAACCTCTCCACCTTCTACTGAAAAAGGCTTGGAGATCCACGGAGACAGGAACAGGGTCTTAGACTGCTGCTGTTGCTCTGGTCATAAAACTCCCCTAAAATAGCCTCTTTGTTTTGGAATTTCACCCCCCAAAATAAGCCACAGTGTTCTGGATTATGAGCTCATTTAGAAACACTGTGTTTCAGAGAAGTTTTGAAGTGACTTACATTTTATTGAAATAGGCCCTGAGGTTTATAATGATTTGCTCTTTGTTTATTCCTCAAGCCCAACCTGCAATTTTTTGCCTTTTTTTCTGTGTGACGGTAGCCAAAAGAGCCATTACAAATCTCGGGCTGCAGCATTTTGTGAGTCAGTGTCTGCTTTTACAGCAGAAGGCAAGCCAGGGTTACCACTAGGCTTGTTTATATGGAATCATGGTAATTAATTGCTGGAGATATGCTTTGGCTGTATATCATTTCATTGGTATTGGACTGTGCTCATCCTGGCTAAACACAGTTTATTTTCAGCTGCTGCCCTCTCCTTCCCTTCCCAGCTGTTTGCATCGCTATGCCCCGGCATGAAATACCTGGAGGCATTTTAGCTAGAACCCCCAAATTCCTGTCACCACCTTCACGGTGGTTGCAGCTGTGAGTCTTGGCTTGAGAGGGGAACTCCGAGAGGCTGGAGCCAGCCTGGGGATCAGCTCCTCTGCTGCCCTTCCCTGCAGCTGGAATTCGGCACCCGACCAGCTGCTGTGAGCAGCTCGCCTGGACTCTCTGTTTGCTTCAAAGTCTGGAAAGCACCTTTGCTTTCGAAGTGTTGCCAATTTGTCTCAACTAATTATTGACTCAGCTAATTTGACTCATTGCTAATTATTTATTTGAGGAAATCAGTGGTGGTTCTTAAATGCGGATTTTTGCTGGCAAAGGCGGCACAGGAGTCTGGATTCTTGGCTTTAACCATTTTACCCAGAAACTCAGACGTGGCAGAGGAGACAGGCCTGGCCAAGCACTACAATCCATGCGGATGCCTGTTTGTGTGGAAAACCAATAGGCTACTAAAAGGAGACCACTGGGTGCACTAATGGGGATGGGACTGATGGGGAAGGCAGAGACATGGCCAACCCTGGCTGCTTGCCAGGAGAGATATGGGAAGCTTGGCCCCTCTCATCACTGTTGCCCTCCAGGGTCAGTGTCCATTGTCTGAACAGCATTTGGTTATCAGCTGCTCCATATTGTGCTGAGTGCATAGTAGTGGGGCAAGATTTGGGGCAGGTCACAGCTCTTTGCCCTGCCTCCTCCTCTCTCTCCCGCAGGAGACTGTCCGCCTAATCCTCATTGCCTGCAGGAGCAGGGTGAGGGCTCCCCTGCCTCAGCACTGCACCCTGGTAATTCCCACTGGTTCTTCTTGAGGTTGCTCCCTGCCCTACTTTCCAAACTTCTCTTTAATAAACTCAAGAGGGTTCACAGAGGCAGAAACACCGTCAACTCTCCCTCCAGACTCAACACCATGCAAAATTAGGAGTGCTAGGGCTGGATTTCTGGTCTCTACGATGGGCAGCAGATGTGAGCAGGGACTGCAAGCTCTCCTGATAATCTAGTGTAATAATGGTGTTAGCAAGGGCTAACTCATTGTATCAAAATGACCATTACATCTTGTGCGTATTTATCGCCAAGTATGTTGGCTTTTGAGTTACTTGACAAAACGTGGCCTCATCTGCTCTCTTCTGTTTGGCACCGTGTCAGGAGACCATGGAAAACAGGGAATCCTATTCCACAGGCTTTTAGAAAGGAGGTTAAAAAAAGAAAAAAGAAAAAAGGGAAAAGAAAGTCAACATGTTTTTTATGATAATGTCTTAATTAGGCAAGCAATCAATTTGATGGGTTTTGTGTGATTTTTAGTTCCTGCCTACAAACAGAGGATTTTTTTTAATGCAGTAGACTGTTCATAAAGCCTCTCTGCTATTTATCCCTTTGACCTCTGCATTACCCCAGCTATGGCTAGGATGACAGATGTACATCCACACACTCAGAGCAGTGAGGTTTAGAGTGACTCATCCAGTATGAAACTCCCAGGACAAACAAAATCCCTTCAGATGGAGAGAGGTGTTAGACCAGCAGCTGCTTTGGGGCAGACTTGGTAGACTTTCTGGACTGACTCCTTAGAAGCATGAGTGCTCAGGAGGGGGGTTTATCTGGCTGTAGGTGTTAACATCCACGTGTAGGTCACCCAGGAAACAGCCTGGCTCCAGTGGAAGGGAGAAATAAAAAGATCCTCTGGGCTTCAGCGCCCTTCTTGAAAGGCAATGCAACGGGCACTGCATTGGATTCTGCCAAGGGCAGGCAGCCTTTTGTCAGAGATGGAGAAGACATGGAGCTGAAAGGAGCTGAAATAAGTAAGATGCAGTACAGCGGGGACATACCAAGTACAGGAACAGTTGCAAAGTGAGGAACAGCCAGTCACTTCTGCTGGGAAGGCGGGTGGAGGACAAAGAAATCCCCAGCTGCACAAGTCCTGCTGGGACACACAGCACCCTGCTGGAGCAGGAGAGCTTTGTACCAGACAAGTGGAGGAATCTTTTTTCTGTGCCAGCTGCAGGACAGGCCCCAGCCTGTGTGGCTGTGCATCGTGCACGCTGGTCCTTCTTAAGGCAGAGATGTGAAATAAAAGACCGTTGGCAGCCTTGCTTCAACAATAGTTCCTCTTTTTGGCACGCTGGGCATGACCTCACAGTTTCTGTGGCTTATAACTGAGGTTTGAAATCAGACTTTCTCCCTTGCACTTTTGGTTTTAAAATAATCTGCTTTTCCCAAGGTGCAAAAATGGCATTTACAAACCTTGGTGTGTAAATCAACCAGAGTTTTACTATAGTACTCTGAGGACAGCTGCATCCCGTGGGTCACAGTCCTGTGCTGGGGATGGGAGCATGTAATAACCCATCCCCAAAGGCTGCCATGGTAGAGGGAACAGCTTGAACCACATAACTACCCCAAGACAAGTGTTTGGATAGCTTTCAATGCTGTTAATGAACTGACTGGAAACAGAACAGTCACAATAGAGCTGACCACGATTGCTCGTAGCTGGCTGACGCCCTTGAACTCCCATGCTTTCTCTGAAGTTGGGCAGTTCTCAGCTGCTTTAGCACTCTGGAGTGACTTTCGACTGTGACATCAACATGACATGTCACACAGACTCTGTCTGCTTGGTTTCTGGATATTACCAGCATCATGCTGTATTTCCCTAAAGCCGGCACTCCAATTTGTTGCTCTGTTTGTTCCAACACTTCTAGTATACTTGCTTGTTCATGTGCTTGGATCCCCTTGGCAGTCACGGGGCCCTCCATCCACAGGCAAAGGGGAAATTGCATGATTGCACGGAAAATACCAATAATGTTGTTGAGTTTTGTTGCCGTGGGAACAGGAGCTCAAACCAGAAAAGCGGCCCATCAGATGGCGGAAGGCTGCCTGTTGTGGAGAATGCCTAGAGTTCTGTCTTTAAACAATGACATAGCAAAAGAATGAGACACAAAAGACCAAGCGCTGCTCTGCAGATTAGTCTTCCATTTCTTTTGACCTTTAACTATAAATCGTCTCTCTTGGGACTGTTTCATAACATAATCTTATATTGTACGTGATTTTGTCATGCACTTACTTTAACAAATGGGTCTATGTATTCCTCTCTCTCTTTGTGCAACTTTCTGTGAGTAAAATACTTCATGAAGAAATGAAAGAGTCTATTCACCTTCAGCCCTCATAAATTTCTGATGTTAACATACAAATGCATGAGACCTCCTGCAGTCTATACCCAGATGTTAGATGTAGTGGCTTTTCATCTTTCAGTCTTGTCACTAGGTTGCTTTTATTTAGGAATGATTAGGATTCAAAGAGGAGCTGAATACTTCTGTGCTTAGTGAGCACATCTGCAGCTATAAAAATGCCAGGCCACAGAGGAGCAGGAAAGTCAAATTACGCTGCACATGGCCTGCAAACAGCAGGACTCTGCCAAGCTCTCTGGTGCTGAGGGAGGTCCTATGGACAGCCAGGGCTGGTTCCCACCCATGCTGGCAGAACAGAACTCAGCATCACACCCAGCTCTAGCACCAACTTCCTTTGTCCTCAAAGGCTTTTTCTAGCAGTGTTTACTGGCGTCCATCCTATGTTAATATATTGTTGGTCTGGTGTGATCAGAACAGAACCATGGACTTCTGCAGCTTTGCAGTGAGGCCATGGTGAGGAGACAGCTCCCATCATTTCTTGATTGGGGCATTTCCACCCACACAAATGAAAGGTGAGTGACTGCAAGGAAATGATGCTCCAGTTTAGCTGCCACTCCAGCCACCTCAGGACACAGAAGACCCAGCAAGGAGTGGGCTCCTAATAAGCTCCACGTTGAACATTCAAAAACTGTTGTTTCTTCCAAGCTGGTGAGAATTTATACGGTCTTCTGCCGGCTTATGACATCCACATCTGTGAGGCATCACCAAAATGCACAGCCAAACATCATATCGATAGAGGAGGAGGAATAAAGAGCTTGAGCTAGCGCAGAGAAGCGATTTTCCCAAGGCAGGGTGGGGCCATCACACCATGACTCCCTCGGCTTTGAGCTGGAGGCCCATGACGACTGCACTGAGCTGAGCAAGAGCTTAGCCGGCTGAGTCAGCCTTAAAGGCCGGGGCCAGGCAGGAGGGAGCAGGGTTATGAATGGGCTGTCAGGCCCTCCTGGAGAGGCCTGACTTTATTAGGTAGCATTACAGCTGCTGGCCACTCTCCATGGGAGTTTTAAAAATGCTTTAAAAAAAAATCTTACAGAGCGGGTGCAGACCCAGTTGACAGGAGTGTCTGCCCCTGGAATGGCTAAATTCCTGGTGTATTTTTAACATCTTCATTGCCCTTTGCACTCAGCCTTTGAAGCTTTCAGAACTCCTGTCACATCTCTTTTTTTACTTTTTTTTCCCCCCTTTTTAAAGAGGGGAGGGAGAGTATTGACCCAGGGCAGCAGGTGATGGGTTCCTCCTGGCCCAGTCATGCCCTGGGATGCATTTCTCCTCTCTACTTCCTTTGTACCCTCCTCAAACAGCCATCTCAAAAGTGGAAGGGCACAGGGTACTGCTGCAGAGTCTCTGAGTCCCCCGTGGGTGATGGCTCCGTCAGGCCTGGGTGTGCATAGGCCATGCTGCGCAGCCATGTGACCAGTGGTGCCAGGCTGCAAGGACAGGAACTGGTGCTCATCTCGAAGTCAAAAGAGGGGGCAGGAATGCAGGGTAAAGTCCAGGCAGTCACAGGATGAACTTTGGTGTCAATTCACTTCGCTTTCCTTGAGAAAGTGTCTCTAAGACCATGCAGAGAAATAGTCCTGCTGTGTGTCAACTGTTTTTTCAGCCAGCAGTCTGTGATGCAACTCCTGGCTGGCCAGAGTGAGGCCAGATGCAGAGCAGTTAAGGTTGGCTTCCTGCTCACCTGGTGTCCCATCCAGAAAGTCCCTGCTCCAGTTTACATTAATTTAGAAACAGTCTCTTTTGGGCCACACACTTTCTGTAGGCCCCTGGGGGAAAGTGCTAAAGGGGGGCTGATTCTTTCCTGCTCATTTGTTTCCTGACCACCCTGACAAAGTGGTGACAAAGGCTGCATTTAGCAGGAGCTGTGGCAATGGCCGATGCCATTCGGACACTGTTCTGCTTTGTGCCAGTGATTCACAGAGGCCCCCACAAACCCTCTTCCCTTCATAGCCAGCTTGGGCTCCTGCACTGACAGCTCAGCAGGAGCAGATTTCCCCTTCAGCTCAACCAGATTAATCCAAAAATTGTTCTGTCAGGATGAGGAGATCAGCAACAACATTACCCATCCCAGGGTGACTGAGAGCCTGTCAATCCCACTAATTCTGTGTTTCAGCATCAAGCTGCTGAGTCAATCACCAATCTGTATTTGGAGATATTTAATGTTTTTAGTATAAGATCAGGATCCTCCGGTTTTGCAGAGCATTCTTTTACTTTGCATTCTTTTACTTTAAAAGCAGCATGGCACACATCCTAAATACAGAAATACCCATTGTTTTCCAGTTGGGTTGTAATAGCACCATTGGAACTGTTAAATTCACTGCCTGGATTTTTTTGCCAGTTACTTTGTTAGTACATAAAATATGTATCATAGAAGCTGGTATCATGTTAAAAATTGTGTGCTGCATAGTAAAACGTGTTGCTTACGTGTGTAGCCACAACACATTGGCAAAATGTGAATTTGTATTTATGCTTGATAGGAGGTAACAAGTACTTCCATATTCTCCAGTTCTGCTTCCTCAGCTAGCAGAGACTCTTCCCTTTGGGCATAATAACTGTTCTACCAGGGCTATGGGTAGCTGCGTGCAGATGTATTTGTTCTGAACATCTACAGACATAAAAATGTGCAATATTTCCACGTTTGGTTTCAGCCGTGGAAGCTTTTAGGCTGGATGCACGGGAATGCAGAGCCCCTCACCCCGCTCCAGATCTGTCTGATGAGGGATCTGTTTGATCCTGCTCTCCCCTGAAGACGCAAGCCCAAAACTCCTCCAAAAGCCACCCTGTAGGTTACTCATTCTGCCTGTAAAGCTGCTCGCAGGGGTTGAATACATCCTCCCCCCCACACCCCCCGCCCGAGATCTTTCCCTCCCCGCCCTTCCCCACCAAGCCTTGTGAGAGCCCTTCAGCCCAAGCCTTTGCTCTCCGAAGCCCAGCCGTGCTGCAGGTCGCTACGGGCAGCCGAGCCCCCCCAGCCCCGCGACCGTGCCCCGCCAGGGCGCCGCGGCCGGCGGGCTGGAGGGACGTGGCTGGAGCCGGACCGCGTCCCGAGCTCGGCGTGCCCCCTGCCGGCCGCGTCGGGAACCGCAGCCCGGCGGCCCTGGTGCAGCGGGGAAGTCATGGCCCGGCAGAGCTGCACAGCGAGATAAACATGAGCCAGCAGTGTGCCCTCGTGGCCAGGAAAGCCAGTGGTATCCTGGGGGGCTTGAAGAAGAGTGTGGCCAGCTGGTTGAGGGAAGTTCTCCTCCCCCTCTACCCTGCCCTGGTGAGGCCTCATCTGTGTCCAGTTCTGGACTCCCCAGCTCAAGAGGGACGGAGAGCTGCTGCAGAGAGTCCAGCGCAGGGCCAGCAAGATGATCAGGGGACTGGAGCATCTTCCTCATGAAGAAAGGCTGTAAGACCCGGGGCTGTTTAGCCAGGTAAAGATTGAGAGGGCACCTTATAAATGCTTACAATATAGTACCTAAAGGAAGGGTGTTGGGAGAATGAGGCCAGTCTTTTTTCTATGGTGACCAGTGACAGGACAAGGGGTAAGGGGCACAAGCTGGAACATGAGGAGAAACTTCTTTCCTGTGAGCACAAGGGAGCTCAGGCACAAGCTGCTCAGAGAGGTTGTGGAACCGCCTTCTCTGGAGATTTCCTGTCGCACCTGGACATGTTCCTGTGCCCTCTGATGGAGGTGAACCTGCTTTAGCAGGGAGCTGGACTGGATGATCTCTGGAGGTCCCTTCCAAACTCAACCATTCAGCGATTCTGTGGATGACAGCATCCTCTTGCCCTGCTCAGGCCATGGCATGCCCGGGCATCACAGCTCTCTGGAGCAGCTGCGCGGTATGAGGGCATCAGTTGTACCTGGGTGAAGATAGAACTTGTTTGAAATGTAGGGAATGAGTTAAAAGATGTTACCTGCCAGAGAGGAAAGGGAGGGCAAGTGGGAGCGGCAGGAGGTAGGGTGGCTCTGGAGGTAAGTCCTGGAGCATCATGGCTATGTTTTTTGGTAATACTGGCTACGGTGAGTGCTAAGAGGTCCCCAACAGAATGTAAAGCTGAGCTGTTTGTGGTCCCAGGGGTGAAGATCAGTGCCAACTTTCACCAAGATACAGCTCAGAGAGGCACAGCTAATGAGCAGCTAATAAAGCATTAGGAACCTCATATAATTCTGCACCATAAAAAAAAGAGGTGCTTTGCCCTGGAGGGAGAGGGTCAGTAGGCTGTCTCGGCCAGAAGCCCAGGCCTGGGTGAGAGCAGCTATAACACCTTCCCCTATGGAAGGAAATGCATCTGGAGCCCTTGGCAAGCAGTGACATTTTCAGGCGTGCATTTTCAGGACATTTCCCAGGGGTGCTGTTGAGACTTGGGTGGCAAACAGTATGCTGAGCTCCTGTTAGAAACTCCAGCATTGCCTTGAGATGGCTCCTGTGCAATAAACAGTTCATAATGCAACAGAGAGGCACAAAGAGCCAGTTTTCCCAGCCAAATGGCTATAAGAGAACTTTCCAATAGTCCAAGAGTGTCCTTTAATTTCCTGCAGCAAAATGATCCCTAAAAGCGATGTGAAGGCAGATGCTGTCATCCAAGGCCCTGCCACGAGCTGGGCAGTCGTGGCCATGTTCCCTGGGCTGCCCATCCAGCAGCATGGGCACTGGAGTGTAAAACCACAGTTGCAAAATTGTGCCATGAGATGCATCCTTAAATAAAACCTAAGACAAATGCCAGTTCTGCCTGAAGTGATTCATTTAATTTTTGACTCCTCCAAATCATTACAGGGGCAGCACGTTAAGCTACAATACCAGGGGCTGATCTACCGCCAATTAGAAACAGCTTCATCTCTTGCAGCTTGAGACTTTGCTAATTAAAGAGTAGCCATTCTCCTGAGATTATTAGGGCCTTAAAATCTGTACTAGCTGAAGATTTGTCTGTGAGGCCAAAACTGTTTTCCCTGTGATGTTTTCTCTGACACACCCATACGTGCAACATAAGCCAGATTCAACAGACTGAAAAGGTGAGTGAAGTTTTTATTCTAAAGTATTTTTTTGTGTTTCTTGTATTAGAAATGTGAAAACATAATTTCATTTTCTTTTGAAATTCCAACTGGCTGCACAGAAAATGCAAAAGCCAAAGGACATTTTTCATGTTTACAGCAGGTACTGTTGATTAGCCTCTTGGTTATATTAATGCATGTTTTCCAAATATACTATTTTTCTGCATTAATCATGGAGCTTTAAATCTTCATTAACTACAAGGCCTCAGCTCAGTAACTGCTAAATAGAGCTGAAGTAAAGACGTATGTAACAAAGAGCAGGCTAGGAAATAAAAACACAGTTATATCATTGCAATTATATCAGGAGTTATGAATTTGCCTACAAAGAACCCTTGAACCTGCTCAAATGTCAGGAATTGTTAAATGTGTACATTCTTTACAGACATGGAATTACATTTCTTGCAGTTGAAGTTTAAATCCCTTGCCTTTCTACTTTCTCTTTTTGTTGATGATTTTATAATGTAAGAGAAGAACGTACCTCATCTTGGTTGAAGCTCTTTGCTTTATTTGAACATGCTTAGAAAATGAGGAGCTGAAAGGCCACGCTCTTCACTGTAGAACTAGTTGTTTGGAGAAGCCTCTGGCTCCTGCCCTTCCCTTGGATCATGCTAGAAACCAACAGTCTTACGTGTCCTGTCACAGGCAGAGCAAGGGAAAGTATTTCCTCTGAAATATCCTAAGAGAGTTCAAGGTGTGGATTTATGTATGGAATTGGAGCATGAGTATCTGTAGAAGATGTGCTTTTCCCTTCCAGCAGCTGAAATGAAAGGAATCCGCCGCCTTATTTAACACCTCTTTGTAAATGTGCATGCTCAGGCATTCACTGTTTGCTTACTCTGAGCATACAGTGCATACACTGTACTACTTCTTCTGCCTGTGAAGGAATAAAGATCTACTGTTCAAGTCAGCCAAATATTTTTGAAATTGAGTGATGTGCCAGAAAGGATTTCTGGAACTCCAGAAGTTAACAATCCCACTGCTGCATTTTGCTGTGCAGATGTTGCTGCCTAGGATAAGCATCAGGACTCCTGCTGCCAGGGCTCTCCTTCTTCAACACTGAAATAGGAATTGAGAAAAGATCCTTTGCAGGAGCAGGTCATGATCACAGAATCATAGAATTGTTTTAGCTGGAAGAGACCTTTAAGATCATCGAGTCCAGCCTTTGTCCCAGCCCCATCAACCACTAGACCATTTCCCTAAGTGAAACATCCAACCATCTGTTAAACACCTCCAGGGATGGTGACTCCACCACTTCCCTGGGCAGCCCATTCCAATGACTAATAACCCTTTCAGGAAAGAAATTCCTCCTCATATCCAGCCTGAACCTCCCCCTTGTGCAATTTGAGGCCATTTCCTCTTGTTCTATTGCTTGTTACTAGGGAGAACAGACCGACCTCTGCCTTGCTACAACTTCCTTTCAGGTAGTTGTAGAGAGCAATAAGGTCTCCCCTGAGCCTTCTTTTCTGCAGGCTAAACAGCCCCAGATCCCTCAGCTGTTCCTCATATGAGATGTGCTCCAAATCCTTTACCCTGGATCCTCTCCAGCACCTCAATGTCCTTGTAGAGAGGGGCCCAAAACTGGACACAGTATCCGAGGTGTGGCCTCACCAAAGCTGAGTACAGGGGAATGATCACCTCCCTACTCCTGCTGACAGCACTGTTCCTGATACAGGCCAGGATGCCATTGGCCTTCTGGGCCACCTGGGCACTCTGCTGGCTCCTGTTCAGCCGCTGTCAACCAACACTCCCAGGTCCCAGGTCCCTCTCTGCCTGCAGCTTCCCAGCCACTCCTCCCCAAGCCTGTAGCGCTGTGGGGGTTGCTGTGGCCCAAGTGCAGGACCCAGCATTTGGCCTTATTGAAACTCCTGAAACTGACCTTGGCCCAGCCATCCAGCCTGTCTAGATCTCTGTGTAAAGCTTCCCTACCCTCAAGCAGATCGACACTTCCACCCAGCTTGGTGTCATCTGCACAATTACTAAGTGTGCACTCCGTCCCGTCATCCAGATCATTAATAAAGGTGTTCAACAGGAGCGCCCCAGCACTGAGCCCTGGGAGACACCACTAGTGACCGACCACCAACTGGATTTAACTCCATTGACCACAACTCATTGGACCCAGCCATCTAACCAGTTTCTCACACAATGATGGGACAGAAGAAGAGAGACCTCTGGGAAGGAGACTGACCCTAGAACCTTCTGGCCTGGGAGGCTGTGCCGGAGCCATGAATGATACAGAACACAGATGACAGGATGACATGTGTGAGGATGATAAGGTCAAGGACTAAGTGCTCTGCAGATGGAGGAAAGATACATTCCCTTTGCATGCTCATGGCTGCAGGCCTGCAGGTTGAGGATAAATATTGCTCTGTCAAGGGTAGAATTTACACTCATGATCAATCAAATTCAGGAAAGATGCTGTCATGTTCCCAAGGATTTTAATTCTAAGATTTTAGAATCTTAGCACAAAGCTCACAGGCCCTCTCATGGGCACTCTTCATCAGCCTGGTTTCTCTTCTAAGGTGTCTGTAAAATAAGTTGTGTGTGAAGAACGGATGTGACAAGCCAGCACAGGCTGATGCAGTATGAGTAAGGGTACAAAGCTGACAGCAATTTCTGGATAAATATATCTCAGTTCCATGTGGAAAACCCACACACATAGAAGGAATTATGCCCGGAAGGTGATAGCCACCTAAAGCACAGCAATTACAAATTATCCTCTCTCTGGAGAGAAAGATTTCATATTGATCTGACTTCAGTCTGGCTCAGTGTGGGCTTTTTTAAGGTCTGGCTTTTCATCCACTAATTAGGAGTCTAAATAAAATACAAGTTGAGATTCTGTTTTGGTTTTTTTTTTTCATGGTTTTGTAATGTCTTTTACCCACATTTCTTAACTATATCTTTCCCTAAACCTAAAAGGAATAGTGTGACTGGCTGGCCTTTCCATTTCTGGATTTGATTTATGCTGGAGTCTGCAAAAGAATGACTCATAGAGCCTGCATTACATTGGCCACTCCGTCTTGTACAAAATCTGTGCTAAAATCCAAAGCATGCAGGGAGCAAGGTCTGCAGAGCACAGCACCGCACAGCACAGCACAGTACAGCACAGCACAGCACGGGATGACTCGAGTCCTCATCCACACTCCCTCTTAGACATATTCTGCTGTAAAATGAAGTTCTGCTCCTCAAACCTCTATGTTAAATGTGTCACAAGGCTAAATCCCTTGCAGGTTGCTTTCTGAGCTTCAGCTGGGGTGGTCTAGCTGCCTTCAAAGCTTTTCTATTACCAGCTAAAATTGCTGCTACGCGGCAAACAGAGGTCAGACAGACAGATAGACGGCCCTGCTCAGCAGCTGTGCCCTTGCCAGCACCCCAGTGCATTCCACATCGCTCACACCCTGGGTGCGGTGACACCAGGAGACGGGAATGTATCTGCCCTGCTGCAGCTATCAGCATCTTCCTCTGTGCTCCGAGGTCTTGCAGTATTTTCCCCTTAGTTCAGACAGGGAATGCAAGGTGAATCATCACTCCTGCTAGCCAAGTTTACAGAAGAGTGTGCTCATTTGCTGAGGAGGGGGCCAAACTTTGATTGAAAAACATAAAATGTGGATATTACTTTTAAAATGTTTCAGCCTGGACAGTGCCTCCTATGCATGTAAATGACCAGGGCTGCAACTGCTCAGTGCTTTGGCAGAGCTGCCCATCTGAAGTGCCCGCAGACAGGTTTCAGAGCAGAGTGGGAGAATAGCTGCTTCCCTCCCTGCAAGACCCTCCAATGCTTAGCAAGGGCTACAGTTTGCATTTGTACATTCCCTGGTTCTTTTAGGCACCCCTGGACAATTTGTGAAATCTTATTAAAATACGGTCAGTGTAGTTTTAAATAAGAAGGGGAGAATATGTGTCTCCCTCTCCCTAGTCAGACACCTCTAATTCCCAGAGAGTTTTAAATAAGCTAGTCAGGCCAATACTGGTGATTTCTATGTTTGCAGGAGCTGAAATGACCTTGTGAACGTGCAGCTGGGCACGGCTCAGCGCCTGCCAGACCAGCCTCAACTGTACCATAATTACATTAAATAGGAACACGAGCCGTCAGATTCCTCCCTGGGCCCGTCTTCCCGACGCTCCCAGCAAATCCAGCTTTGCTTTCCCAAACATGGCACAGAGACAGCTGGAGCTACCGCTCTGTATGACAGACCTTTTCCATCTGCACGCCGTGTGTTTATCTCACGTTAACTCTCATCTAGTTTATCTGCAGCAGAATTCAACACGTAAATCCCATCCTTTCCTTTCTCTTCGTTGCACTTTGGTGTCCTCAAGGGGTGCAGCCTTGAATAACACTGACTGCTGCCCATAGCTGCCCCAGCCTGCTCAGCCAGGCGGCACACCAGCGCTGGGGTGGCTCAGGGACTCCCAGGACTGAACTACCAAAGCAGTAAGTGCAAAGGGCCTTTTGCCCATTCCAAGAGGAACCTGGCATGAGTCTGACTGCTCGGGAGTGTTCAGAGCATGAGTTTGTTTGCAGCCAAGGTCTCTGAGTTGAATCGGAGGACAAAACTGGATATAGATGACACTTCAATGTTTGACACACTGTGGGTTTGCTTAGCTTGGGCAGGGCAGCCTTGCACAGGGACACCTGAACTTGGCCCGAGGTGGCTGATGGACAAATTTACTTGCAATCCAGACGGTAGATGCTGAGTGGAGGAGCAGCATGGGTACACGAAACAGTGGGCTGTGTGAGCTGCGTGAGCTGTGGTGCTGCCTGATAGATGTGCAATAACCTGGTGTAGCTGTCTGTGGTTGCTGTGCACATTGTATCATTTGAAGAGGAAATTGTCCCCAGGTCTGTTCATAGTGAGGTGTGTACTGGCCATGCAGCCTTTCCCCCCCATTTTTTTACATCTTACTCACACCTTTTCCTAGAGATTGACATGTTTCAATAATGCTCAGGGGTTCAGCTTTAGGATGGCTTCCTGACAAATGCTCAGGAATTTTGCTACCAGCAAATGCCCTGCGACCTTGCTGTCAGCTGGGTACCAGATGCCAGTGCTGAGCCCACAGCTGCAGCCAGTGCAGGAGATGCACCTGAGCTGTGTGCCCACCTGCTCCCTTACTTCAGAAGCTTCCCATCATTGACAATGAAGTTTGTTGTGCCAAATCCTCACCTTGTAAAATTCATCTGCACACACACTAAAGGAAGACTAATAATTAGATAACACTTCAGCAGACACCACTTCCGTAGCGTAGCGTAGTCTTTTAGCTATGGTAGGTGTAAAGACACTGGTCAGACTTCTGGCTGAATCTTTGAACAGCACAGACTGGATGTTGGCATGGTTTGGGTTTTAGCTTCCATTCTGTCTCTTCTAGGATCCAGTGTGCTAACTTTTTCATTCACCAAAAATAAAGGAAAAGCAACAGACACACAGTTAGAAGTTATTAGTGTATGAGGTCATTTTACATATGTACTTTTTAACTACATATTCAGGGAGAAACCTGAGCTGCACTGAGGTCAGAAAGAGTTCTGTTATCCGGACATACTCCTGCCTCCTCCGTGCTGACTCAGTGTGTGGTTTTATGGGAAATAGTACACTGCAATATGTAAGTACTCTTAGGTAGTTTTAATACTTTCTCTGCTAAGGTCTCAGACAAAAGTCTTGTAATACAACAGACAAAGGGACATCCAAAAATACTTGTGTGTGCATTTGGCAGCCAAGCTCTCTGCAAAGTGATTTTGACTCCACTTTTAAGGAAGATAAGGGCTTAAAACACTCATGGTGTTTAATTAATTCATCTGGTGTTGAACCAGATCTCCACGTCATAGCTTTTCAATGGCAACTGAAAAGCTGTGGTTGGGCTGAAGGAACATTAACTGGTAGAGTCAGATGTCAAAAGACCATCTCTAACCCCTCCTCTCCCTGGACCATTGTGGTGGTTTAGCCTGGTGTCCACCAAGTAATAAAATCACTTCCTCTCCCAAACTGGACAAGAGAAAGAGAACTATAACAAATGACTTGTAAGTTGGGATAAGGACAGAAAGATCACTCAGCAATTAGGGTCACAGGCAAAACAGACTCAGGGAGAAAAAGGTCTGATTTATTAAAGGAACAATAAGAACATGGAGATGAGAAATAAAGCCATCTTAAAAGCACCTCCCCCCACCCCTCGTCTTCCCAGGACTCCCATTCCTTCCCCACTAGCAGCACAGAGGACAGGGGATGGGAGTTATGGTCGGTTCATTACAGATTAACTTTGTCACTGCATCTTTCTCAGAGGGAGGCCTCCTCACACTTCCCACTGCTACACTGTGGGATCCCTCCCATGGCAGACAGTCCCTCATGAACTTTTCCAGTGTGGGTCCTTCCCATGGGCTGCAGTTCCTCACAAACAGCTCCAGCATGAGGTTGCCACGGAGGCAGCTCCTCACACCCTGCCCCAGCATGGGTCATCCACCAGGAGAACAGTCCTTCAGGTACCAAATGCTCCAGCCTGAGTCCCACACAGGATCACAAGCCCTGACAGCAAACCTGCTCTGGCGTGGGCTCCTCTCTTCCCACAAGCTCTCGGGTCCTGCCAGGAACTTGCTGCAGGGTGAGCTTCCCATGGACTCACAGCCTCCTTCAGGCATCCACCCGCTCCAGCGTGGGGTCCTCCATGAGCTGTGAATGGATCTCTGCTCCCCTGTGGCCTCCATGAACTGCAGGAGGACAACCTGCTTCACCATGGTCCTCACCACAGGTCACAGGGGAGTCTTTCTTTCAGGGTCTAAGCATCCTCCTCCCTTCCTTCTCCACTGACCTTGGTGTCTGCAGAGATGTTTTCACATTCTCACTCCCTGTTGCTGCTGCAGTTTAGCAACTGTGCAACAGCTTCTTCCCCTTCTCAAATACGTTATTTACAGAGCTGTTACCTCCATCACTAACTGGCCAGGCCTGGGTCAGGTGCAGGGTCCAGCTTAGAATTGACTGACCCTAACCCTATGAGCTACAGGGGAAGCTTCTGGCAGATCTTTGTTTAAAGAAGCCACCCCTGTAGCTCCCCACCCACCACTACCAAAAAACCTGACCCAGGCCAAAACCACTACAACCACAGCTTAGTGAGCAATGTCTCCATCTTCTCTTCCACCAGAAATCTCTCACCCTCATTCCAGAGGCAAAAGCAAAGTTGCTGTTTTAAACCTGAGACGTGCTCCTGGTGCCAGCCAGGGCCACTCTGTAAGCCCAGCAGCTTCATGTAAAAGAACGGAAAAGCCAATAGAGCTAAAGCAGAACTACCACTTTAGAAGGATTATACTTTAGATGGTATTTAGAAACACTAAATAGTGAAAACTTTTTCTGCTAATAGTTACATCACATAGTCTATACAGTCAAAAGGACTGCACAGATAGCTATTTGCACGAGCAAAGGCAAACTAATATGTTCTTGTGTTCCCTCTATGAACACATTTTTAGTCCTTTCCACCAAAATAAAGGGAAAAGAACCCATCTGTTTCATCACAACATATGAGAAAAAAAAAAAGTCTATGATAAAAATAGTTTAAAAAGGAAGCATCAGAACTGAGTAAGCAGTCTGGCTCTGAATCACATCATTGTCTCTGAAGACTAATGCACAGTCTCTAAAATGTACGAATATCTTGAGTGCCGTCACAGACAGATTGCTTCTTTTACTGACAGTAATGCGATCTTTTCTAAATATATGATGGAATTAACTTCACCCAAATAAACACTAATGTACAAAGTGTATGTATGTGCAACATATGGAGCTCTGTTAGGACGTTCTGCTGACAGGACAGCCGGATCCTTTTATTATGGTTTATGATATTAGCAGTTGCTAAAAGCTTCACTGAAATTTGACCCTTATGTTAGATATCTATTTCTTTACTTTCCACTTTCTTTATGGATTCTGATATGGTGAGTCATCTCTCAAAACCTTGCTTTTTCAGTCACATTTCAGTAGATGTTGGATCAGTGGATGGACTTGTGATGGTGGAGTGAATCTGGAAAGCAAGATGTAGCTCATTCTTGGTTTCTTGTATGGTTTTAATCACTTTCTGTCTTCATTTAATAGTGAAAAGATGTTATTTTTGGCTAAGGTAATTGTTACAATGATTGATAATGGTTGCTCTCTATTGAAGTGAATACTGGTTTGCGCAGGGGGAAGTATATTAGATGCTCCAGTGAGCTGAGGAAATGATCTCCTCTGGCTTCGTTTCAGCTCTCTCCGCGTCTCATCTGCAGAGTTCATCTTCGCCCATAGATGTGCCCCAGGAACTGCAGCGGGGGTTCAAGCCACGACTTGATGAAGCCCAGGCTGCCTCTGTGAACGTGGAACATGACTGTTCCTTCCTTAACCTGGAACACTTCCCTTGTATATTCCACTCACGTTCCAGTACAGGGATCATAAGATTATGGAATCATCAAATTGTTTTAGTTTGAAAAGACCTTGGAAATCATCAAGTTCAACCACTAACTTAACGCTGCCAGCTCACCACTAAACCATGTCCCTCAGCACCTCATCTACACATCTTTTCAATATCAGCAGAGACGAAGACTCGTGGGCAGCCCGTTCCAGTGTCTAAAAATCCTTTCAGTGAAAAAGGTCTTCCTAATCTCCAATCTAAATATCCTTTGGCACAACTTGAAGCCACTGCCTCTTGTCCTGTTGCTCTTCTTTTGGGAAGAGAGACCAACTCCCACCGCACTACGACCTCCTCTCAGGAGGAGGGAGTGATCATATCTCCTCTCAGCCTCCTCTTCTCCAGATTAAGCAACTGCAGCTCCCTCAGACACTCCTCATAAGACATGTTCTCCAGATCCTTCTCCAGCTCCATTGCCCATCTCAGGACACACTCCAGCACCTCAGTGTCCTTCCTGTAGTGAGAGGCTCAAAACTAAACACAGTATTCCAGATGCTGTAATGTGGCCTCACCAGTGCCCAGTTCCTAATCACTGCCCTGGTCTTGCTGGCCACTCTATTTCTGATACAAACCAGGATGCCATTGGCCTTCTTGGCCACCTGGGCACACTGCTGGCTCACGTTCAACCACTGATGGGCAACACCCACAGATCATTTTCCACCCAATCTGCCTTCAGCCTGTAATGTTGCATAGAGTTGTTGTGGCCCAAGTGCAGGACCTGGCACTCTGCCTTGTTAAACCTCATACAATTGGCCTTGGATCATTTATCCAGCCTGGCCAGGTCCCTCTGAAGAGCCTTTCTGCCTCCAAACAGATCTACACACTCACCCAGCTTCATGTCATCAGCAAACTCACTGAAGGTGCACTTGGTCTCCCCATCCAAAACATTGATAAAGGTGGTAAACAAAACCATCCCAAACACTGAGCCATGGGGAAGACTAAATATCTTCTCATTTCCCTTTTAAACATAATTTTCATTGTTCTTATAAAACTACCTAAGGCTTACAAGGAGATGTTAGGCGACGGACGTACCTCCCGCTCTGACTGGCTGGAGCGTTGCAGGAACAGCGAGCCCACTGTGCAAAGGCTTCCAGAGCCTGATGAGAAGTTTTTAAAAGCAACCAGGATTTACAAGCGGTCTTTCACTTCATTTCTGTGTGGACTCCTCCGCGGCTCCCGGGCCGGGGGGCGCCGGGCTGCGGGCGGCCGCGCCGCTACTCGCGGCATTACGGCGGGAGGGGCG